>JAAGVU020000039.1:4235136-4260165 GCA_011763525.2 Mormyrus iriodes
ACCCCTCAGTTGCACTATTACTCCTCACTTGCACTATTACCCCCACCTTTCCCGCCATTACCCCTCACTTGCACTATTACCCCCACCTTACCCGCTATTACCCCTCACTTGCACTATTACCCCCACCTTACCCGCTATTACCCCTCAGTTGCACTATTACCACACCCCATTTCAGTGAGTGAGTTATTTCAGCCTGATCCTTATTACATTGTTTTGGGCATATAGCACACATTATCTTTGCTCCAACATTCCTCACACCGACATGCACTCCTGTACTTTTTATACATTTACCAACCACACATCCACCTTCTATATATCAACCTAATGCCATGTGACTAGTCTTACTTAACTGCGTATGTATCTATATATGAGAGCCACTAACAGCCGGAGACAAATTCTGTGTGTGTGTGTGTGTGTGTGTGTGTGTGTGTGTGTGTGTGTGTGTGTGTGTGTGTGTGCGCGAGTGAATAAACCTGATTCCGATTCTTTAACTGACCCCTGGCACTCGGCTCAGAGCCCAGTTCTCTTTACAGTGAGGAAGAGGTGAATACACACGAGCCACAATCTGCCGTATGATGCCTTTGGCTGGTGAATCAGGATTCAAAGCTGCAACTCCCAGTAATGTCCTGCTCCAGTTAGGCTGGGGGACAGGACCCTGTGAAACTGGGCTGCAGGAGGAAGAGATATGAGCGGTGGAAATGCTATGGAAACACAAAGAAAGGCCAATAAAGATGAACAAATCTGAGATTAGCTATCAGAAAGTATGTGTGTGGGCACTAAGAATAATATAGGATATCACAGAGGGTGAATAAATAAGCCGTCTATTTATAGTACAAGCACATAAGGTAAGAGGTAATCTGGGTGAGAAAGGAACCGTCCCAGTCACTCGACCACCCACTCTTGCCATTTTACAGCTTCGCAAAGACTCACAGTTCACAGCGGTAGGGCTACGCCGCACCTTTAAACCTAAACGCCATAAGGTGTGTGGCATGTATATCACAGTTGTGATCATAGTTGGCATCAGACTTACAGGAACCTTCAGCACATATCCACTGGCACCATCGAAGGTTCAGGCACTTTTAAAGGTGCGGGTGATCTTTTCAATCGGCTCAATGATGTATACAGGGCTGATAGTGAAAAAAAATTCCTGAGCCTGAACTTTTTTCCATGCCCGGGAGGTGAGCAGGGGTGGGGGTGCTATGTATGCAACGTACTTTTAACACATAACTTGTTGGCCCCTGGGCCCAGATATATAAACAGCCTGTGTATAACTCTGATCATCATTATTGTCAAGCGGGGTCCAGGGGTATGCTCCCCTGTTAGAAAATGTTTAAAAATAGCCCCTTAAATGATAGATTCTGGTGAATTTTGTGAAAATAAATGGACAACATTCAGACATGAGATGAACAAACCCAGTATAAGCCTATATTACATTAGATGTGTGAGGGCGGGTTCATCCTCCGCTAATTTCATACATAAAGTGATGGGTGGATGAGTGATAGTAAATGACAGGTCATGCTCAGCAATGAAGGAGCACAAGCGAATTTTTAAATTAGCCACGCGATCGGTCATTGAGGGTGGAATATCTGCCGTGGCTGTTGCCCCCGGCAAACGTGAGGTGTGTTGCATTGCTGGGACTGCTGCTTTATGACTAGGGTCTAATTCGTGCCGTGACGGCACTTTTTCCCGCTAGTTCCATATAGCAGCTTCCTTGCGCACAAAGTGCAGAAGCATGCTCCTGGTTGCCGGAGCTTTTGGCACCAGCTTCCAAAGGGCTTTTCGTCACTACCCACCTCCTCTATCCAAGCCCAGCGCCATTTATTCCTTATGCCTTTATCAACATCTTTGGTGTTTTCCCCTGGCTTCATAAACGTGCTGTCCATGACTTACGGTTTGCGTTGCCAGTATGGGAAACACAAAATACATTTGCACGTGGAGCAACTACTGGATCTGTATTGATCTGTTTGGCCAAGACCCAAGGCCCACCCCTTCCCTATTTCTGATTGGCTTATTGGCTAGTATGCCTATTGTTGGTGTGGTTGAGAGTGAAAGCTGCGCCTCTCAGATCTAGTGTCAGATCACTGGGCGAACCTGATTTTTTTTTTTTTTTTTTTTTTTTCGCAGCCACGTCGGTACGCCGGAGATCTGAATGCTATCAGCCCTGTGTACAAGAAAAAGAGGTCACACTTTGCTTCAATATGATTTCATTGTAAGTCTGCACACAACACAGACGCATTTTGGCGTAACGCCTTCTTCAATGTGCTTCGGATCATGTGTAGTTCCCACTTAAAAAAACAGATCCCTGCGGAACAAACAATGACAACACAGCTGGTGTAATGACATCAAAAGGGCATCACCAGGCCACACCCCAAAAAGATGGTGCAACAGTAGACTATCATCATTATATGAAAGGTATAACAAAGTAATCAGTAATATCATAAAAAACAGGTTAAGGAGAAATCTTCATTCATGCTGTTTGGTGCTACGGTATTTAAAGTAAAAATATACCAGGCTTCACTTCTAAAGGCGGTGGATTTCCCAATCCCCCCCCCCCCCCCCCGGGGGGGCTGGCTGAATGTCTCCAAACCATAAAGCGCAGGGAATTACAGTCATGACCCACTGCATTAAAATGTTGGGCCACAGAGACGATTCATTTCTATTGCGAATGGCACATTTGTATTCACATATTTGGGTTTTTAAATTGACGTTTAGTCTTTCTGACATATACAACAAAATGTAGATATGATGAGATGTAAGGGTGTATAAAACATTTTTTCTGTAAGCATATTATTGCAAATGACAACAAACACTTAAAGTTTCCCTCTAGTATCCCGAGGAGCAGATGACGTACAGGGATAAGGGAGTCAGATTGTACAAGGCAGTCTCTTAAATTTGAAGCTCTTCTGTAGCCAAACCGCAGCAGATCTCAGAAGGCTTGTCCCACATTTGGTTCACTACTTAAGACATGTCAGAGACGCTGTACAATGTTTTTCAAAGTATTAGAGATATGAGCAAAAGGTCAAAACAAATGTGAGAGAGGTATTACAGCCATTGGACCGTGTTACGCGATTCATCAATATGGGGCGTTGAATTTTGCGTGCTCTATCTAAGCAGTCCTGAACCCTAAGGCATTACTATAACCCCTGCTCAAGAATCTCTCACACAATTCTCCAGCTAGTATCTCAAACACATCATGCCTGTCACAAATACGTCACACCCTTAGGAGCTGACTGTATCCATCTTCCATACCCAATTGTCATATGCAGGGTCGTGGGGGTCCGGAGCCTATTCTGGAATCTACAGGTGCAAGGCAGGGATTAATCCAGGATATAGGTGTACATTTGGGCAGTAATGGATAGTAGGTGTATACTTGCTCATAAACAAACAAAACAAACAAAAATTACGACGACAACATTAAAATACATGCAAATTAACAGTACTGATAAAAACTGAAAGAATTTCTTCTGTTCTCCAAAAAGGATTATTGGATTGGCTAGATGAACACTTCGGTTCCCAAAACTCTTCTCAGGGGCACCTCAGCCATCCCATGTATTCAATGAATTTCACCACCAGATTAGTTAATCGATTGACTGAGTTAAATAACTCAATTATGTACTGATTAGCCGAACAAGGTGTGCTAGTGGTTAAATCAAAAAATACATCAGTGATCTGGATAGTTAATGCAAAACTGGAGTGACCTCAGGAGAGGTTTTGAAATGGCTAAGCTGACACACTTTGACAGACATAAAATCATACTTTGACACCAACATAAAGATCATCTAACAAAGTATTGTGTATGTACGTACACACACACCCCATCCCATTACCTTCTCCTCATGTCCTATGCCACCTAAAATAAGCCCCATATCTACTCCCCCACCACCCTGACCGGCGCAGGCAGTAGGAAGATGGATGGTTATAACTGAATGAGGCCACGGCTCTCATCAGTTCAGTGAAACGCATCCATTTTGTGCCCATTTGAAGGCGGCATCACACCAACTAGCACCAGCCTGTCCTTCATTTCCATCCAGATAAAACTTGTGGCATGCAGCTGAATGGCTGCTACTGGCCGGAACTCACAAGCGCTTCATGCTCCCTCCATTACCCACAAATCGCTCTCGTTTAGCATATTTTCTCGCCATTTCACACATTACTGTGGAATTATCGTGGCAGGGAGCACAGCATAACCCAGTGTAAATACACATACGCTACATAAATACCAGCTGGTTTTAAGATGGGAACTGCCGTCACTATCACTTTAACCTGAAATGAAGTGAAAGGTTGTCCTTTGCTTTGTACAAACGCCTGGGAAGCTTCTTTTAAAGGTTCACACAAGTACTGCACACCAAATCTCATATTCCCTTTATGTTCTGTATCTGGAATAAAGCTAAAACCTTGTACCATTAAAAACCCACCGTTTGTCACACCTGCGCTCAAAATGAAGTAAACGAAGATCAGTTTTATTTGCTCTTTTATGATTAAAGCCACGTTGATCACAAACATAAATTCTAATAGCCATCTCTCTTTTTTTTTTTTTATACGTTTGCAGTTTGAAAATTCTCTGCCTTTGCAGAGTCCTGAGATCAACAACAACACCTGAAGAAAACATTCAGGATGGGAAACAGTTTCCAAACAACTGTCAATTTAACCCACTAACCCAGAGACATATTCCTGAATGGAGGTACATACGATGACAGTCGGCTCACTCAGACTAGGACAGAGTATGGTCTTTCGCAGATGCAGTCCCACACGTACACAGAAAGGAAGAAATGTCACAGATGGTGACTACTTCACTTCTCCTGACCTGACCAAGAAGCTGAAACAGAAAAGGACTTCAGTATCTGTGATTAGAAGTAGGAGAGGAACTACAAAGACTGGTACATTCACGACGTACAAATGCAAGCCTAGGAGAAATTACTGCAATAAGGGACATTAAAGGCCAGAGAAATATTCTGCGAGGACAGCAGGAGACCACATTTCTAACATACTGGAATAAATTCAAGGGTTCTTGATAAGTGATGCTCACAAGATGACCTGTCACAGAGAGGCTCTCTTTTACCCTTGTCAGGAAAAATGCCCGGGGAATTTTACAGTGAAGAATTCTGTAGCAGGCAGCGCCATGAGGAACCATGTCAAGACCCAGTTTCTAGTGCAGAAAGGCAGCCTGGAAAATTCAATGGGACTGAGACACTGGTGGACAGAGAACGGCAGGTCTGTATGGGGAGAATGTGAAGGCCGGTTTCCTCCACATTCACTGTGTCCAGGCTACAGAAGGAGAGTAAAAATGGTATTACAGAGAGCAGCTGATTTTTTCTTGTGTAGAACCACAGTCATGATCTGAGTAACAATGCAGAAGGCTGAATTACAAAAAGCACACGCTAAGCCTGGGCGGCATTACAGCAACACGACGAACCATGGTATTTAGAATATACCGCGGTATTTTGAAATCTTGTTGACAATAAAATGTAACCAACTCGCTCGGTTTGCTTTTGAACACACGGTCAAAAATACCGTATAATGTCTGGATGGAATGACGTATGAAAAATTAGATACCGCCCAAGCCTTGGTTTCATGGTCAAAATGAAATCATGTTTCAGTCTGGATGTCTGCCTTTGAGTACCCTGGTCCCCAAAATGCACAAAGCTGCAAACAAATCTTGTTTCCGGCCGTACACAGCCACTTCCTCCTGATTTATCACCCAGGATGCAGATCCTTATTCTCAACTAGAACCAATCTCAGATGATAGGTTTCGACATATATCTTCCGCAGAGCTGCCTTGTGTCCCCTCTGCGTTTGCGGGGCGATTGAAGACCATTAGTACAGCCAAAGCTTGCAGGTCCGGGGATGATTTATATAACTCGTATGCATTCTTCTTAAGACCTGCCATATTATTCACGCTTTAGCAGCCAAATCCATTTCCCAGAGGCGCAGAGTATGTCATGGGCCCACTTTTCACCTATCACCCGTTACATCATTCCACGCAATACCCACTGTGTACAATGTCAGACATCCCTTACATGCTTGTCAAAAAAAAAAAATCAAGACCGCATCAATGCATTGGACTACACAATCTGTTATTGCAGCTCGATGCATAAAGCTAAACAAGCAAGGAAGGAATATGGCAGCTCATCCACCACCAAAATCATTACACATAATATCAAATAATTCGTTTTGCAGTCCTAATGAAAGAAAGGCAAACTAAGGTCCCACAGGCTGCGATTGTCATTAAATTCTGTGATTTGTTTAAATGTCATATAAAATGTCAGTTCCCAGCAATCAATGCATAATGGACCTCTTTGTACAATAGTTTTGTGTAGCCTTACGTAGGTTAGCTAAACTGCTTGTGTTTGTTTCAGGTGTGTTTCTAAAAACTGATTGTTACAGTAATCAAACTTCAGTCCATTTGTCTCAGGCTGGTGATATTTGTGACATGAATCATTCTGATTTGGGCAAGTGAAGGAGAGACACTCAAATTATTTTCTATACTCTTTTGACTAATTATTACCAAATGAGGTAAAACCAGCCAACTGAAAAGATTGATTTTCTCCAACATACTTTTTTTCAAAGGCGATTACATCTGACAATTTATGAACTGGCCTGATTTCAACAAAGGAGAATTTCTGAAGACACTGGCTGTTGAAAAATGCACACAGTGCTGGCTCAGAGCTAAGATTAGCAAACACCTCACTAAGGTCAACACATTGATCCCTATTTATCTTCGCAAGCCTTTCCTTTAATAAAAGGGCAGCGTGTCCCCATGTTACACAACCGTGCTCTTAACGAGCCTGTTTTACTTCTTATCTTATCTCCAGTTGACACCTAAGTGGTTCAGATGAATGTCAAAGGTCAGCCTTTGCAGACTGATTTTTTGGCATGGCGATAAGGTGTGTTTCCTTGCGTCGACGGTCCTATTGTGGAACAAGAGAGCTCAGTAAGAGGTAACCCAACAAGGACAAGACTGCTGGAGTGTACTGGGTCTCACAGTGCCCTGGATGCCCAATCAGGATGCAGAACTCAACCTAGAGGTGCTGCAGAATACATATAGAAGAAACTAAGCATCTAAGACCCTCATTAAAGAGCAAAGTTTAAACAGAAGACTATGCCAACTAAAACAGTAAGTAAACAGGAAATGTAAAAAAATAAGTACTGTACACACACACACACACACACACACACACACACACACACACACACACAGAGATGACATGAAACGCATATGCCAGCTCTGTAGTAATCTTGCTGATTTGGGGGTGACAGTCAGAGTGTGTTTTGGAAAACTGTCAAAGCCTTACCAACACCATCAAAGGAGCCAATTATAGATTTCAAGAGCTGAAGTCGAACAAAAAAGTGGAATCCTCCAGGGCCCTTATCTATGCAAAACTCTGGAGCCGAGTCTGCTGTGGACATACACAAGGCTCCTTCAAGCCAACCTCAAAACGCCCTTCACCATGTGGATGGGCACTGTGTTTGTGAAATATCAACCAAATGACATCCCCAGCCATTATCTCTACTTCAGTACTATCATCATCTGCATGGGCCAAGCCATCCTGCAAGGTGGGAATAAACTTACACTATTAATAAGGTGGTGTGCATTTCCTTTGAGTTTTGCTGATTATGCACACTTTGCTTTGTGACAATGGGGGAATCCTAGTGGTGGGAAGCATGAACTGCAGCTGCATGCACAGCTTATCCCCGGTGTGCAATTAGACACACTGGCTGCAGACACAAATACCTCCAGGTGATTGCTGCAGCACTGCACTGACCCGTTGAAATAGATCATTTTCTGATTCTGTAGATCATCAGGCAAAATACAGCTGGTTAGCAAGATGAAAAACAATGGGGGAGGTTTGAAAAGTCGTTTATGAGGGTGGAGTGTAGCTCAAGATGTTTGAGATCTGATCCTGTGTCTAGAAGGCCATGGGTTCAAATCCCACAGCCGGCAGAGTGAACAAAGCGGGCCTTTGAGCAAGGTTCTTAACCCCAACTGTTCTAGGGGTTTCAGGTGTCAGCTGACCCTTCGCTATGACCCCAAGCTTTCGTCACCTGCACGTCACTTTGGATAAATGTGTCTGTTACGTAAATCAGGTTAAATGGATGCTTCTTTACAGTCCTAAACGCAAGTGTAACATGAGCTCCCTTACTGGATTACTCGCCAACGCAGCTCTTCATTGGATCCTTCCTCACTTCCCACTGCGCGTTATTCATTAATGCTAAACTGTAAGAACACTAGAGCCGTGCCAGGGTCAACTTGAACTCTACCCCAGCCCAAGCTGAACATGCCTTCTTCGATGATAGAGTACACCTCCTGGGTTCACCATCCAGACCCAAGCATGGCTGCTAGTTAGACCATATCAAAAGAAGGGCTGTCAATGATCGTTAGCCCATTAACCCAAACAAGAATGAGTTGAATGCTTAAAATATCCCCAGCGCTAAAGGTGGAGATTCAGCACAGGAGTAAGAACAGCAGTCAAAACCCAAAAAGAGTCTAAAAAAAGAGGAACCAAATAAACCAAAAGAAGAATCTTGACAATAGCAGCAAGAATAAATTATTAACCAAGAATAATTTTTAATTCACTGCAAAAACAAAAATTTTAAAAATGACTGCATGCAAGCCAACTTTTTGGCCTTTGCTCTTGAGCCATTGAACAATTTTGCTTCCGCCTCAGGAAGCTGGCGCTCTCGGAGACAGAACACGCCGGCGTTGTCAGGTGCCACGGACAGCCCTGAACTCTGACTGCTTCCTGATTGCATTTCTGTGGCCGCCTGACTCTCAGTCACAGCAGAGTGACTCTTACTCTCATGTGACTGAAATTCTCCCATGACTCCCCATGTGTATTTCGACATTATTTATTTCGACGCAATAAGACAAAACAGAACACAAAGTAAAATACTGAGGTGCCAGCCAGTGCACATTTTTGATATTTACAGGTGCATTTTTATCAAAACAATTCTCAGGGTCCATATGCATAAGTATAGCTACAGTCACTGGCTGCACTATTACACAATCATTTCTGGTGCAGTGCGTCTTTACTACCACACATTGCATATGGGGGTATTTTGTCATCTCAGTTTCCACATGAACATGCAGTTAGATAAACTGGTGTCCAAAATGCCCATAGGGTGTGACTTGATTGTGTGTGCATATATGTGCTCTGTGATGGTCTGTCATCCCATCCAGGGTGCCCGCTACTTTGAGCCCAGTGCTTTCTGGGACAGACTCCAAGTTCACTATGATCCTGTACTAAATATATGCTATGGATGGATGGATGGGTTTTATTATCTCATATTGGTAGCACAATGGGAACTATACTTGCTAATCATGTGCTTGCACGGGAGCCATTTGCCTGTGAAAGAACACCTTGTTACCTTGGACAAAGTGTCAGATGTTAAGGCATCAAATAGTGACTGGCATCCAATCCAGGGTGTCCCCTGCCTTGTCCCCTGCACTTCTCAGAACAGGCTGCAGGCTCTCCTTGTCCCTGTACTAGATAAGCAATTACAGAAAATGGATGAATGATGGAAAAATGTAAAAAAAAAAAAAAAAGCAGCCAAATAAATTCAAAAACCACGATTTGAATCTGAGCATCAATTCTAACCAATGTGCCCTTGGGATGATTATTTGTGTATTCAAATGCGCATTTCCAACGTCAGATTATAAGCCTTAAAAACATGTCAGCAGTACAACAACAGCTGACTTCTATGAGTACAGGCTATGGTTATGACCATCTAAAAGCTCATTAAATTATGCAAATTGCACCCCCCCCCCCCATTCTTGTCAATTCTCTTCATAATGCACTGGAAAGCACAATTATCATCCATAGAAGAATGCTGTCACAATGAAATGGATGCAGGTTTAACACAACACGTCCGATTTAGGCTGCAAAATTCACACACTTATCCATTATATTCACTGACCCAAAGTCACTCTATACCTGCATATGGATAGTAAGACAAAAAAGCCCCCTTGACTTGACTAAACATATCAGCAAGATTTACTTTTTTGCTGCTGCTGTTGCTGAAAATAGGAATGGAAAAAAATCAGGCTTGCGCTATTAATTTACAAGATTGGCTGAGCCATAATTATATGTATCACTGCTGCGTGGTAAAGGTCGGAAATCAAAATCAGACAACGTTGCAATGCTCGTCGACACCAAAGCAGGGGACGCCAGTTCAGCACCACCTCAAAACAGCAGATGGTTCAGTTTCATCATCACTGAACCGTCTTACATCATGTTTCCGTTGGCCACATTTGGCTGTTAATGAAGGATTCTCCCAGTGAGGTGCTGGCAGGGACCTCCGTCTGAATTTTAATGCCGCTCACCTTTGGAGACCGCCAGGAACTGCCCGGCGGAGTAGATTACAAAAATCAGTCAGGCATTGCCAGAATCATCTCACATTTTCCGCACAGAAGAGACTTAAAAAAGCAGATATACCAGCTTCTGCACAGCAGCACTGATGACGGGTAACAGAAGGAAATTAAACTCTTGCACATACTACTTGCTCTCTTCACATTAAGGTGTGTGTGTGTGTGTGTGTCTGTGTGTACACACTTAGCTAGCAGACAGTGGGGGAGTACCATGCTCCAGAAGGTCACCATATGTAGCTGTATCCAAGCAGAAATAAAAACAATGCCTTCCCTTCCGTAAAAGCCGAGGCTATGGGGGAATTCACTGTAGGGTGTGTACCAGACTACAAAGGACCTTTGGCGACAGATTACAAGAATCCATTACCAGCGCCCCTTCTGATTCCATGAACTAATTACACCGCTAATTGTACATTTACTAACCAGCGGCGGGACCAGCGGAGCAGCGCCTTTAGCGGGAGTATCACTTTTCTGACTTCAGGCTACCATCGCTGCGCTTTGCATTGTTGCATTTTGTCAAGAGAAAATGGAGGTTAATAGGTCAGGCCTAATTCCCAGGGTTTACACAGAACATAATGGGAAGCCGTTTTCCAGAGACAAACCACAACAAGGCATTCGGCGGGATGCGTAAACCCTACATAAATTCGGCTGGGAATAACATATCCTTTGTGACAGATGTGTAAATTTAACGCTAACACAATGCCATGAGATTGTAGATTACATTTCACAATTCCCTCTTACCTCCTGTCCCATAGTCATTTTAAACAGGACCATAACAGGAAAGCAAATCAATTATTCGTACAAACGATGTCAGTTCTTAGCTAGGATATGGAAGAGGGCACAAAATGAAGGAAACTGGCACAAACACAAACAGGAAGATGTGATATTCAAAGAGAACAAGAGTGAGTACTCAAAGGTGACAGCTTTGATAGCGGATTCCAGGAGAGACTGGGAGAATATATGTGTCAAAACAGACCTCTGACCTCGCTCATTTGGCATACAGGACACACTTTTCCCACATAGTGCACACGGGGTTAACAGAGAAATTCTGTAAATACAATAAATAAATAAAAACATCCAGCCTGCCTCATGCAGGTTTTTACTCTCCATAATGGTTCTGGAGTATATAATTTTTTGAGGACCTCAATGTATCATTGAAATGTTGCAAGTTTGAATCCCAGGACTTAGGTGAGGTGTGTAACAAGACTTGTGTCACTTTGTGAAATATACACAAACATTTAAAAACCAAAAACATAATTACGTCAGGCATGTTACCACGCCCAGGGGGGTTGGGCAGTCAGTTGACCTTGGACCCCCAGAGGTTTTTTTTTCTCCTTACTTGGGAGTTTCTTCTCCTCTGTTGTCATCTGGCTTTCTGGCTTTCCTTTTCCCTATTTTGTATTACTCTTTTAATATTATGTATAGTCATCATGTAATACCATTTAAAGTGCTTTGGGGCGACTCCGATGTGAAAGGCGCTATATAAAAATAAATTGAATTTAGGATAAAAACATGTTCTATATCACCTAAAGTGAGCAAAACACAAATGTACCAGTTTGCATACTGTGTTGTGTAGGTTTCATCTGTGCGTTTAACTTTTCTCCTGCTGTCCAAATACATGTTCGTATGGTCCTTAGGGTGTCAGGGTGGACCCAGCGTTGTTCCCTGGTAGGAAAGACACTAAGCTCACTGTAACAATCTACTAGCAGTTATGGAAGGTCAATGGATGCTTAATCACTGCATCATAAGCAGAGAACTTTTTTTTTGGGGGGGGGGGGGGGGGGTTAATTCCCCAAAACACACAAGTGTAGGAAAGATTACAGGAGTTCCTTCACACTGCGTGCCAAAAAGCAGGCTCCTCAGTGATAAGTGTTAAAACAATTACCCACTTGGGCATTATCCAATTATGCACTGGTGCAGAGCAAATCCCCAAAGCAATGAGCCAGTTATTGCTAACTGAAGGGCCACCTTGCATCAAACATTAAATGTGTTAATGTTTATAAAGACTTCCTTTGTATGCCTTAGAACCCAGCACTTTTTATGCTCACAAACTTACACTGACATAACAGGACAGTTTTAATATGGTGCAAACCATACATAGCAAGTAAAAAAAATAAAAAAATCTGCCCATCCCAAGATTTTAGCAAGTATTTCAGCAAGGAGTTAAGACGTCAATAATACGTTATTGCACAGAAAACCACACATGGTGAAATACATACTCAGCCAGTCAGCTAATACCCTGCAGGAGCAGTGATCATTTTTAACGGCTGGACTTCATGGCACGTTACTGTGCGCCTAATCCCATTGCTGGCCACTGCTATTAGTGTGTGTATTTTTATAGGTGTGCATTTATCTGAGAAGCTGTACGTGTGTGTTTGCTTTACTGAACAAAACAACGTGAATGTCTGACCAGTTCAGTGACCGGGTCACACTACGACTACACTAGCAGGGTGATGGCAGGTGACGGCTAGAAACCAATAACCTACATGTTATCGTATTTACTTACTTTATTTACTATAATAATAATCATCATGATTTTCATTATAAACAATCGTGCCTTGTTAAATAATAACACAATAACTCTACTAACCAAATACACTTCCTCAAACGGACACATGGTCTAACTGCCTCACTACCAGCTCTTTCAGCTTGCGTGGTGCGTATGTTAAGGCTACCGCAAAATTACGCCGAAAACCTCGACTTATTAGCCGTCCCTCCCTGAAACTTGCGTACGTGTCGACGTTGTTGAATTTCGGTGAATCTCCGCCGGATTAAGTCCACCTTTCCGTCTCACCGAAGACGGTCCTTCGGCGGGGAACAGACGGACCGCAAGGCGACGCTTTGCGTTTCGGTGGTCTGCATTGCGAAGCCGGGGAAGCGGCACAGCACCTTCCCGTAAGATCCTGCGGGTCGCGGCGCCTCGGCGGTGACAGGCTCCCGCTTAACGGCACCCGGTGTCACGACTAAACGCGGCGATAAAACGCTTCGCCCCCGTGTGACGATAACAGCTAAACGGCCGGCGGCAAAGCACGGCAACTTAGCCGTCAGTTGCTGCCCGGATGCTCATAAGTAGTTGTAAGCACCTGCTCCTTATTTACGTCCAAAAGAGAGAGCGGGAGAATGACAAATGGGTCACTTACACAGCGAACGCGAGACGGAACAGGTGGCGCCGGCGAGATGCTGCAGTTTGCGGTCAGGATGTGGGGACGCGCCGTCTATCCATTGGGAGGAACTTGCGGGGATCCTTTTCATCGCTGTCCACGCGCGGGCTGCTCGCCAATTCCAGCGCGTGCACACGCCCCCCCGGCCGGTGACATCACGCACGCACCATCAGTGTCCGTGACCGCGCGAACGAGCGCGCGGAGACGCGAGGTCCGTGCTGTGTGGTTGCTAAGCCCTGCGCGAGAGCTTGACTAAAAAGAAAACACACAATGATTTAACGTCTGCAGAATTATCACTACTGCTAATGTACTGCTTTCCCGGCACGATTGCTGCCGGTCATACATACTTATTTTGATTTCATTTTTGCTTCGACCATTATTCACATTAAAAGCCTTGCCTGTTCGCCTTCAGTTGTAAATGTGAATGTCATGGCTTCGCATGTTACAGTGCGGGGCATTTTTAAATTCCTCATTCCTTAATAAATCACATGAGTCACATGTACCCTGATTTGCAAAACACGAAAAGGTCTGACAAAAAAGATGAACTGGTTTGATTTTTTTGAAGAAATGTTTTGATCCTACTGCAGGTTACATTGTGGTGTACTGGGCTCTCTCCATATAATCACTGTAGGAATTATATCAGCCAGCTGTCCTGGGAATGTCTGGGGATTCCAGTCTGGTCTGTCCTGCATGACATGCTGACCCCATTATCCCTCACCAAGAAAAGCAGTGTGAAGAAGATGGAGATGATTTTGACTTTTTGTAATGCATAAATTCATAGGCAACGGTATAATGTTGGCCAATATTTCACAATATTTCTAATGTTGTGTTAGATTAGCCAAATCTGTCAGAACCTGATGATTCTCCTTTTACACTGGAGTAGAATTCTTACTCTGGCAGGAGTCCCTGAGCAGAGAGTGAATGTATTAAAATCGTGTGATCCCAGCCACAGAACGTGATGGGGAGGCAGGGCCCCCACAGGAAAGGGACACATGCTGCAGTTTCTCTCCAGACTTATTCCAGTGGAAATTTTTATTTGCCTCATCACTTCTCGACTTTCAAACCATGAAATTAACCTTGGGAAAGAAGATTTCCAGCTGTCGGCAATGATATAATGAGATTAAAGGCTTTTGGGGGGGGGGCAGGTAGATATGGTGGAATGACATTTTTGAAAGAAAATAAATATTTTGAGTATATATCCATGTGAGCCATGGTACTGAAAGCATATAGTCATTCTGTCTCGTATAGGCTATGTATCCTGGTGTGGAAAAACAGCATAGATCTGTCCTACATATTGTATGTGATGGAAAGATTCAGTGTCCACAGCAGGGTATTCTGGGATGAGTTAAAATAATCCTTTGTGGTTCATAACAGCTGGTACACCTCCAGGAATCCCTCCCAAAAGGCATGTAAGATGAACATGAAGCATTTAAGCTATCATTAAGACATATTTTACTCTCGATGATCTTGTTTCACTACAGATCGTCAACCTGTCGGTACACAGACAAATGTGTCTGTGATAAAAAAAATAAAAATAATAAAAAATATATATTCTAAATATGTATGTATATGTAGGCTACGCCTCTAAATACCATGTCCGTAGTAAAAATTGCATTTTGGTCACAGTGCCCGTCAGGATTCATCATGGTGTTTGCTCCCTGCATTGTTTAAAAACGTGTTGTTTTAAACCCTCCGTGTTTCTGTGCAGGCATGACTGATAGTTGTGAGCCTCCATATTGGCCCGTGCCAGTGGGCTGTGTATAAACCCCCAAACACAGGGAGCCCCTCCACAGTACAAAGAAACCCCTTGTGCTCATCAATATGGAGGCAGCATCGTAGGCAGACGAGCTTCCCTGAAAAGGATTGTGCTGACAGGGCTAGCTGAGAGCAGACAAACATAACTTTCTATAATTATAAGTTGTGGTTTGTGTTTGTTTTTTTGGGTCTGTTTGAAAGTGATGCCCAGGATACACATAGTTAAGAATGTCCTCTACATAATGCATCGTCTTTCATACATCATACTTCTGTCTCTGTATTCAGCGCAGTCATTTGAGAATTGCTCATTGTTATGTGCATATATATTTGGAAACTGGGGGTGGCATGGTGGCACAGTGGTTGGCACTGTTGCTTAACACCTCCGGGACCAGAGTTTGAGTCTCCGGCCAGGGTCTATGTGTATGGAGTTTGCATCTTCTCCACTTGTCATTGGGGGATTTCTTCTGGTTCCTCCACCCCCCCCACCAATTCTCAAATATACCAAGATTAATTGGAGTTGCCAAATTGCCCATAGGTATGCATCTGTGAGTGAATGGTGTGTGTGGGTGCACCCTGTGATGGGTTGGGGCCCAGCCTGGGTTGTTCCCCACCTTGTGCCTGTAACCTCCAGGCTAGGCTCTGGACCACTGTGACCCTGAATAAGATGAGCAGTTACAGAAGATTTGAAAATGTTCAGTTTTGGGACTTAAAATAAGGTCTATATTCTCTTGCATAGGATTGTGTATTTCTCTTCATCTATCTGGAGAAGGCATGGTCTGTTGGGGGAAAATGATATAATATCATATTAATTTAAAAATCATACATAAGGTAGAAATAGGCTTCAGTCGTCTTAGTCTGAGTAGTACCATTAGCACTGTGTTTGTAGCACAGGCAGCTTCTACTGAAGATGGACAGGAAATGATTTACGCCAGTTAATTCAATGTGAACTTTATGTGGTGTCGATAACTTTCACAGTGTAAGGTGCTGGGCGTTCCTCCAGGGGATCTGGCATTTGACCAGTTGCTGTTGTCATGAGCTGAATTGGAATATATCCATTTGATTAGAAAAGAGTTGTCTACTGGTTCTGGACAGTGAAACATTCTTACTGTCATGACTATTTTATTTCTTTGCTATATAATATTTGGAAATATTTCATATAATGTACTGGCACTTAATTTTGGTTTAGTTGCAATGACACGTCAATAAGCCTCCTTTTTTGTATTGCATTTTATGTGTTTTGACCTTTTTACTGGTGTCTGTTTATGTTGCTGTTGATGCAGTCTAATAAGACTATGTAATCTGAGCTAATTTAATTCATTTTCAATTGACCTATTAATGCTACAAAGCCCATTATTAAACAATTTTTGTCCTCTTGATAAGTAGATATTCTGCCACGACTCAGTGATTCTGTAAATTACATGATTGCAGTGTTGCCTGGAAGCAGGTTCTAGAACATAGCGAGGACAAGACAGCCTTTCTTTTTTGAAAGACATGGCATGTAAAACACCCTCATTTTCTCAAATTATAAATGTATGATGCACATAATGGGCTGGAAATTAAGCTCACCTGAGGCAAGTCAAAGGGTGACTAAGACAGGGTGAATACAAAAAAATGAATTCTAGCCTACTGGCTGGCAAAAAAAATTGCACGTTGGACTACATTTTGTGTTGAACTAACCCATTTGGCTATCCATCCATCCATCCATCCATCATGTAATATCATGTAAAGCGCTTTGGGGCGACTCCATTGTGAAAGATGCTGTATAAAAATAAATTGAATTGAATTGAATCCAACCATCCATCCATCCATCCATCCATCCATCCATTCATTTTCCATACCCACTTTTCCTTTGCAGGGCCCACTGGTGTCTGGAGTCCATCCTGGAAACTACAGGTGCAAGGCAGGGTATTACCCAGGATGGGGTGCCAACCCATCGCAGGCCCAGCTGGCTAGTAGCAAAAAATTTTAAGTTCCATCCCTGTGCACGTATATTTTTTGCTGCACCCAATGTTATTTTATTTGTTGAAAATCCATGCACAGTCATTTTCCCCTGGTAACTTTTAAAATATGTTTTATATGACAATAAGTGTAACCATATATTGACCATAGCAGAGATTAATGTAATTGTGCAAATTAAGGTGGAACGTGGCAAGGTTAGTTAAATGTATGCATTTTCTTAATTAATTCCTAGTACTGTGAAGAGTCGTTAATGATCATATTATGAGGATCTAAAGTGCCATTAGATGTGTTTTGTCTTCTGTGACAGGATGAACCTTTTCTATTCTGGAAGAAATGTGATTCCAGGAGTCTCCTACTGGTCCCCTTGACAACAGCTATAAATAGCAGTTCCCTAGAAATGACCTTGTAGCTGCAGAGGTGTGTCGGAGCTGTTTACATCCCTCCTTTCTCTACATCTGGCCACTTGGGGTCTGCAACGTATGCAAATATCTCATATTTAAGATGGGTCAGACTTAGTCATTCCCTTTAGGATTTTAAGATGGTAAAAAGATTATTTGCTGTGGAATATCTTGGTTATATACTAAAGAAATTGCATTACAGTGATATGTTTTTCGTACATTTTGGTTGCATTATCAATAATTTCATGATGTTACTACCATGAAAGACCCTTCTTCCTAGGGGTTCCCCCCGATGGTAGACCATCACAGGGCACATACACAATTGGGAATATAGAAATGCCCGTTAGCCTAACTGCATGATTTTTGGACTGCCAAAGAAAGTCATGCAACATGCAATCCGCATCACATTGTGATGTCTCTCAAGAATGTCCTGCTACTGTACCGCTGTTCATCCTGCCATCAGAAGCAGCACCAGCACCCGCCTGCCATCACCTTCATTCAAACTCCCACATTCAGACTCAAATCTTAAAATTTGTAGTGTATAAATAAGGACTTCGTCATTTTCTTCATTTGACATCCTCTGCTGGCCCCTGGAGGACGGGCTCCCCCTTTGAGTCTGGTTACTCCCAAGGTTTCTTCCCTCTAGGGAATTTTTCCCTGCCACTGTCGTCTCTGGCTTTCTCTCTCTGGGCTTTGGGCAGGGATAATGTAAAGTGTTTTGAGACAACATTATGAAAATGCGCTATACAAATGAAATTGAATTGAACTGAATCTGGAGAACATGCAATCTCCACCAACAGAGCAGATGTGGGATTTGACCCCCAAACCTAAAGGCAGCTGTATTACACACTGAGCCCCCCATGACATATGCGTCCTTATTTGAATGAACTGAAAATACTAATGATTTGTACTATATTCCTGTTGTATATATAAAAATACTTTGACACCAACATTCATTTCAAGGACTTACATTTCATATGGTGAGTTGCAGTGTAAGCTTTAATATGATGCCATTTAGTTAGCATTATGAATTTGATTGCTTAAAATAACTGGGCGTGCTTGCTAATGTAATAGCCTCTTATGGCTTATTTGTTTGATATATGCGATATGCCCAAATTGAATTACCTGTAAAAGCTGCTACATCAGTAAATCTTATCCATTGCAAGTTTGTTTTCGCTGCTGTGCCAGTACAAGTGACAACAAGACATGTGGACGCTCTTTAATAAGGATCCGTAAGATGTTTATTAGCCTGTTTAACAGAGAATGGATGGCGTAAGATCTTACACATAAATCATCTGCCCCTCTCAGTGACGGTATTGAGTCTCTGGGAATGCATTGTGGCCAACGGTGGTTCCGGGATTTCAGGAAGTTCGAAGCACAGTGGCCATTGACCCTGATACTGAGAGGTTACAGAGCATGTCCCAGTGCAGGTGTGTCCATCTATCCAGAACAGGCTGGCAGTTCTCATTCTGGTGATGTTCTTGTTGAGTGACCTCTCCATTTTGAGCTGTCATCCTGTAGGATCTGCTGTGGGAGTAATGCAGGAATCCAAACTGCCCGCCAAACGAGGCACTCACTGTGCCGGGGTTAGCATCTGGCCAGGACTGTGGGATTTCCTTCATTAGTTGGAGGTGGGCAACATATGTGTTAGTGTGTGTAAAGAACAAGCTACAAATTATAGCAACCTTCCATCTAGCCATCGTTCCACCCATCATCTATACCCGCTTGTCCTATGCAGGGTCAAGGGGGTCTAGAGTCTATCCCAGAAGCTATGGGCACAAGGTGGGGAATAACCCAGGATGGGGCGCCAACTCATTGCAGGACACACACACCATTCACACACACATTCACACCTATGAGCAACAGCAATTCACCTTAGCATGTTTTTGGACTGCTCGACCGGCAAGCCCAGAGGAAGCTTATATGTTTAAAAATTACAGAAAACATCCCTGCCATTGAAGTTATTGTTGCAATGCAACATAGCTTTCAAAATATTACCTTAGACAAAGCTCTGGACATTGTAGTGCAAAACTGCACTGGCCAGATTTCAAGACCGGGCATCTTCTTGGAACAGTTGTTGGAGTGGAATTCACCGCTCTATGTCAGTTTCATTGACTAAGAAAAGGCTTGTGACACCGTAGACAGGCAGACCATCTGGAAGCTGTTGAGACACTACGGAAGTAGCCACCAACCTGCCACCCTGCAGAGCTCAGGTGCAGCCCTGATTTAACACACCTGATACAGATAATCAGGCCCTTCAGTAATATCTCAGTATTACAGCCAACTTAGCTTCAACGTAGCTGGCTCCAATACTTACCTGTAGCAGGTGTGTTAAATTAGGGCTGCACCTAAGCTCTGCAGGTTGGTAGATCTCCAGGAGCAGGGTTGGTGACCACTGCACTACAGAGAAGATCACCAAAATCATCAGGAACACTTATAAAGGGAAGAGTGCTCCAGGGTGGACAACCAACCAATGCCATCCAAGTTCGGACAAGAGTGAGACAAGGATGCTTGATGTCACCTTTCCTGTTCCTGCTGATGATGGACTTGGTTATAAAGACATCCATGGCTCAGAAATGAAATGGCATCCAATAGACCCTCTGGACACAGTTGGATGACCTTGACTTTGCCTACGGCCTTGCCCAGGTGTCAAGATCTTGCCCTGCTCTCACATGCAGGAAAAGATCTGCACTGTTGCAGACAACTCAGCCCAGTGGATACCATTCATAGAGGGAAGACCAAGATCTTCAGGATGCCAAAGCAACCCAAATCACATTGGAAGGCGAAGCGTTAGGGGAGGTGGAGAGTTTCACTTACCTTGGCAGCATCATCAACAAGCAGGATGGAACAGATGCTGACTTAAAAGCATGAATAGGCAAAGTACAATCAGCTTTCCAGCAGCTGAGTAACATTTGGGATGGCGCAAATCTGACTAGCAACATCAAGATCAGGATTTTCAACACCATTGTAAAACCTATGCTACTCTATGGAGCTGAAACATGGAGAACCTGCATCGCAACCATCTTCATCAATACCTGCCTCAGAAAGACCTTTTGCGTACACCAGCCTGACACCATCAGTGACCAAAGCCTGTGGCAGCAAATGGGTCAGCAGCTGGTAGAAGCAGAGATCCTCCGAAGGCACTGGAGGTGGATTGACCATACCCCTCGCATTCCTACATCCAGCATCGCAAAGCAAACCCTCACCTGGACCCTACAGGATGAAAGAAAAAGAGGCCGACTAAGGAACACTTGGCGTCGTGACCTGGAGGCAGATATCAAGAGAACAGTACTTTTGGGATAGAGAGTTGCCTGGGGGCATCTCATTACTGACCAATGCCCCATTAGGTCCCACAGGCTATGATGACGATGAATGTAACAAGAACAAATACTGTACACTTCAAATCAGGGGCTATTGTTAAATGCTGCTTTTTTGCAAGAACAATTTACAGAAGATCTGAGGGAGAGACTGTAATCAAGTACTGTGGTTTAACATGAATGAATCATGATATACCAGGTTTTTATTATTTATTGTAATTATGTAATGCAATGGAATTCTAATTACCTCCAGCAGATTATAGTACCAAATAAATACAAGAGAGGTCATCAGTAAATAATGACTAGCAAAAAAAAAAACACTGCAGGCTAACTACAGCGCAGCAGTGATGGTGCATGGCCAAATGACAATGCATTATCCAGTCAGTAGAGGGTATCACTGACTGTGACCTACCCACCCTCCAGCAGGTCTACAACTCCAGGATCTGAAAGCGTGCAGGAAAGATCACTGCAGATGCTTCTCACCCCAGCCATCACATGTTCTCTACCCTCGCTAGAGGGAATCTATATAGAGCAATCAGAACTCAGACAACACAGCACAAAAATAGCCCTTTCCCTTATGAGGCAGCAACCTCTGCAGTGGACATTGTAATTATTTTTCACTTAACGCTCTGCATTAGTAATAGGGTACATATCAAAAAGTAATATATTTAGTAACTGTGTCACCATTCATGCCTATTTATCTATACTCAATGCTGCTACCATATCCATGTCTATATTTTAAATGCTTATACTACTTAATTTGTTTTTTAGTTTGTCATGCTGCATTTTATGTATACAAGTGAGCATCAAGCATGTCAAATTCCTCGCATGTGCAACCTACTACTCAATGGAATAATACAATAGAACGGTGATACTTTATTGATCCCCATGGGCAAATTGTCTTTTGTTACAAGTCACATCTTGTTCTCCACAAGGCCTGCAGACACATATACGGGTCAGAGTAAGTTTAGGGCTCACAGCGCAGGGTCAGCCAGCATGCAACAACCCTGGAGCAATAAACTGTTGAATAACCTAATGCATTGGAGGTAGAACCCTTAGGAAGAGACTTTAGTTACCATTAATGTTAGGTAATATGGTGGCCCAGTGGGTTGACCTACCTCCAGACTGTGTTTGTAGTCTGCATGTTCTCCCTCTTATTAATTGGTATTCTCCAGTGTTTTGGATTCCTCCCTAAGTACAAAAATATGTTATTGTAATAATTATTATCTCTCTTATTATCTATACTTGCCAGTAGTATGTGTATGTGCCTGGCAGTGGAACTGCATTCAAAAGAAAAGTTAATGATGAGGTGGGAATTCTCAGAAAAAGGGGGAACTTGGAGTTGAACCAGGGACCTCTAGAGCTGCGGTCAAATGCTCTACCACCCAGCCAACCCTGCCTCATGTGCACCATGAGATAGGTTCTAACCTTCCTTGTGACTGAAAAAAACAGTTGGAAGACTGGTGTTTAATAAACCCCCCACCCCCAAGCACGACAACATACTAACTACTAGTACTAACTAGATACATCCTGAACAGAAAGCCTGTCTCTTGCAGGGCACACACATACACGCACATCATTTCTAATGACATGATATAAAACATCTGGATTTTAATCATTCATATTAAATGTGAGATCAATCCAAACCAGGACGCATGGCTCATTTTCTGCCAAACACTTTTCATCAATCAGACAACAAATTAGATGCATAAAGACTCGCGTTAGGAATATACACCTAGGTGAGGCATGAAATTTATGTGACTGTCCTCTTGAAGTAGTAAAAATAATATGTGTTTGTGCTACCTAGTGGCAAATAATCCTTACAATCATATTTAAAATCTAACACTGTGTTAGATAAAACAGGAAATAGTCACGTTGTGGGCGGGGCCAGCAGCGCTGCACCGGAAGTGGCGGTGAGACTGTAAACAATAAGCAGACGAGCAGTATCCATTTTTATTCCGGTAGAGAGGTTCGACAGCAAGCCATCATGGGGGCTGTTCTCGGACTCTGCTCTATGGCGAGCTGGGTATGATCGATTATTTTTGATTTGGTAAATGGATACACGGTTCGAGATGCGTCGCATGTTTTATCAAACGTGGTATAATGCGAAGTCATTGTTGTTTGTAACATTGAAGGGAGAATGAAAATGGAGCCTCGCTGCGTACGAGGCGATCCCCGGGACGTTTCCACGGAGCGTATTTGGCATCGTCATTGTCATATTAAAAATGCCCTTGTAATTTGTATGGCGATTCAGAGATAGTGAAATCAGTCCTTGCTTATGATGCAGTTGGTGTAATACAAGTCGCTAATGGATGCCGCGGTGTGGTGAGCTTGTCGTCCGCAGCAGGGTGTTTCCCTCCCGACAGTGACGCACTCCTCTCCGCTGTCCGTCACCACGGACATTTTGGTGGATACGATAAAATACCGATACACTGGCGACTGGTCCGTCCATCCTGATATGCTCGAATGGCAGATAGTGGAGAATAGTGTCTGAGAGTAAGGGACATTGTGTTCTGTTTATGCCAAATGGAAAATGGAGCTTTCTGCGTTTCCAGGAAGGGCAAGGCTTGGGCTCAGAGGCTTTGATGATTTTTAGTGCAGCTTCCGTCGCCCTCATTTTTATTTAATGGCCACATTGGTGGTTAAAATAATCTGCTATTAATGGTGGTTTGAGTGTATAATTATAGATACTCTGTACTTTACCGTTTTGATGTGTTCTGGAAGCTTCTCGTGTTGGTGCAGATGCGCGTGCAGGCCTGACGCCAAATGTCGGCTAACTCGCCGTTGCGACATGTGTGTTGGAAAAACAAATGATGCGATAAGGTGTTTTTAATTTGGTGTTGCCTTTCACTTTTGTGCTTGCTTACTTCTTGCAGCATGCTACTCTGTCAGGCTGTATATTACCTGTGTTTTGGTTGTATGAATACTGACTCTGTATTGCGTCAACGTTTGATCTTCGCCCAATGGGGGAACAGTATCTGTGCCCTCCTTTTAGTGGGGATGTTATTTCCACTGTTGGCAAATCACTTCATGGGAAAAACAGACAGTTGCATAACATCTCTGCAGATTTAAATTAAATATTATGGGTCCCAAATCCACTGTCAATCTAGAAATGGATATACAAGAATTAAATTGGGTGACTAGGGCCAGCCTCTGTGCTTTCCCCAACTTTCCTACTCATAGATACAGAAATTGTATCTGTGATTCTCCTGCCGTTTCTAAATTTCAGTCACACATTTATACATTGTGCTGTAGCCAAAGACCAGGTACTAGTGTGGTTATTAACCGCAGCCCGTTTGTGCCCCAGATTCCCTGCCTGTGCGGCAGCGCCCCCTGCTTGTTGTGCAGGTGCTGCCCCAGCGGAAACAATTCCACGGTGACCCGGCTGATATACGCCGCCTTCATGCTGCTGGGAGTCGGTGTGGCCTGCATCATGCTCATGCCAGGAATGGAGGGACAGCTGAAGAAGGTCCTGCTTTGCTTCATGTTAAATTCTAGTCTCATGCACACTTTCCGTGCCCTTTTAGAGGGCAGTGTTTTATTCATATCAATTATTTTTATTTTCAAATAGTGCTAATACACTGCCTGGCCAAAAACGGTTATCATTTCTGTTTAAATAAGCAAGTACTTAAGAGCCAATAATTGGATCATTATTACAGCTCAGCTGCATTATGCAGCAATAAAGTGAAGTCAGCTGAGTACCTGAATCTACTGCATGGCCAGGATATCCCATTAATAGATTTTTTCTATCCTAATGGCATGAGCGTATTCCAGGACGATAATGCCAAGATTCATCGGGCTCGAAATGCCAAGGAGTGGCTCAGGGAGCATGAGGAATCACTTTCACACATGAATTGGCCACCACAGAGTCTTGTCCTTAACCCCATTGAAAATCTTTGACATATGCCGAAGATTTCATGTAGTGGTTCATCTCACCTATCAGCAATACAAGGTCTTTATGAGAAATGAATGTAAATCTGGATGAAAATCCATCCATCTATTTTCCAGAACCGCTTATTCCATTTCGGGTCGCGGGGGGTCCGGAGCCTATCCCGGAGGCTGCGGGCGCAAGGCAG
>JAAGVU020000039.1:4267527-4297504 GCA_011763525.2 Mormyrus iriodes
ACATTATTGCTTGGAATTCTTTGAACCTTAATGCGGGATTTACTCGATTGCTTAGAAAGAAACCTTGCTGATACTGTCAAAGATATAGAGTGCTGATTCAAATATATATAGTGCTCATTCTCCTACTCAGAAACAGAAAGAAACACAGGTGGCAGAGCACCACATTTCAAATATGGTAAGATTCTGAAAACGGACCTCTATGATGTCTGTGTCAATGCTGAAATGCTTGCCATACAACATGGCCTGGAAATCCTCCAAGCTGCAATCAATGCTGTCCAGGTAGTCCATGAGCTCAACCCTGGAAAACGGAATCAAAGCAGGCATCATCGCAAAAATGCAACGTGATGTGACATGTCAGCCCTTCACGCCATGAACGCCCCCGCCCCCAAGCCATTCTCAATTCAACGCCAACGAAAAGCAAAGAGTATGGCTGCACTCAGAACAGCATAAACCCCCAGCAGCCACAATACTCGGGGCAGCATCTGGGGCCTTTCCGGGCTTCACGTTGATGTGAACGTGATACTCACTTTCCCAGGAGGTTTAAGTTCTGCGAGATGGCTCCATTCTCGTTGAGGATGGAGTCCATCATTTTGACAGGGTCTTCAAGGCTCAGCACTGACGGCTTGTTGACCTGCAGCGCGCTGCTGCTCTCGGGCATTTCCGCGGAGCTCCTGGCCGTGTATTCGCACACGGTCTCCAGGGACTCTCCCGCTTCTCTGTCCGCTGGGCTTTCCACCAGTATGGCGGCATCACCATCTCCTTGCATCTCCACTATTTCCACGTCCCTATGATGGAGATAATGTGGAGTAACAAATTTCTCAACTGTAATTTCACAAAATCCCAAGGGCAGTGTCTCTAAGATTAGACTGTAAGGTGATTACAGGTATATGTAAGGCCAAAGATCAAAGCTGACCTGTAGCACTGCACGACTACAGATATATTTTCCAAGTAATATATTACACAGGTTTGGCAACATCTGTCAATAAAGAAACATCATAACACCAAGAAGCTTATCTGACATGTGCATCACCATGTCAAAAAGACACAAAGGAAGTTACACCATATGACACGATATGTATTACAAGTAAAAACATTAAATAAAAAAAAAAACAGGCCTACCTTTGATCAAAAGTTCGTGAAATTTCCTCTGTGACCTCAGAATCCTCAACAGTTAAATCGCAGATGATGACATCTTCAGTGATGTCAGAATGGTTCTTTAATCCACTGACATGAGTCTTTGGAAGAGAACAGAACGAACACGATACATATTCAGTAAATCAGGTAAACAGAATGCCACGTCATTTGTGGAAGTAAATGCTAATTATCGGAAACTTTCAAACTGATACAACACCAAGAAAAGCACTGAAATTCAATATCGCTTTCGAAACTCAACAGTATAAAACGTAACTCAAAAAAAAAATTACAGCCTTTCGTAAAGGCGTGCTCAGAGATATTCACAAGCAGTAAATAAGCACTATTAAAAATGATGCTATTTCCTATTATTATTACAATGCATAATAGAACAGACATACATTACTTTTAAATGCCATCTTTATCTTGTGTCTCAAAGCACAAACACTTCTAATAATTGCACGACTAAAAGTTTGCATCGGAATGATCAACACGACCTCATAACACCATATGGAGCTGAACACGACAGGTAAAAATAACTGCAGACCATTGTGTTAATGCAGAAATGTTAAACCGGTAGAAACAAATAGGTAACACTTTTTACTAATGCCATATCTATATGAATATGTTCATAGATTCTTAACAGATTATAATGCTTTCATAAAGCATGATGAACAGGGCAATAAAATGAATGAAGCCAAAGTATTTTCAGATGCCACTCCAGCTAAACTTTCTATCGATTAAGCGCAGTGGTGAAAATGCTGATGCTTCTGCTGTAGTCATCTTAGTGTATGTGAGACCACACTCAGGTCAGGGCGTGTACACTACCAGCCCTTTGTGTATTTTACTTCTTATGTTCTAAATTCCAGATTCTATAGAATTTATCCTCATTTTGAAAATGGGCTGGGGTCACTTCAACCCCAAAAATAACACGGGGGTTAACCCACGAGCCTTGGCGGTCAGAGCAAACTGGAAGTGCAGGCTGTAGAATCGATACCATGAAAAATTAGTAATATAACAGTATTATACACAAAAGCATCCACACTTTCAGTACTTTCCATACTTTTGACAACGCTAGCGGAAATAAGGGCCAAAGCTGATGACACTTCAATACATACTTTGCTGTGGTCGACAGGCTCGTCGAAGATCGGATGGATGAATTTGGATTTCTTCCCATTGCTGTTCAGCAGCAGTGGTCTGGAGAGGGAGAGGTAGCGGAGGAAGCTAACATCACCATCAGCGCCTCTATCGGGGCACAGGCTGCTAACGAGATCTCTCCAGGCGTCTCAATCCTGGGCTGGCGATTCCAACTGTCTCCAGGAGAGTGGCTTAATATACATTGTTTTAAATCTTTGCACTATACAGATAACAAAAACTGCTAGCCTACCTTTTCCGCTTTAAACTCAGGACATGGTTGCTCTGAACCAGTGTGACAATAAACTGTATCAGCTGAAGGAAAAAGCATACAGAGATCTTCCATCAAATATGTATAATAAACTTCATATACTGTCAACCATATGTTAAAAAAATATATATTTTCCCCCATTTACAGTCTCTAAAATTATATAATACCTTGGTATCAAAAGACAGAAATCTTTATTTCAAACTTAAGGACACCACTGTGGCCTAATAGGAATAGAAATAAACCACATTCAAATGAAATCTTGGTCCGTGTGACAATTAGGGTGAAAGGATTTAAAGCAAACCTTCTTTATAACTTGCTGCTGGTGGTTGTGCTTTTGGCGCAGGTCGGCTATCTCCCTCCACAGAGCTTCATTCTCCCTGGCAAAAAATAAGCCCCGGTTAAGTGATTCAACTTTTAAATTTACCAGAGGAAGTCACACATGGCTCATCCAAATGTTCGCCTGGCCTTCTAAGATAACTTGCAGTGCGCCTTTAATTTTACATACAATACCTATGCCGGTGTCTGATAAAACATAGCCTTAATATACTCATCTCTGTCCCCAACATTAGTCTTTTCGGCTGTTCGAAAAGGTGCAAGTTTACATTCCAAAAGTTTTACGAAACATAACCTAAGTCAAGAGATGTTTCCTTCATTAAAGTACAAACATAAGCTGTGGCACCTTTTCAGTGTTGCAAGTCGAGAGTCCATGTTCTCCTGCTGGCCGTGAATATTCTGGACACTGGACAGGATCTTCGTCAGATCTTCTTGTCTGATCTTGTTCTCCTCGGGCCTGGCAGAAGAAACCTAAAACATAGAAGAGTCTCAGCAGAATCAGACACAAATTCAACAGTGCAGTGTACCCAGGAAGGAAGATCTTCCCACCTACCTTTCTCTTGATGTGTTCCAGTAAGTCATCTTGGCCATGCTTGAAGAAAGGATGCTGGAATTCGACAGGGCCATCTCGCTCCTGTTTCACTACGCCCGTATCAATGTGCATCACTTTGCGGAACCCATCTGTAAAAACAATCCTGAGTCAACTCGAGTACTACGTAGGTGGGCATGTCACAAGGGACGAATATAAAGCTTACTTACACATGTTTAGCTGCCTTACAAAGCTGGCCATGTTGTTGTGCTTGAAGAACTTCGGGAGTATTTCCTTTGCAAATCTCTGCTCATCCAACACCAGAAAACTGCTGCCCTCCTTCACAATGGAAATAAGGATCATCACTTAACGTATATTAAATACGACAACAAGCAATGTACCGTACTGTATTATATGCATAGCTGAAAAAGAGGCATGTAAAGCACTTAAGCGAATTATTTTTGCCTGCGATGTGTCGGTTCTGTTTATTAGACCGACCCTTCATAGCTGGTAATTATACAATAATGCGCAATTGCCGTTGACAACTGCTTAGTTACAGTACACAAAGCAATAATTACCAGTGTTTTACTGCTTACCCTCGGCACCATGACGGGCTAACATTAGCCAGTTTACGCAAAGTAATTACGCAGGCGTATTTTTATAAATCACTGAATAACCATGACATAGCACATTGAAACGTATCGCTGGTTATTATTCTGAAACTCCCTCAACATATTTTCGTACCATTGTAAAGGCAATTTGCTGGCTACTAAGCTAAGCTACCGAGCTAACTTAGTTACCTTAAACAATGGTTAATAAATACCTGTCAACTGGCCGACCACGTCTGACACCAATACGTTTTTTACAAAACATAAACACTGTGATGGTATAACATACGTAAATTGAGGCCCTTTACTTCACGTGAATGTTGGTAAACATGTGGCGAGCTCTGTGGGTCCGAGCTAGCATTAAAGGTAACGCAATCGATGCTTAACAGGAAAATACGGAAGAAAATTAAATACCAAAATCCCTGATCAAGCTATTTAAACCCAGATGGATTTTATGGCATTGAGTTATAACTTAAATACAAGTGCTAATTAGCTAGTTAAGCCACCGTTAATCGAATAGTAACGGATCTTTCTTTGTTTGTTAGCAATCCAGATAACTACCCAGTTAGCCGCATTAGCGCGCTGCTTTCACTTCTGTCTTTTAACCTAGCCTAGCCTAGCTTAGCTTAGCTTATCTTAGCTTCGATGGGGGTACAATTCTTACCTGGCTCCAGCAGATGAATTCATTGCTATCAGGATCCTCGACGAGAGTCCACAGCTTCGTCAAAAAAGCTGGCACGTTAGTATTTTGCTTCATTTTGTCAATGTGAGTGTGTGAAATGCGTTTGAACAAATACGTTTCAATCGCCCTCCTCAGAGCAGAACAAATACGCTAAATAACGTTGGATCAAGGCAACTTCCGGTCTAGCAGGGTGCGCGACTATTACCCTCAGCTAGCTTACGTAATCTTCTCACGTGTGACAACATGCATATATGTTTTGAGGGACAGTGTGCCCGTTCCGGGTGCGAAGTAAACTAACGAGTTTTTCCAGTAGTATTTTCGCTGTCCCAGCAAAAATAAAATGAATTTTATTTTTTTTCTAAAGCCATTTATTGCCTTCCTCATGAGTTATGCAGTTGAATATGGTGATATGCGCAATCACCGTGAGTTGAAGAATGCCAAATCGATTTTCCAAAAGAACATGTTGGTATACAGCAATGTTGTTTGCTATACGTAAATATTCAAAATTAATATTTGATCTATTAAAATGGCTTTTATGGTTGCATCTTACCACTATGTCAGTAAGGGAAGTGTGTGAAACACCTTAAAATGGAATGAAATTTGTAAGAAATAAGTCAACTTTTAAAACAACTTTTGTCACTGCAAAATGATCTGGCTTTTGTTCCGTTTAAGGGTTATCTATTATTCTTGATATTTTTGCCTGATTATTCATTCTTTGTATAATGTAGACCGTCCTGTGCCACAGGAACCGGTGCTCAAAGATTAAATAAAAAACTAAGAACCTTTAAACCTCATGCACAAGTCCACATGAAATAGTCCGAGCAAAATGGACAGGTGCTCTTAAAATTATATCTATAAAATTATCTCCCAATCCTGTCAATGTGTACCATTGGATCGCACCTGTAAAAAAACGTTAAGGACCACTGGATAACCGCAGCTCAGCTTGGGATTTTGAAGCAGAAAGTATGTTTACATCACTCTGCAATAGAGCTTTCAGTTCATATCTAACACTGGCTTTATTTGCAGATAGAAATATGTCAGGTATGGAATTTGACTGTCTTATAAATATGTGACTGAAACGGTGCAGAGTGACAGTTCTAATATGCTAGCCCAGGCTGTAAGATTATTCTAGGGAACTGAACAGAAACCTCTAAGATGACACTGGGAATACAGTGCAGTCTCAAGCTGTCCTGCTTGGATGTTCAGACAAACCCCAAGCAATCAGTATTTATCACATAATTACTTGTAAAAAATGTGTCTCTTAAAATAGGCTTGAAAGCTGTATACTTGGGAGTTTATTTTGCTTGCCTTCCTACTTCCTAAGTTTTACAAAATGTATTTCTTTTGTTTGGTTGCTTCAGAACTGCTTTTGGCCAGATTTTGTAGTTTCTGTAACATCATAATACCACATGCAGTCCCATCAGAGCCTGTGTCAGAGTGTATAAGGCAGGATTCCCCAGTTCCAGTCCTGGAGGGCCAGAATCCAACATAGTCTGCAGATTTCCCTGCTCAAACACACCTGGTAATTAGCCGATTAAAATGTGTTTGAGCAGGGAAATATTGGATTCTGGCCCTCCAGGACTGGAATTGGGGAATTCTGGAGTAATGGCATCTAACTGGTCCACACTGATAGTGAAAAGATTATGAGCTAGCGGTGGAAAAACACTAGATGTCAGTGTTGTATCACTTCAGAATGACGCCCCCACCCCCCCCCCCATACACACATCCTCCCAGCCACAGCAGGGACATTTATTTAAAATAATTATTTCTTATTAGAGTCTTTTGAAGTGTTTTCATTCATTCATTTATTCATTCACTCACCCATTTGTCTATATAAATATATAAGTGTAACATCAGGGTCAGGAACCCCCCCCCAAATCAAGCTGTTTCCTATGCCATTATTTGCTGATTAGACTAATTTCAATATTCTGTTAACCTACGTTGTTATTAGATGCTGGGATTTAATAGGTACTCTTATATGCAGATTGCTTTGTCTATATGCATAGATTAAGCACTTGACATGGATTTTAACTTTGATTAAAAACACTGGGCTGCTCTGTATCGATTGTTCAGCCAATGTTACAACAATGTATAATATGTAATATATCAAAATGAATCAGCTGACCCATGGCTTTTTCTAAGAAATTAGCATGTGCTTGTGTGTGTTTCTATTTTTCTGTGTTGATTTATCTTTAATCTTTAAAAGCTTATTTTTCCCAAAGTCCTGACCAGGATATATGTTTGGAAAAAAAGTTGGAAGGTTTTTATTCAAGGTGAAAAACTGTACATAATACAGTTAATATCAGAAAATGCATGAGTGAAATAATTTGGCTTTTATCAGGTCACAGTCAGTTGAGAATCCAAAATATATCTGAGACTTTGTATTCTATAATAGCATTTCCTTTGATCCTCCATAAACACTTGTGCATTATGGGGTCACAGTGAACCCCGAGCCTATCCCCAGAAGGCAGGAGAGCACCAGGCCGGGATGCCAGTTCCGCATAGGGCGCACACTCGCACAAAATCACACGCTAACCACACTTTAGAGACACAGAACCACCTAAGTGCAGGTAAAAAAGGAATGCAGCTGTGCAAATGTGGGGGTGGGTATCTGACACACACCCCTGGAGGATACGCACATAAATAATGGAATACATTTATGTATTTGGCAGGCACTTTCATCTAAAGTGACATACAAGTGATGGGCAGGGTCAGTCAGTGTCCCTGGGGTAATTGGGATTAAGGGCCTTGTCTTCCCTGCCAGTCATGGGATTTGAACAAGCAACCATCTGATCACAGGCACAGAGTGCGAACCCTCTGAGCCTCATGTTGCCCTGTATAAGAAATGAAAAGCACAGGATGACTTTTTTTTAGAAAGCTTGAGTTAAATTTCAGGAACTATAAATGAAAATATGTTTTTTTTTCCCCAAGACCTTTCGGAGAAACAGATTGCTCAACTAAACTAGTAACATCTGATGATGTTTATTATCAATAAAAAATATGGATTTTCAGTTTGTCTTGTGAGCTGCTCGACCTGTTAACTGTGGACACATCCAACCTGTGTGTTGCATTAAGGTGTGCCACTCAAGATCACGAAAATAAACTGTCCAAAGAGACAAAGCAACAGGCGAGCTGTTCCTCGACAGCCTGAGACTAAACATAAACAGTCAGAGTAAACAGTGGAAAATGAGGGTAATTAAGGGCGTATGTCTGAGTTCAATTCAATGACCATTTGGGGGGAAAGTTGTATAAAAAGGAATATGTATATTAAAATATTTGGGTCACAGTGTTTGTATTTCATTGAAAAATAACTGCAGAGATATATTTATATATTTTTTCCCCGAAAACTGTACTGCAAGTGAGAAAAAGTTGCAAGATAATCAAATAAAACTGGCTACACATTAGGCAAGCATGTTTCTAAAATGTGGTAGCAGTTTCAGAGCCTGGCTTTTAACACAGGAATCCTGCTTTACTAGTGAATGGAACTTGTGAACAGTAGTGCTGATAGCTGTGACATTAGAATCTCTCTTGTGCTTCCTTGCGTCATGACAGATAATAAACAGCCTGGATTCAGGGCATGAGTTTGGCCTTGCAATGGTGCTATTAACATGAGATCGACATGGAGCATGATAAGGTCAGCAAAAGCAGGATTTCCCCGTGTGGATGAATAAAGTATCACTGTTCTGTAATATATTGAATTTTTCTAATCATCCTGTCTAGGGTGTTCCTCAGCATTCTAATTTGAAATAATTTTTTAAAATTAGGCATTATTTTATGTGTCATGCAATATAAAATATTTAGTCAGTATTTTTTTAGTTAAAAATGGCCATGCAAAACAGACTTCAATATTTCTTACTGTCGGGAAAAACAGCAATAAAAAGGGGGTCAGAGGTTACATAAAACTCTCCCTCCCTGAAGGTGGAGTTGTTATTGTCCCCGGCCAACCTGCCATCCCTCTGCTCTGCCCCAGTGTATTCTGGGAAAGGAAGCTGTCCAGCTGGGTGGGGAGAGCAGCTGCTTCTGGATAAACATGAAACGGCCCTTCCTGTTGGCGTCTGTCTGATCCATTCGCCGTTACGGGGAGCTGTATTGACTGAAGTCCTGTGGAGTTTTCCTTGCAACTTATTGTATGGATCATTAAAGAGAATCAGTGTTATTTTTCCCTTTTAGCACAAAGTGGTACAGTGTCGACACTGCAATATATATTATATGTTATAGATGTAACCATATATTATAATAATGAACAGTAAGGCTTATATAGAAATATCATCACCATCCTTATGCTTCTTTTCCAGGTAAAGGAAACTGAGCAGGTGAGACCAGATGTCTCTTCCCAAGGCCTCATTCTGTAGGATCCCCTGATGTTTCCAGGCCAGCTGGGAGATGCAAACCCTCCAGCATGTTCTCAGTTTGCATCAGTGGGTCATGGCTGGAATAGGTCCCTTGCGATATAATCAGGTGTCGTCTTTATTAGATGGCCACTGTATCAACTGATTCCTCTTAATCTACAAGATTTCAGGTTCCTTCAGATCTCCAAACGTCTCACCCTGTCACTAAGGTCGTGCTCACAATTGGCCCAGTTGCCTTGTACCGTGCCTGAGCACGATTGCCCCCCACCCCCCTCCACTGGTCTGTGTTCACATTGCACTTAACGTTCCGGGCCCGAGCATACGTTCATCGTCACTGTGCAACTTTTTTGGGCTGAAGACAACATAGGAAGAAAAGCACACAAAATCACACAGCAGAATGGAGTTTATGATTAATGTCCTTATTCTGTGGCTTATTTGGAGTCATTTTGGGCACAATGACACACGGCCCTCATATAGTTTTATCTAGTATGCGATGTAATGATTTTTATTTAATCGTGATGCATGTATAAGAAGATAGTCCCGTATTTTACCAAATACCTCAGACTTTTTGTGTGTTGCATCCAGTTGTTCCTGGATACTCTTGCCAGCACAAATTTCCAGCAAACACTGCACCTCTGTAGGCCAAAGTGATCCCTTTGCCTCCATGTTTGTTGGTACCCAATCTGTATAGCCGACTCAATCCATTCCTTCCAGGAACGGCTCATGTATAGTGTATATGTGTTTGGCCATGGTTAGCAATCACACTGGATGCATACCATGTCTGAGTCCAACTGAACCATGCCCACCTCTTCAAGTGGGCCCGGGCATGAGCAATCACACTCATCAAATGAACTGGATTTTGGTCTTCTGGTCTCTGATCTTCACTTGCATTTAGCTTTGGACAAAAGCATCTGCTAAACAAATGTCATGATCTTGAGGTACTTAATCTTTAAGAGCAGATTCCCACTCACCTGAAAGGAACAATCTAAGCTTTTTTGAGAGAACACTGTAGCCACAGACTTAAAGGTCCTGATTCTTGGTTATAATTTACTTGAGGGGCCACAAATAATGTAGTATTATGCTATCATTTATGTATTAATTAACCACAAACTAAGTTTTAGTTATATACTGATCTCATGTTCATCATTAATGAATCGTGATGCATCTTATTTGTTACTGTATCTGTTAATTCTATAAACCTTTGTGAACTACTGAAGGAACAAGTAATGAATAACACAAGTAAAATACTGATCTCATGTTTGTTCATCATCAATGAATTGTGACGCATCGATCTCAGTTAGCTACTATATTTGTTCATGATTTGTACTTCAGTAGTAACTGAGTTATTACTAAGTATTTGTGCCCTGTCAAGCAGTGTTACTCTGATTCTCATCCCTAACGCTTCACACACTTCGCAGCATTTTTTTGTGGCCTAGAAATACAATATGATCTGCAAATAGCAGTAATGTCAACTCTGCTCCCTCCATCTCTCCCACACGCGCCTGTACCTTGATATACTGTCCATTAAAGTCACAAACTGGACCGCAGACAGGACACAGTCTTAATTGAGGCCAACATCCAGTCTAAACAATATCAACCTGTTGTCAAGTTTATGAACACAACTCTTTCTACATTCAAGCTGGGAACAAAGGGCACACAGCAGTGGCTGCAGTACCGCGTATTCCTGTAACATCTCCCACATTATGATCAGAGTCATGAGGTCATACAGCCTCTCGCCAAAGCCCATGTAGGCCGTATTAGAATATTCCCACAAAGCCATGGCTAAGCCTCACACACTCCTACCAGTAAATATGCATTACTGACTGCGGTAAATTTACCTTTATCCCTAACTTTACCTTTAAGGGTCAGCAATTGTGTGCACCAGGGCGCAACAGTTTTAATCACGTCTATTAAAAAATTATTGTGTTACAGTTAGGCTAACTGGGTTTGCTGAAGAAATGGCACTGACGAGAAAAGGCTAATCGGGAGTGACAGTAATTTTACATCAAAGACATCACAAAAGAGCTTTCAAATGGTTGTAATTAGACTAGATTCTGAGAAAGAATGATTCCACACTATGAAAAGTTATAAAGAAGTAGGAAAGATGACAGGACAATTAATTTTTGATCCATGTACTAACATTGGTATGAATTCCTAAGCATTTACATTTAAATTTGATCTAATACTAAAATAAAAGACATAAAAGCATTTAATAGGATTTAAATATAACAAAACTGTACATTTACTGATATGATTCAAGCTATTTAAAATATGTGTACAAAAACACATACATTTTTACATCCAACTGGGCATGTTATTTGGCAAATAACACGCTTCTGTGACATTAATGCTGAAGGCATTTTAATGTAGATCTGCCAGAAGACTTTGTGAAAATGGCAGGTTCATTGGGGCTGGTGTGGTATGAGCTGTTCAGATGCAGGTTTCAGGATAGCGTCCTTCAGGGTCAGGAGGGTTACTTTCCATGATGATTTAGAGGTAGCAATTAGATCGCACCAACTCACCCCCACCATTTTTGCGGAGCATTGAGAGTCACTTATGTCTCCAACAACAATGCTGTCATTCCTTTTTAGACCATAATGCACAGAGCTTCCCCCAACCACCGATGCTGACACCACACCGATTTGAATAATTAGGGCTTAACTTCTTTGGTAACCTTGGATCCTGTAGCTCCTGAAATAAGAACAAGGTGTCAGTCTAGCGCGAGGGACGAGAGCTGGGTTCCTATACTTAAAAATGTTAAAATGCAGCGATGCCTGTAAACGTTACAGATTCCATAATGCCCTCCGCACCGGACGAATCACAGACGTGAAGCTGGTTCGAAGCTGCACACTTACTTTCTCTTTTAAGAAGTAGCTGGAACAGAATCGCTGGAATGAATCGACATTTTCCACTGGATGTAGAAACTTGGACGTTCTTTTTATAGCTGTTATTCTCGCTCATTATTTGATTAATCTCAAAGTCCAGCAGAACTAAAAAGAAACAAGGAAAGAATAAAATAGTGCTGACTCCAGCAGATTTTATTTTTACTTAATGAATAAGTAAGTCTGGAATATGCCATATGAGTATTAGCCTTGGTCCGGCCTGCCAAATGAACAGTTTTACTGCCGCTTCAAACACTGATTGAGTATAACTCGACAGGCATGCCTCTGTATGCTAATTGGTGCCGCATTTCCATATCGCACCACACATATTGAAATTGAATGATCTCACCGACGAACCAGTTACATTTAATAGGTATGCACCAAACTGGAACCATAAAACACACCTTCTCTGCTGGACATTAGAGGCAAATGTAGACTTTTTTTTTTCCCCCTCACTTGCTTTTAGGAAGTACTTTTCAAGAAGAACATTAAATATATGTTTTTTTTTGTTTCTTTGAACTCCTGAGAGTTCAGATAGACAGTAGAGTGAGCAGCCAGAATCTATTAGAGACCAGGTTGTTTGACTAGTTGACTAAAAAGCTGTCAGGACCCCAGAGTGCTCTGATTCTCAGATTATGGAGCATATCTTGCAGTATGTGGTGCAGAAGTAGATTTCAGGTGGTCACGGATCTGTAAAAAGAGATTATGGCCATGCAGAGGTGCTGTACGTAAAACGATAAAGTCCACAGAGCCTTTTTTAAATTGTTGTAATGTTTGTTTAAGTGTTTCTTGGGGTGTGATTACCATGCAGTGTCCCTATTTTTTTGCCAAGAAGAAAAAAGCTAAGAATCTAGCTGATGTAATTCATACAGAAGTGTCAAACTGACAGCAGCTCGTGTCAGACATCTGCTCCACTTGCCGTATCAGTCCGTTTTCTGTAATAAATGCGCATAGGCAGCACAGAAGCTTGGAACAGCCACGCTGTCCAGCCCAAAGAAACATCCCCACTGTCCTGTAAATGCGCAGAGGATTAAGCTGCACATCTTGTCTCTGCTTGCTTTTCCATCTTACTTGGCACAATGAGCACCACATTTTTAATCATTATTTTTTTATCAGTCAATGTGAGGCACCTGTCAAATACCCAGAGGGCTGCTGGGAGCGGAATATATCACATGACCCAGTACATATCACATGGCAGTCATGCATGCCAGATACCTTTGCTCATGTTGGCCCTCGGATGTTGCTGTTACTATTTTTGCAAGTTGCTTGGAACGAAGGTGTATTCTAAGCACATAAATGCCATAATGCGATATTGTAATAACAAACAAAGTGCAGATTAACGTGGTTTTCCTCTGGAAAAGCTGCAGTTTATTATAGATTCCTATCGTACACCACTCGGTTCTGCTTTATAACTTTATTTTCAATTCGGTACCTTTAAACTAAACAGGAGGGGTCAGGTCCAAAAAACGACCGTGAGAAAGCAGTCATCTCAGGCTTTGCCCAAGGGAGAGGCTGCAGCAGGTTTAATCAGGTAAAGTCTGAGCATTAATGTTCATGTTTAACATACAATTACAGTGCACTTATTCCATAGAAATAAGCATAACAGGGCACTCATTAATGAGTTATTTCTAGATGGGGAGGGTTTATATTTTACTAGACTCCACAAATCTTACATTTTTTAAAAAATAAAAACTATTTTATAAGGTGAATTATTGCATAGAATTTTACTGCAGCCAAAGTGCATAATGTCAATATATACAATTTTCAGAGCATCTTTGAAACAATTAAAATCTACGTTGGCCAAAGTCATATTTTCAAAAAGAGGGACAAAATTGCTTGCAGATGTTATTTCTCACACATAGTTTGGCTCGACTGTTTAGGTTGTCCTAATTATCAAGCATTTTCTAATGCAAAACAAAACAAATTCTGAAAGCGGTTGTTTTATTATGTAGTACCACTTTTTTGTCTCACAATTAATTTACCTTAGAAATGAAGACAGACATAAATCCAGGTGAGCATCTGTTTTTTATTTATCGCATTGGCAGTATTTTGAATATTTTTTTTGTGATCCTACCATCTGTTCGCCATGACATCATTTAATATACCATGGTGGCATAGACTTCAAACAGTGACATCATCACGTCATTAAGTCGAGCCTCTTGTCCCAAGCACCTGCCTCATCTTTCACATCATTACCAAGAGATCAGGGATTTAAGTGAGATGATCACACCTGGGCCTCCATCCTACAAGCACGGTAAAGACAAAGCCTGAGACTTGGTTTCTTTTCTGACTGAACTCTGTGAAAATTAAATGAAACAGTTTTGGCCGACGAGGATTTTCGTTCAATCCTGGTGCAAGACTCACATTCCAGCATGCCAAGTTTATTACGAGAAAGCAGGTTAGTGTTGCCAAGCCTTCAGAACCACCTGGGCCACGCGTGCTGGACTCTGGCGTTCACAATTTCATGCATTTTCAAAACTCAAAAATATTTTCTTAGAATTACTAGGATTGGTGGGATATTTTCACATGCTATCTATCTAGCAGTCTGGATTCAGCCACGTTCATATGTCAGTATTCAATTCAATCAATTTTTATATAGCGCCTTCCTTAAGAGAGCTGGCCCAAGGCACTTTACATGAGCATGTTGAATTACTATATCATTTATACAGAATAATTCAAAAACAGGGAAAAGGGAAAACAAAGAAATGAAATGAAGAAAGCCAGATGACAATGGAGGAGAGGAACCAAAAACTCCCAAGTAGTGAGAAAAAAAACCTCTGGGGGTCCAAGGTCACCTGGCTACCCAACCCCTTTGGGCGTGGTAACATCATAGAAAAGAGAGAATGGGCCTGCTTGGTGAAAGCAAGGTGTAAATGTTATTATACAAAAGACTAACTTTACTTTTATTTACATTATTTTATTTAGTAGACACTTTTATCAAAAGATAAAAGAAAACAGGGTCAGCTGGCTTCTGGAACGAAAGGGGATAAGGGCCCCTCACAAAGGCCGACAGTGAAAACACTCAGTTGGTCACAGGATTTGAACCAGTGAACTTCTAATTATAGGCGCAGAGTCTAAAACTACAGAGCCAGACGCCTGCCAACTTTCACCCCAAATATCGACAGATGGATGGTATGATGGAATGAATAAATTCATAACTTAAGGATGGACGACTAATTTACCCGATGGTAAGCTATGCAGCTGAAAATGTAGATAGATTACAAATGATGTATCTCTTTTTGAACTGAACTCTCTGGAGACAGATGCTGGAAAAATCAAGGATGATCCTCTTCCAGGTTTTCATCTTGTGCTTGACGATAAAGCATACCACAAGAAATTCCTTCTGACACGTTTACTGGATCAAGACTAAAGACTCTGGTTTAGTAACATCACTCCAAAATAACAGTCAGAACATGTGTCTAAATGAGCCACTCTAAGGATAGCATTCCATAAAAATAACAGCGTTCGAAAGTCAAGATTGATTATTATGATAAGGTTCTGCAGACAGAGATACGCTGGCCCCTGTGTACCTGTCTGTGTATTTGCTTGTAGCAGAGTGAAGCACTTCAGGAAGCCTCAGGCAAATGGCAGCAAGTTCAATACTCAAGCTAAACTATTCTGTTGAACCATAAACCTATTTATGTACAGTATTGTACAAATGTCTCTGGAAGGGAAAGAAAACCATGGCCTATAAAAGGCTTTCATGTTGGCGTAAAACGATGACTGTCAGAGTGTGTCAGCTTAGCCATTTCTAAACCTCTGCTAAGGTCAATCAAGCATTTGCAGTAACCGTCCAATATACCCGAGTAGTCGTTGGCTCGACCACTAGCAAACCATGTTCGGCTAATCAGTACAGGCAGTCCCCGGGTTAACAATGTCCACCTTATGGGTGACTCGTACTTATGAATGGTCTGCCATAAAGCCTATTATTAAAAAAATTCTGGTTAAATACAATGGTTCGTAATAACGAACACGTACTACTTTGTGTGACGCTCCTGAAAACATGGCGCGGCTTCAGCAGTTCATCTGCTTAAGGTACACTGCAGTACCATATGTAGTTATTATTATTATTATTATTATTATTATTATTATTATTTATTCCCTACAAAATTGACTGAAAGACAGACTTAGGGAACAAATCTCATTTGTAGCCTGGGGACTGCCTGTACTTCATCCAGTTAATTAACTAATTAAGTTAATTCATTAATTAATTACGTGAACTGATGGTGAAATTTAATAGATATACGGAATGGCTGAGGTGCCCCTGAGGAGAGGCTTGGAAACTGAAGCGGTGTTCATCTAACCAGCTAACAAGATATCAGTAACTTTTTGGAGAACAGAAGAAATTCTTTTTTTTTAATTGTTATTGTTCATTTGCATATATTCTAATGTTAAATTGTTTTTTTTCCTGAGCAAATATACACTTGCTACCCTGAAAAATAGCTTTAAACTTTTTCTGACTGTCTCAGACTTTACGCACAGTACTCTAAGTACATTGTAAATATCTGATGTAAGCGTTCAACTCTTTATATGTAATTACACAAGGAAACCGCAGTAGCAGCGCAGGGCAGTGAACACACAGCCCAGTCAATCCGGTCAAATCCAGTACCTATAAATTTTAAACAGACTAGTCGTATTCAGTTAGCCTAACTGGCATCTCTGAAAGCCAGTGGTGGTTCTAGACCAAATTTACCAGGGGGGCCAAGGTGGGGCCAGTGTCTTCTCAGGGGGGCACATATGAGGGCAAAAAAAGAGGGCAGTATTTAATTGTTTAATACATTAAGTGAATTTATTTGGAACACAAACAAAATAAATTGACCATTAAACAATAAGACTTACAAATGAGTTTCAAACAAAAGATTTCACATACTGCATATATACACAATAAACCTTGAAACAAAATTTCTTTTTGTACAATAATGGTTCTTTTTTGTACAATTAAATTTTTCTTTGGTTTTTCTTATGTAGGTATGTATTTATTTTGTTATACAGTGACTTTTTACAGCATGAAACAAATGTACAGTCACATTTTCTGTTCCGTTTCTGTTCTGTTTTTGAGCGTGTAGCGCTCTAAGGAGTCCGCGTGGAATCCTGCGTCGTGTTAGTTCCGGCATCCGTGCCAGCTCATATCACCGTAAGAAATTAATAAATTATTATCTCTTCGGCACAGGGGCCACAATAGGGGCCAGGGTCAGTTCTACAGGGGCACTGGCCCCTGTTGGCCCCTGTCTAAAACCACCTATGCTGAAAGCCCTTAGTTTGTGAGTATGTGTTTGTGCCCTGCAATGGCCAGGGAAACTGGAAGTAGGAGATACACTCCAACTGATTAAAAACAGGGAGACAAGGGGAACCAGCCAGGGGTTGGGACTCCGGTAGACAAGAGATTTGGAGACACATTCTAACAGATTTAAAAGAGGAAACTGGAACCAAAAATCTGACCAATAGACTGAAAGTAGACTTGCATGAGTTACATATGTTGGCCAAAAACACTAAACACAGTTTAGTCCTGAGAAAAGCTGGATGTTCTCATTAATAGCTTCTGGACCCGAATTTCTGGATAGAAACTCATCGTCTTGGATAGGGGACCGTCTCCCTCAGTGGGAGAGCAGTAAGCTGATAGCACTGTCGCTAATTTCATCACAGGAGTGATGAACGTATTCTGCTGGTGTTTAGATTTAGATGTGCTGTAATTATGTACGGGTGAAGGAAACGGAAGGGATTAGTGTCTGTTTTTTGTCTTTGTGTGAAATAAGGCTTCAAGTGCATAGGTTGTTCCATGTTCCCTGTGGAGATTTCCAACATGGCCGCTGGCCAAGATCTACCTCACCAGGTGTTTTTTATTGTTTTAACGGGCCAGTAAGACCCATCGCTTCTCCATTCAGAGGTGCGAGCACAAAGGGTGAATTCAGGGGGCAGGGCCGTGTCGCTGCCAACTCCTGTTGTGCTCCTACATGCACATTCAGCACTTCCCAGACTGTAAACATGAAGGAAAGGCCAATTCGGTACAGAGTGTAACCATCACGGTCGACTCTGCTCTTTCAAAAACCTCAAGGAAAGGAGAGGGGAGGATGCCGGGTCCCAGAACCCAGCATCTCCCAACTAGCCTGTAAATAACATCGAGCAACTTGACTGCTCGCTTATGTAAGGGAAACTCCAGATGGGCGTTATATTGATGGATTAGTGCCATTATGTTCTAAGAACTGTCTAATACCTGCACAGCTACAAAGCTACCACCTGCTAAATAGCTTTTGGATAACCTATGGAAGTACAACAACGTCATCCGCAGCGTGACGCATCTTCTCGAAGCATAATGAAGCATAATGAAAGAGGGTGAGATGGTAAAAGCATTTCCTCTGTAGCTCCACCACCACGTGGATCCCAAGCAAAGGCAGTATTTTTTAATTTGCAACCATATTCTCTGTTCACTGGCAGCCAGGACTGAAACAGCACGTTCTCCCCTGCAGCATGATTTTATACGGGTCTTTTTTGCGCTGGTCAATGCGGTGCGGACAGCCACCTGCACATTAATCACGTTTAGTCAGCATTGGGATGCAATGCCGTGAGGCCCTGCGGGGGGCCTACCTGCAGTTGTGTGAGCTCATTTCTCCAATGAAAGTCACTACATTTTTATCTTTTATGTCTATTGGTCAAATGGTTGACCCCCAAAGTAGCCCCCAAACCTGCCACGCTAGTGGCAGACTATTGACACATCATGCCTTTCGGTTGGACCCATTCAGGTTTGCTCATTGCAGAGACACTCTGCTGGATGACCACTGTAACCTCTAGAGGGCGCTGTAGCTAAAGTTGGACCTGCGTCACCACGTCGCCTGGCGTCGCTATGGTTTTTTCATTCCTGCATGACGTGAGGGCTTTGGGAGCCCCCGTGAGCGGGAGCGTGTAATGGCTTCCATTCGGCCTGTAAGCCCCCAAGCCACATGGGAGTTTCTCAGTACGGTGGCCAACCAAATCAGGTGATATCTGCCAGGGAAATTAAATAAAAGGATTGCAATGGAACAAAAATTAATGTATCATATGTCGGAACCCCGACCATCCTGCAATGAACAGCTGACATTGAAAGGATCAAATGTTTTTTAATCAGTGTAGTGAAACGTAAGTTTAATATGAACCTGAGTTCTCAGCTAGCTAAAGTCTTTCTCTTACTATTAGTATGAAGTGGAGGGAGCAGTGAACAGGGATCGTGTGGGCCAAAAAGAAGCAGCAATCAGCTGGCGCACTTCATCCCGCGGGAGTGAAAGAGAGCAAAGTGATAAAATTAAGTGTCTGTCGACTGCATGACATTTGGGCTTTCTTCAAATCCCTCTTATTGATGCAGAAGTACAAAGTCAAAGACCCTTTTTTGTTGTTCTTGCACGTCAAAATCAAAGTTTAACTAAAGTTTAAACTACTCTCTGGGGTAGATATTTTGAATGTCATAATTTATAAACGATTTGGTAGCAACCCACTATAACCCATTCAGTTTGGGCCTAGAATATAATCGCACGTTTAGTGATTTTGACTCCACATGCTGTAATTCTTGCAGAAGGACATATTCTGGCCCATATCTTAGCCTGTCAATTATACCTCAAGATCAGCAGCACTCTGAATCTCGTGTGATTTGTGATAATTAATTGCAATTAATCAGTGTTTCCCAACCTGGTAGTTATTGTTCCCTCCCAGCTCCCTCCCAGACAATGCACATTTTTGCTCCCTCCCAGCTCCTGGTACAAACATGGACTGTCTGCGGGTCCCCGAGGACCGGATTGGGAAACATTGGCTTACAAGAGTGGAGAATGTTTCTCTAAAGTACTAAAGTAGAGGATATAGAACAAGGTAATTAACCCAGAGCTGATAACTACTAAAGTTAGTCACTAAAGTCAGTATTAAGTAGTATTAACAATAACTTAATTTTAATAGTAAAATCACACTGGCATTAGATGCCTGTTTTGCTCGAGGTGGGGGAAGTAAACCTTTCAGGCCTGTGGCGATGGGGATTTTCTCGTGCTCTGTGGCCAAGAACCAATGAAGAATCCAATGAAAAGTTCAAAACAGTCCCACCCACCACCTGGATGCAGAAATGGTCTTGAAAATCCGGAGAAAAAGCCAGGTACTGCTGTGCATTATATCCAGCACTTTACTAAACACCCTGAGCTTCTTTGCTATTCTGAAGTGCACAGTTGTAACTTTGCACTGACTAACACCATCTACCGTATGATTTTTCTATGACGACTTTGCTATATTTGTGCCGATAACCTAACCTCTAAAATCTAATTTTCTGTGACTTTATCCATAAATTCAATGCAGTTATTCTAGAAATATTTTCTTTGTATGGCTGCAAATGACTTTTACTTTTTCCCCCAGTGGTTTCTAGTTGTATTCATGGCCACACATTTCTGTAGAGAAAGCTTAGAATGATTTTATTGTGTTTGCATTTTGCCTGTAAGTATCTCTCCTATGTAAAATACCTATTGAATGTACAGTTATCCTTCATCCAGCTGGAGGCCCTTTGACATGCTAAGAGAGACATGGTGACAGACCTGCTTTCATACTTTGGCACTGAAGCACCATTGGGAGGTCTTCACATTTTCCTCACTCTTTTTTGCACTCTTATCTTCCTCCTTTGTGCCTCACCAAGGGCATCACTGTGTTTTCAATATTGAGGGGGATGAAGACAGATCCATTCAGTGACTGGGTGACCCTTCACTTGACAGGGCACAAATAATATAGTCCTATACTATTACTTATGTATTGATTAACCACAAACTAAGTTTTAGTTATACACTGATCTCATGTTAGTTCATCATCAATAAATCGTGATGCATGTTTTATCTCATACAGTTACTGTATTTGTTACTATATCTGTTAAACCTTGTGAACTACTAAGGAACTACTGAAGGAAGACGTTATGAATAACACAAGCGAAATACTGATCACATGTTTGTCCATCATTAATGAATTGCGAAGCATCTCATCTCATATAGCAACTATACTTGTTCATGATTTGTACTTCAGTAGTAAGTGAGTTATTACTAATTAGTATTAATAAGTATTTGCGCCCCATCAAGTGAAGTCAGGAGTCAAGTCCGCCCTCTCACATTGTCCTGTATGACCCTGTATGTATCCTTATCTATAGTCTACTCATGCGTTTCTGTACTGACTTCATAAATTTGCTTAAGTGTATGCAACTGAAACCACTGTTTAAAAGTTTATTCCCTTCAGCCAGTATGTTGGATGAGAACCGAATTCTCCCAACCACGTTTATTCATATCTTTCAAAGCAAAATCCTGGAAAATATTGGGTGGGACAAACACTACTTTTTGAATATTGGCTGGAATGTCTCCCACCTGTCTCCCCCATGAGTGATGAGAATGCCCCAACTCCAAGTTGGTATGATGTGAAGGTGTGAATAAGTCATCACACTTCATGTTATAGCCTCATAACCTTCAATTAAAAACAAGCCCCGCCCACATTCCCTGCTCCTACTATAAAAATTATATCTACATCACTTCCTGTCCATATTTTCATTCTGTACATTGTCTGGCTTTTTTGGCTTGCATTGTCTTAAGGGGAAGTGTCCTCTGAATGGAATGGAAGGTGTTTGGCCATGGTGTCACCAGGGCTAGGATTGTTCTTCAGGGATAGAATTTCCACCTGTTTATCTCATGCATCTCTGACTAAAGCCAGCTTGCAGCTTTCACACTGGTCAGGTCTGGCATCATGGTTACGGCATGCCTTGTTATATGTCAGAGTTCCGTTTCAATTTTATTTTCCTTTGCAGATGAGGAGGGGAAAATGGGGAATGAAAACCTCCAGGCAAACAAAAGAATTGCCATTTTGGCGGGAGTCGAGAATGAGGCACACACAATGGCCAGGGAACCATCCAAGATACTGTAACGCTTGATGCACACACAGATGAGGCTCTGCTCCAGGTTACTGACAAAACAAAAGCAGCACATCACAGTATATATGCAAACTGGGAATGAGGAGAAATCAGAAATTAATCATCGCAAACAATTCCGGTCACCTTACTCTTCTTTGTCCCAGAGACGGCAGCCCAATTTCCCTTCCTCACACGTGGCTGCTGGAAAGATCCACCCACTTGCTTTTTATATCCCAAACACCCTTTGATTTGTAAACTCCAACCAATATCAACAAACCGAAGCTGCTTCCAATTCTCGTTTGTCACACGCCTCCCTTCCAAGATGGTATTGCCCCGTGTAATCTTCTCTATTGCTTCAAGTACAAAGAGTTCAAATGCTAATCATATGTCATGGATTCAAGTGGCCGCAAATCTTCTAAGCCCTGGTACAGTTTTGATTACACAGGAAGTTGCCTTGGCTTAGCCATGTGGACAGAGAAGGCTGGATATTTAGAGTTTCATAACCTCCATAGGGAAGTTGACTTGGCTTATTGTTTTCATTTGAAGACAGAACCATGCCAGATGCCTCCTCTGAATCATTATCAAAGGAATGTATTACCGGGATCGTCAATGCTTTCCATCTCTGAAGCCACTCCCTGTATGTCATTGTCACCATTCAGAACCTGATGCAATTAACTTAATTAATTTTCAGTATTCTAGGGCAAATTTCTAAGTGATGAAACAATGAGTGTTGGAGTTTTTGCAATATGACCAAGGGGCTGTGTGACTCGTTCATATGCTAATATTTACAGTGCACTCATATGCATCAAAGGAAAATGCTTATTGTGGATATTAAACATTTCGACACACATCAAAGGTGGCGAAAGCTGCCAGAAGCCTCATCTGTCTTTGCACCGATTTTCCACATCCCATCAGAGTGTCTAAACAACGAAAATTACTCCATGACCACAAATGAGGAGAAATCATCAAGCTTTGCTGACGAGCAAAGAGTGGATGGCATGCAGCTTGGGGGGCATTGCCATGGACTCACACCTCCAGGGACGAGGGTCCAAGTTCTGCCCCCAGCTCCCCGTATGTGGCATCTACATGCTGTGGGTTTCCTCCAAATACTTTAGCTTCCTCCTATACTCCCAAAACACGCTAATCAGTGGTATTGGCTTCCTGCAGTGAGTGAGTGTGATGGACCCCCATCCAGGATGCCCCCTGCCTCCATCTATCCTTCCTGGTGGGTTAGCAGTTATGGAAAATGAAGACTGAATCAAAGAGGCTTCCTCATAATTCCATCAAGAAAAAATGCCAGTTCTTGATACCAGAAATTCTATTTTAACTAGTGAAACTCAAAATGTTTTTCTCATTAATTTCAATGGGAGCTCGAATTTGAACAATTTAAAATGTCAGTTTCTGTTATCAGGAATTCAGTTGTAGCTAGTCATAATTCAACTTTAACTAGTCAAAAGATCAATTTCTGATATCAGACCAATGGTTGATATCAAAAATAAAATTTTAACTAGTTGAAAATCCAATTTCTGATAACAGGATTTCATTTGTAAGTTATAGTAACTTTGTAAGTAGAAATCAGTATCAATTATAATTAGTTACAACTGGCATTTTAACTAGTTCAAATTCCAACCCTTATTGAAATGAATGAGAAAAACATTTTGAATCTCACTAGCTAAAATACAAGTTCCGATATCAAGAATTAGCATTATAACTAGTTACAATTAAATTTCTTATATAAAGAATTTGCACTCTGACTAGTTAGAATTGATTTTGTGATATCCTTTAGAAATGAATTAAAGGTAAAATGGCTTGCCAAACGAGTCTGTCAAAGAAGAAATGATCTATAGCATAAGTATAACAAGGCCATACGCTGATGGTGGTTTAACAAGTCAGTGCTTGTTTCCAGGCAAAAATCAGTAAAGATGGGAAGAATGTATCAGTGAAGAGTGTATAATTTGACCAATAAAAGAGGAGAGCGATGCCCTGGCCGCACAAATTAGCGACAGAAGGTGCTCGTTGGTTTTTCAAACGTATAAATAAAAAATAGACCAGAGCACCATTCCGTTCCGTATAAAAATGCCTTTATAATGTAATGTTGGCGAATTCACAGGGTAAGCAAGATTAAATCACCTGCTCACAGGCATTTTAATATATAACGGAAGACTGCCTCTGCCTTTTTCTGTTTTTCATTATAATTTTATATTTTGCAAATTGGTCTATATTTTTACCTCTTTGAAGCTCTGTGTTACTCTGTGAGGGAGGGACCTGTCGAGTTGGTGTAGATGGATAAAGTGAAGCTCCTCCATAATGAAAAGTTGGCAACGCCTTTATTTGATTGGTACCTGAAGCTTTCTAGTGGTGTAATGAATGAATTATTCCACTGGGGGGTCAAAGAGGGACTAAATTAGCATGGGTATCTCAGCTGTCTACTACAGATGTCTCTGACTTGTGAGATATCTGTGAGTTGCTGAGCAGTAAGAGATTTGGTGTTCCTGTGATGGATCCTTATACCTCACGCACGCAGACCAGCAGGGTAAGCTAATGATGAAGGACACAAGTTTGTAACATTTCGATTGGTCGTTGAGGAGACCATGGTAGTTTTATACTTGATGTATATTTTAGCCCCATAAAACATTATCAAAAGCCATAACAATGTCAAAGTATTTACAAAGTGCTCAGATACCATCTGTATAAATGTGAATATAAAATATCAGAACGTTTTATTCTCGTGACGTTTTATTTTAGTAATTAGTTTAACTAGTACTAAAATGTAATAATAATGAAACTCAAAGAGTACCATGTTTAAGCAGTAAATCCAGACCTGCAGGTTTAGTGTGGAAGATCTGGCAGAAAACCAAAACTAGTCAAAGAAAAAAAAGTAGATTTTTTTCACCTTCTGTTGGTACGTACTTCTTCTCAGGGTGGACTAAGTAAGCAGTGTATCCCAATGGAAACTTTTACAGATGCTTGAGAGGCGTGTTTCCAGCTCCTGTTGCAAACGATTAACCTAACACCTTCTCCTCGTGGCTTGAGGTGTAAGATAATAGGAGGTTTAAATACATGGAAGAAAGGGTCCATAATTTCATAATAGTTCTCAGACAGGTCAACAGCAAGGATCTTTTTTTTCTTAGTTTGCATCTAGTTCATTGTTCTTTAGCCATATCAAGACTGCAAAGCGTAAACTTTCACGAAAACATACATTTTCCGCAGTATCAAATGCTGTGGCAGTGAACCTCTGACAGATTACAGATCAGTTTGGTCACCGTTGTTTTGCATCACAAATATATAGCTAGCCAGACTTTATTTAATTGTGAGATAGTCTTTGGTATAACTTTGGGTTGGGCATTACGGGGGTTCAGATCGCCACCCATTTAAGGGACCCCAGGGGCTTGTATTGGCTGGTATTGATAATTGGGGGCGGGGGCGGGGGGGGCAGGTTATACCCTTGGGGGAATATAATTTACACCTATGAATATAGTGCCCAGTAGCAAATGTTAATAGGAGTAAAGAACACCATTTTTAAGTTACTTTTTTGTACATGCAGAACACGGAAATGAATCAGCGATCAAGATGACCTTCAGCATGTTTAGCTTTGTAATCATGTCATGTTTCATCTTGAGAAGAACTTGGTGTGATCTCCCATTGTGATATATGATGTTGAATCTAAGCTGTCAGTCTGTCATCTACAATGACTATAGCATGCAAAAAGTATAATGCAAAAAATAACTGCACAGAGGCAGACAAAGGACTCTCGGACAGAAAAGAAAAAGCAGGTAAGCACAACAAACAAACAAACAAACAAATCAATGAATCAATGAATAAATAAGTGTCTATGCTGGAAAACTCCCTAGAAAGAAGAACTGATACCCAGAATTTAAACCCTTAAAACTTTCAAGGACATGAAAGTATTGCTTAAGTGGTCAGGAATTTAACAAGACAAAGTACCTTTTTACTAGTCATTTTCGGCTTTGTAGCAAAATAATGAGGCCGTTTCAAAAATAAGGGGCAACGTCGTCCAAGCAACTGGAACACATTTACCCTCTCTGGGGCATTATGTGTTTTGTTTTATGCACATATTGCCCAAGAGTCAAATGAAGTATTCACCTCTTTTTCACCATTTGTTAAGTTAAAAAGTGTAACTGTTGAAGATTTACTGAACGGACGCAGAGCTTTCTGATAGCGATGCCAGGATAAACGGCCCCAAGCACAATTCACAAGTACATTAGTCACTAGAGAGAAGGATGACCAGGTATCAGATCTAATGTATTTATCGAATGCACAACAGCATAGCATACAGCGGTAGATACGCACTTTGAAATGAGCTCCCCCGAGAGCTCCCTATGGTAAAGTAATAGGTAACAATTAAAGTAATAAGTTAGTAAATATAATAGTAAAACAAAAAACAAAGAAATGCATAAATGTACAAAATGTGCAAATAGAGCCTGAAATAGAGCAGCTCTCCGGGGGCAGCGTGTGGTTCAGCAGGTTAGGGGTCTGTATATGTGGTCAGAAGGTTGTTGGTTTGAATCCCTGGGCTGGCAGATTGATGTTGCCATTGGGCCCCTGTGTAAGGCCCTTAACCCCTTACTTAAGGGGTGCTTCACACTGCATGACCCCCAAATTTGCTCTCACCTGTCTCTTGAAGAGTAAGGTGATATAGGTGAAAAAAGAATTTCCCCAAGGCCATAAACAAAATGTTCTTCTGCTATAGAAACCTCTATAGCAGGGGGGTAAGAGTCACATACCACTTTTCCCAATATATCGAGTGTAGGTTACATGCCATTATTAATATAAGAGTTATTGTATAACAATGTATTAATGTTCTACTGCTGACACAGTAGTCATGCCTGAGGCCTTTACAAATTCCTGTGTTAAAATTATAATCATCAATCAGGATTTCTGTAAACTTTACCCTGAAATATCTATCTGGGCTTATTTAAAAATATTTTTTAAGTATTAGAGGTTCCACCTGTAGGGTGTGGGAGATGTTTTGTTACAATAGTGATTTGTTCTGTCTAATTGTATATATTTATTGTCTGTAGGTTTCAATATATTTCACAAACCATTCGGACAGCTACAATACCAGATGAATTATATTGTTGAACATCCCACAAGGGCACATTTAAGTTTTGGATAACTTCTGTCTTTCTTACCCTTTAAGTTTTTCGCTCTGAATTATCTGGGGAAACAGCTGATGGTTGCCTGAGTTGATCTGAATTTTCACTGGATGATCTGCGAAATTACAGACAGCATAGGATCAGCCCATCAATGCAATGATGGGAATAAATTGGGCGGAACAACGGTCAGCTGCTTCAGAACTTCTCCTCATTTTGACCGGATCTTTAGAAGTAAAGCAGCAGTTTGTGGAGAGATTTTGGAAACTTTAGGCTTTTCGCTAACAGATTGCCATTTCAAACCAGGAAGGAATATTTCTATCGTTCGGTTTGGAAAGTTAAATCATTTACTGTGCTTTGATGTTAACAATGGTAGTGACAAAACAAGCAAGGAATGGTTGTTTAAAGTACTTTAATCCATAAGTCAATTAAAATCATTCCTAAGAAAATGTCTGCATCAGTTAGTGACTCCACGACAGCTATGGCCTCCTTGGACGCTCCGGCACGGTGGTCCCTCCCTGGACTGTGTCCTCCTTGGACGCTCCGGCACGGTGGTCCCTCCCTGGACTGTGTCCTCCTTGGATGCCCTGGCACAGTGGTCCCTCCCTGGGCTGTGTCCTCCTTGGATGCCCTGGCACGGTGGTCCCTCCCTGGACTGCGTCCTCCTTGGATGCCCTGGCACGGTGGTCCCTCCCTGGACTGTGTCCTCCTTGGATGCCCTGGCACGGTGGTCCCTCCCTGGGCTGCGTCCTCCTTGGACGCCCTGGCACATTCTTCAAGGAATATAGCTCTTCCATTGTCTTTGTCCGTCCTGCCGTCCCTCCCCTGTTCCTTCTTCTTGGGGGTCTATCAACACAACACATCCATCAATTCCCCCCATTAATATCCCCCCCCCCCCCATGTAAAAATACACACAGAAGGCACAGGAGGAGGTCTAACCTTTGTGAGTCAGCCACTAGAATTGACGTTGATGGATTATTGCTGAATCCTGCCAAAGACGCTGAGAAACGTCCAGCAATAGTTGGACATCAATTGTGTGAGACACGGAGGTAAAAAGGCACCTCCAGGCAAACCTTGTCTAAAGTGACCTTCAGTTATTTGTGAGGAACGAGAAAAGCATGTAAACATAAATTCTCTTTTATGTAACAGTTGCTTTGATTAAATAAAAAGGAAGAATACTCCTGTCCCAGGGTCTCAGGCGGCACAGAACCTGAAATTAACTCAGAAGATCAGGCAAGACCTCTGTGTGGCCAGGACAGCTCATTTGGTTTAAGATAACCTTCAGAGTAGATATTGAGTCGACTTTTTCCAGTACGTAATACTGAGGGATTTTGGATGGCATTAACATTTATTACACATTTGTTATTATACTTTAGTTATAAAAGAAGGGCTGCAAATGTGCCTTGACCCCATAGAGTAACAAAGCAGTTGTATCACATAAACTTGCTCTCTTTCTTTAAAGTTCATTGCTTCTCAAACGCAGCTTTATGAATCTGGCAGAGCTGTGTTTTCTGGGTGATTGTTATGTATAAACAAGGCCTAAACTGAAAGCCAAGGATATCTTCATCTTTTTTGTGTTCGGAATGTCCGAACGTGACTGAAACCTACAAAGACTTTCCAGTTTGTCAAACGTGTTAAATGGGATTCCTGTGAGCAGCCGATTCAAGGTAAGTGGCTGCGGTATCAATGAGGGGTACGTTTATGAATCTGAACTCAACACTAACTCAACAGAGTTATCGTGAGGAGGATCAGCATATTGTTTATGGTGCAAACTGCACAAAAAGCCTCTGTGCTTTAGTCCCAACACTGAGGTAAACAAATTATCATGACACAAAGCATTCTTAAGGTTCTAAAACTAATCCTAATTTATGGGCAGTCATTGCATGTGTCGTCTATAATAACCCACCGTCAGTGTTTGGCATTTCAGGTCCAGAAGCTACAAATGTAAGCCAAGAGTTTGTTTCTACCAAGCATCCATCCATCCATCCATCATCTCCCGCTTATCCGAGGTCGAACCAGTTGAACATATAGAGTCACAGTCACAGCGTACTCAAACTGATTGGTAGAAACAAAATCTTAGTCTGTATTTGTAGCTTCTGGACCTGAAATGCCCAACACTACCAGCTGTTACCACTAGTTGGCGTAGATGTGGTTTCTAGAGGTTATCTCAGTGATCCACTCTCACTTTGGGAAAAAGTGGGGCGTCCCTTGTTAATAAAGTATTTTCTTACTTTATTATGCATTTTAAATAGGTACATGGATTGAGTGGAGCTAACTGATCTTGTTTGAGCTTCTTATAGATGTTCCCTGGTTGGATCTGAATTTTTACTTTCAGAGGTGGATAGTTCAGGTCCAGAAGCTACAAATACAGACAAGATTTTGTTGCAACAGTTGAGTACTCAGTTGGTTTGTTGAAACGAAATCTTGGTCTGGATTTTTACTGACAGGACCTGAACTATCTGGTAACTGTTCTGGGCATGTCACTCTGGTTGGACGCCCTGGGTAGGTCCAAAACAAGCAGGAGGGACGATATCTCCCTTCTGGCTTAGGAGTGTCTGGAGATCCTCTAGAATGAGCTGGAATCTGAGGCCTTGGAAAGAGAGGTTGGGCCTGACCTGCTGCCACCATGACCCTCACCAGGGACAGTGGTGTGAAAAAGAGGAAGATGAAGACATGCAAGGAAAAGCAAGCAGCCTGGCATTTCCAGAAAGGGTTGTGCATTTAGTGTTGCGACTGAGTGTCCTGTCCATTGGATGGTCGACTTTTTCATGGGAAGGATAGATGGACTATATCATTGTATAGGCATTGTTTAAAACGGTGGTTCTCAATCTGTGGGGTGCTCAGTAATTGGGAGGCATCTCAAGATGATTACTTTTTTGAATATGTAAAAAATCTTTTATTTATTTCTTTTTTAGGCAGCTGCACCCCCCCCCTCCCACCCCCCCCCCCCCCTCCCCCCCCCCCCCTTTTTTTCCCTCCGCACCCCCGCCCCTTGCCCCCCCCCCCCCCCCCCCCCCCCCCCCCCCCCCCCCCCCCCCCCCCCCCCCCCACCCACCCCCGCCCCCCC
>JAAGVU020000039.1:4297604-4320420 GCA_011763525.2 Mormyrus iriodes
GAACAGAATCATTAGAGAGACAATAATAATGATATATTTTTTAAAATGTAAAAAAACATTTTTTTTTTTTTTTTTTTAGGACGCCGCACCCCCCCCCCCCCCCCCCCCCCCGATATTGACAATGTATCTTAAGGGGGCTTGAGAAACTCTGGTTTGGAAAATGAGTAATAATATAACTGCTTATTGATCCACGCAGGATAACTGCGCTGACTCTTAGATGTGATGGGATGGGAGTGGCTAATTTCCTGGGAGGTTTGATTTAGTCCAAGTCACATATGGTTCAAAGACTTTAACCTTTATCCTGACTGAAAGACACAAAAATGGTTACAATCTAAGCACTCGGGCATCAGAATCAGAATCTTTATTGCCACACAACAAAGGCCGGTTAATTTTTTTTTTTGACACAGTTTGCTACTGCTAGAGACATGACAATAGACAACACTTACAGACAGAGAATACATGCAAGACACAAATTCAAGTTGAAGCACTTTATTGTCATTGTGTACTACAATGAAATTACTTTCATGACAACCCCAGAGGTGCATTAACATTAATATTACAACCCCAAAGGTGCATTATTACAAAATAAAAGCTAAAAATTAATTAATCGTACAAAATATATTCAAAATATTTGCAAAGATGCCATATACAATGTTAAGTGTTGGAACAACCCGAAAAGATGATTATTGCACCAGTGTACAGCGCCATGGGTTACTATCGCACATATTAGTGAACAGTATGTTGCACATTACCAACTTTACTTATTGTACATATTCATAAGAGATTATGTCAGGCTGAGGGGATTCAGAGTTCAGCAGGTTTTATGGCTGATGGGGAAAAGCTATTTTATATTTTACTCTGTTTGTACAGATTGATCTGAAGCGCCTGCCTGATGGGGCAGATACACAACGGAGAGAAGTAAATGCAATGTATGATAAATATTGTGGTTTGTGCAAATTTAAGTAGCGCAGCACAGAGAGTTGACACATGCATTCATATAGTGCATAACCTACATCACATGAAATACACAATTATAACGTGCAAACAGATTGAACAGTGGTGCCATTTCCACAATTGCGTTGCAGTTTATCTACTTCTCAGGCACTCATTTGAAATACCGCGTCGAAACATTAAAATGATTTACAGGTAAAGATCGTAAGACATGACATGCAGTCATAATTTGAAAAAGGTTTTTTCCTGGTTAATGACCTCATGAAACCTTTAAACTGTTCAACACACTATTGTCTTTTTTTGGTCAGCTATAGTGATGCTGGATCCAATAAAAAAAAAATCCAGTGTGAGGAATTTGAGGCAGTGGGAGGGCACTGGAGGAGAATCCGTGCGTGCTGCACTTCCTCTCTGTGGCCTGGTGTCACAGCTGCCCCGCTTGTGGTTTCTCAGCCTTCCGTGGGTGCAGATGTTCGGCCCAACACGTGGAACATGAGGGGAGGGCACTATCTCTTTATTTATTTCCACATTCTATTTATGTGGCACAAATACAGCTCCATAGGCTCCGCCCCCGCCCCCCCCCAAACTAGCCTGAGCAGAATGAGCATTTGGAAGATGGACGGATATATCGTTCCAGTCAGCTCCATCCAAAGGCAGAAACCGAGTTTGGCAGCTCATGCTAGACATGTCTGAAGAACCCGCCGATATTAAAAATTTTATTGCACAATTGTACCAACCCATGGAGACGGAGAACAATGCTCCTTATGGAGGTGGACATTGCTTCAGGTTTCTGGCCGTGTGATGCTCGTCTCAGATCGGTGGTCCGGATGATGCAGTACCTACACTTGCACGATAACCTATAAGCCAGTACAGTATTCATATGGAGAAATCACCAGAGCTCCATGACCTAGGCCACCGAGCTCAGCCATCTAAATATGTGGTCTGTGTGTGGTGAGCCTATGAAATTTCATATTTGCAGAGCCACGAGGCCAGTCGAGCTGAAACGTTTTCTAGTGGCTGGCAGTGGTTTCTTTCCTTCTTTCCTGATCTTCCTTTCCTCCTGTTTTTGTCCACGGGTTTAGGGCAGAGGGGTGCGTCATGCATTCACGTATGACATTTCGGTCACTGTGGTATCGGGTGTGCCATTTCCGTCGTGCCACAGCAACTTAGACGTCCCGAATACCAAGCGAATGTTCCAGCACGTCAGGGAGAGCCTCAGCACACGATTCGATGGAACGATCCTCTCTGACCAATGAAATGCAGTTTAATAACCAATCAGGAATGCATAAATTCCAGGGAGCATGTCCTGATGTTTACCAGGATTCCAATCAACCTCTTTCTTCATTTCTTGTTTTTTTTTTGTTTGAGAACAGCTGCGGTTTTTAAAAATAGCATTTCACTGGGCTGTAGCAAAGGGAGGAATAATGCAATGTTTGCGGCTTGAATTTAGCCTCATCGTTCGTGGGTCTTGAGCCCGGCATACAGTGCTTTTTGCGATCACCTTCTGGCAGCACAGAGGGATTTCAGCATCCAGCGTGGTGTCCTCTCCAGTGCAGCTCTGATTCTTCCAGCACAGCTTGGCCTCGGATGCCACAAGCGCCCTGTCAGAGGAAGAGACAGACAAACATAGAAGGAAACGCACAGATCTGAAAACTGCGAATAATTGCACGCTGGCAACCGAAATCGAAGCCGCACGCCTCTTTAGGCTTGCGTGTGGCAGGAAAGCGGTCTGCTAGTTTTATATTAGCTGACAGACATACAGTGCTGCCCTTAAACTTGTGTGCATTTTATCAGACTGGAAATACGAGCGGGGGAAACTGGGAGCAATGGCAGACAGGACGGAGGGTGACCGAATCGGCCAGGGAGGTGCACTTCTCGCTTTATATCAGGGACACTGATATCATGTCTGCCAATCAGAGCAGTGCTGATTGTTTTATTTTCGTCTTCAAATCAAAGTTTCTTTATCAAATGCACACCGCAGGCAATTAAATGAGTGTCCCTGAGAGCTCCCTATACTAAGTAATAGTAATATGTAAAAAAGTAAATAGTCAATAAAATATAAAAATGTGCTGATTGTCCAAACTAACAGCTTGATCAGTTGTTCAGTCTCCTTACTGCCTGAGGGTAGAAACTGGTTCAGAGTGAGTCTGTTGGTCTGTGAGCTCTAATAGCGTTGTTTTCAGTAGAAACTCCCCATCATCAAAGAGTATATCTCAATACCAAGAACAGAAAGGTAATACTTGTGGTTTTGGCAAGAGCGGAATGAACTTGGGGGGCAATGAATCATGGGATTGTCCTTGTTTGGCGAGGATGCAACTGATGCATCCTTGATATCTGGAGTTGGGTAAGAACGACATCTGGGGATTTTTATCGTCCTCTGTTCTACTGTTTGTGAGTATTGGAACTGATCTTCGGCAATGGAAGATGACATCAAACTGGTGCACAAGAACACAAGTACGATCAAGTACGCATATCGAGAAACACACAAGGTGAACTAAAATTCAACCGCCATCAGACCTTGTGCTGCTGTACCTCAGGAGAACTTTGGGTTCATTCAAAACTCAGGAAATCTCCCAGTGCATCACAATGTCTATTCATGCTCAGTGTTATTTCATGTGCCACTAAAATCCCACGCTTGAGGTATAAACAGCGTACATTTGATGTCTCGGCCATAATAACTAGGTCCGGTCTTGAGAGAGCTCTCTAACACGGGTCTTTGAGAAAGAGATTTCTTTATTTGAAGAGAAGCAACAGTGTAATCACCAGCTCAAAACCGCCGTGTTAAATAATTGACTGTAAACACCAGGGGGAATGTTAATTATCGACTGGTTCTATCCCTAAAGAACAAAATGTATTGAACTTGTAATTTTCAATAGTACAGAAACCTCACACACAGCAATGCTGGGTCATGCTAACGTTCACATTCCTCCGTGCAACACAAGTTACAGCCCGTTCTCCTCTCCTGTACATATGTTAAGCTAGGATGGAATTTTCAGTTGTTACTGTCTGCAAAGGTAATGCACACACAGCACTGCTTAAAGTTAATCACTGTTTTGAGGGAAGAGTTTGCAGGTCTATATGTAATTGCTACTTTCACTTACCCTATTATAGTCATTATGGTTTTGCGGGGAAAGATAAATGTTCCGTGGAACACAGAAAAACATCAGGAAGAAGCAGCTCTATAGGTGAACTGATGAAGGGACTTGTGCAAAGCTGCCCAGAGGAAGCAAAGCATGCTGGGTTTTCCTCAGCTTGGGCTGGCCACACGGCATGTTTTTGGGAAGAAAATGTGGAGGAAATTGGATCTTTCAGTACAAAGATCTCATGTCAATTCATTATCTGCGTTTCTTCATTGTATATGACTTTATAGTGGTAATGTGGTTTTAATAAAAAAAGAATCATGATTAGTGACCTTAATAAACTGCTTCTTAAAATATATGAACATGCATGTGCTCTTGAATCAGGATATAAATATATTTTTAAGAGGTAAACCCAACTGGAAGCTTAACAGAAGGATTGAAAAGACAATGATGGGATTAAAAACGTTTTAAAAGAGACTTTATATTTTTTAAAAAAACTCAAATCGATAAGCTATGCATTCCTTCCAGTAGAGTTTTACAGTGACAGTATTGAGAGCTTGAGGATGCTGAAATTAAGGGACAGTCGAATGCAGCTTCTTCTCTGCTGAGCAGCTGGCAGTCCATAGTGGTGAAAATGGCTTTTGGGGGTCGGGAAACAGGATTGCGAAGATGGGAACAAACCAACGGAGAGCTGTGACACCTCTGATAGTGCGATCGATAGTCTGACGATGACCGAGGCCGATTTTGTTTTCACAGCAACATTGGAGTTTGCATTTCGCTGTCTGGTCGGTGAATTGGGATGCGGTTATCCAACCTTGAATCACGTCATGGTTTAATGCCCAGTCGGAGAATTGGGATATTGTTATCTGGCTATTAATCATGGCTTGTCCTGCTAATGGGCCACAGCTGGGTCTGAGCGGTGCTCGATTTAGCTACTTAGCCTTTCCAGTTGATCGGGCATCAGTTTAACGATATTCTTGACATTTTCGTTATCGAGTCTGACATGTTCTTAGCGTGAGAGTCCGGGTTGAATGATGGCGAAGCACAGTGCCTTCTTTTCCTGTCTGTGTTTTGTTTTACTTTCGCTGTCTGGTGCTGGTCATAAGTGATCCAAACTCTAACTCTAATCTGACAATTGCAGGTTCACTGAAGTTTCCAGTTTCCCACAGCTATGCTCCAAGGATTATATTCCCTGAACAAAAATACCACTTCATTTATTTAACCCTATTACTCCTTTGTCTCACGCACTCACTCTCTGTCTTCCATGCTCTTCTGGTTCTGCACATATCAAGTAATACACGTTGAAAGATTTCCATTAGTTAACGTACCCCCCCCCCCACCCCCAACCGCCAATTTTTTGCTCTCAAAAGTACCGCTCATAGAGGCTTCGCATGCGTTGTCTGGTTTGAAAAGCATTCCAGTAAACCCATAAACATGTTGTTTCGATTTGTTTTCAGACAATTTTCCCCCTCATATTAGCTCTCAAAATATTTTCACAGGGCCCAAAAACTCTCTCTCTCTCCGACTTTGAACTCCAAGGTTGAAGTCCATCGGTATACCTGCTTTTCAGTTTCCTGCAGAGCACTGTTACAAGTCTTCCAAATGAGCCCTATAAAAGCCATAAAAACAAACCCCACAGAAAGGAAGCTGCTCTCCGTCCCTCGATAAAAGGAACCGACGATGCAGATGAGGAGACCCTGTGAACGGTGCCCGTCGCACGCGCGGGAAATGCCGCTGGCCATCATACGAACTGACAGGTGACGAACGCTTGACAATATTCAGGACGTCATGGAAATTTTGACTCATTTTTGTTTTTAACATGCTCTCAATTTACTGTTATTCTGTAGCAAATACGGCCCATGCTGAATGGAGCGACCGCGCACAGGATTTGCTCTGTGATCTAACCAGATGACTGCAGGAAAGCTTCAGCATCCAAAAATACGGGCCGTGAGAAACAGAAGTTCTTAATTTTTTGGCCTGCGTTTGGCACCGGGACGAAACTGAGGAGAAATGTATGTTTCTGCTGCGGGCTGTGAAACAGAAAGGCACCCTGGGTGTTAACAAAAAAAAAAAAAAAGAATTTTCAGCTTAATCTCGATTCGTCCAGCTGATGTAGGCCTCTGGCGTGACACCACCCTCACCACCATGGGCTGAAATGCCATAAAAAACACTGTAGAGTACAGCTTGTTTCTACACCAAGCTGGCACCCGTTCAGCCTGATAATTGAGGCCTTTTTGTCGCGAGGTTATATAACGCGGAGTCTGCAAATAATGCCGGTGCATCCAGCACCTTCTGTACCTTATGTTTTATTCATGGAAAGTTCCAGAGCGGTGTAATTTTGTCAAAGACAAAGCTGTTGCTAAGCTAAGGCACTCGCGACCCAAGTAATGTGCTAGTTCCTCTGCCTCTCCCCTGGACGCCCACTCAGCATGCAAGAGGTTACCTCAGAGATGCCCGGCTTGGGGGCTCAGCTTCTTGGCTGACTGCTGCGGAGCCATCAACACGCATGACGCAGACCAGAGAGCCCATGTACCAGGAATAAAGAGCAGTGCTGAGGGTGGGGGTGGGGGGGGGGGGGGGTCATTAACGGGTGAGGAGAAATTCGCTACGTATCAAGAAAGGAACTTGAACTTGCACTGGGATGCCCACCCCCCCGAAACAATAAAATAAATAAATAAACAAATAAAGGTCTTAATCCTCTCGACTTGGGCATCCATCATGGTGGGGAGGGGGCATTTTTAAGGCCCTTTTTGATCAGAAGAATAAGTTCAGGGCATTTGATTCGGATGGCGGTGCCCACAAAGCAGCCATGCTGACACCGACGTACACTTTGAGCAGAAATATGCATCCGTAGAACTTCCAAGTCTATGAAGTACTAGCATACATGCATCACAGTGGCATGCCTGATAACAGAGCACTGTCAGTCCCGACTGTTCCGGTGGATTTACAGGGAGGCCAGAGGCAACGCGGTTCCTGGGCCTCACTGGGGCTCACTGGGTAACCCTGTGGCATCGAGCCAGCACGGTTGTATGGGTTAGCTCCAACCACAGCTCTTTGCATGATGCATGCAAGCTCCTCCATCTCCTGCTTCTCTTCTCACAGTTAAGGTGGTGTGCTGTCTGAAATTTACCCTTCGAGTGCCCGTCCTGTGCTGAGCGGGCGTTCGTGAAAGGGTGTCTATTACCCGGTGCTTACAGGATCAGGGCGGGTTGGAGTCTGCTAAGAAGCTATGGAAGATGGATGGACGAGCGTAACGGCTAGGCCTGACAGCCAAATGTGGTGGCAATAGCGGCCTTTCTGCTGCTATATTAAAACCATGCTCATTCCTTTGATGTCAGATCTGGTCTAGACTAGACTATCAACTTGGACCAAGAGATCAAGCTGGTTTCCACTCCTTTCTGCCAGTACTTATCAGTCTCCTTGCCGAAAAAGGCATCGGCGAACAGGCTCCCCGTCACTTTCATGATTCGCACGAAAATCCGTTCGTGTTTGCTCACGACAATAGCTGATAAAAGTAAGTATGCGGGAATAATTTTAGGGGCTCAAATTATGTTCGATAACGGTAGCTATGGTAACCACTGTCAGGTTCATTTGCAGCTGAAATAGTAATGTGTGTGATTCAGAGCTAATTTACTCATGAAAAACTAATTCTAATGTCTCAGGTCAGACTGACGCATATAAAATATTACGTATGCTCTGGTCTGGTGCATACTTTACAGATTTTAAGAATTCTTCTTAGCTTTGGTTTTGGGAAGAGATAGCAGGATTACCTAATGCCTCTAGTCAAACAGTCACGTTATGAAGTAACTGTAAGTAAGACAGGGTTCCGCATATCTACTGATGAAGAGTTCGCCTTGTTTTCCCCCCCCCCTTCTACTGCTGGCTAATATTTTATGCTAAGCTTATAGTTAACCCTATTTAACAGAAGCAGGCCGCCTTTGAACAAGCGATAAAAGGCTAAAGGGCTCCTTTTGCAGTATAAACGGTCCCATGCCCCACCGGCCAGGCTTTGAAAAGGGGGAAAGGGGAATTTTGTTGAGAGGAAATGAAGCCAGACAAATCAACCATCCAAGAGGGAAGAAAGAAAGAAAGCAAGTAAGAAAGAAAGAACTGCATAAATCTCTTCAGTAATACCCGGTCTGAAGCACAGCGCTGCACCGACAAGCTCAGCGCGCTCACCACCGTAACACATAACAGGTCCGTCACCGTGGCCGAAATCCCAGAACCTGTCAGTACGGAGAGGACACACTAACTGCTACACACATGTCACATGCTGGTTATGTGAGTTAACTGCATTTGAAAGCGACTTCTTGTGGGAAATAGGCTTTGGTCAGAGTGACAGGCAAGACTGAAGGTCACCATATACAGAGAAACTAACAGCATGGGCGAATCGATCACTGTAACAAAGGTGTGTCATGGAATTGAACTAAAAAAGTTCACTCACTGCCAGGCTAAACTATTTTGACAGCAAAATGCAATTCTAAAGGCAAAATAAACATTACGATAAACCAAACCAAACAAATTAAGCAGTTTTGGCATTACCATGATATAAAATATCACTAGTCTTAAATGTTACGTGCTGGTAACGGATTTTTAATGTGTTAACCGACTTTTGGTCTTGCTGCGTGGGCGTGCCGAGCTGCAGTGTTTATGCATTATGCCATGCTTGACTTCGTTCTGTTGCAGCTGGTGTGCTTGTGTCACATCAAATTATTCTGCTTGATCTCCACTGTCATTGCTTTCAGCCATAATTAATAACAGTAATAACATGGAATAGCTTTAAAGACATAACACAACATCAAAAAAGATCATCGGCCCTGGACAAAGTAAACAAAGTCTTCAGATCACAAATAAATTTGGGGCCAGTAAAAAGATCATCATAAACAGGATGGAAGGCTGTGAACTCGAGACTTCTGAGCAAACTAATATATTCACAATAGCTGTATGATTAACAGAAACATCCTCGACACTAAATCGTTGGAAATATAAAAACATTATCATTGGTATTTTTGCACAGATACAAAGCCAGCCTGACTTAATTAAAAGGGGACATTTCTATGGCTGTTACTTTGTAGCAAAAAATATTCCAGCCTGGCTTAATTAAAAGTGGACATTCCTATGATTGTTCTTTTGTAGCAAAAAAATATTCATCTTCTCACATGTTATACCAAACCCTCGTTTGGTGATGAAGTATGATGAAATGTGATATTGTACTCTGCAATGATATAATGAATATGGGAGTGTTCAAATGTGGGTGAATCTACACATATAGGTAATAAGCCTTACGAGGGAAAAACAGCTTTTTAGATGTAAGCTTGTACGTTCTCTGCGTGTTACCCAGAATCCTCTGCGTACCCCAATTTCAATTCTCATTTAGTATACCAAGGTTCTGACTTGTTTTAACTTATTGACTTAAAGGCCAGCTATAATGTGTGTAAATATAGCCCAGTTAACATAGCCGTCCTCTGACCTACTGTAAGTGCATCTACACTTTCGGGATGTTTTTGTGCATCTCCATCGTAATGCTACCACATCTCTGTCATCCTGATCAGGAAATCGTTTCTATGAATTACCATCATGACAAGGAGACACACAAAGCATTTTATTTGCTTTTAGAGTTTGTTACCTGTGGCTGGCTTTGTCCAACTTTAAGTCCTTTTAATCTTCAGTTATTTAATCAGCAATACAAGTAAACATTTGTATTCAGCTCCCAAAGATCTGAAATCCTGCCACCTTACTATTGTAGATATACTGTATATCAGGGGTTCTCAAAGTCTGGAATATGTCTGGATGCGGACTGAACCAAAAGTTAATCCGGACCCAACTGGTAATGCACTTTATAAATCAATATGGTTAACGTAAAAAGGCTTAACGTGGTTTTATGTACAAAAATACAATGTAGAACCATCAAAATTTGCACATACACAACTCAACATACTCGCAACCCCAGGGAGTGGAAACGATCAGTGAGCATTATAGCAGTACTTACATAAAGTTCTCACTATTGCTATATATTGATGTCCAATATAAAAAAGTTATTGTTAATTCATTAAAGTTCATGAAATGCTGTTTTGTTGCTGAAAATAGTACTGGACCTCTGACATGGAACATAAATCTGATGTGGACCTTTGATCAAAAAGCTTGAAAACCCCTGCTGTATATCATAATATATCGCGTAAAGGATCAGCACATCGGTAGTACTCTGCCGAATTAGGACTGGCATTGTATGTCATTTATCAGCACGTATCACATTTCCCTGCTAAACAGTGACACAGACCTGCATGTATGACATAAAGTTGCTTAATAATTGTTGTGCATCAGTCCCAATGCCTCTCTGCTATTTACGTGTTTCTTGATTGAGGATATTATTGTGGTACAATTAGGCCACACAGACCGCAGGATCCTGTCCTCAGTTCAGGCCCTGGAAAAACATACGGCATTTATTACCAGCGGATTGCGAATGATTAGTCGTGGATGGTGCGCGGCAGAGGGGCCCCCGGTCGTCATGGGAGCCGCGGGAGCGGCCGGGTATCAGTCGGCGGACTCCCTGCGGGCGTCTTCGCCAGGTGGTTTGCATTTTTCCTTCTAAAAAATAATAACAACAATATCAAAAACATGCAATATGAAATGGAAAAATTTATCCTGGAAAAAAAGGTTTCCAACGCAAGATTCCAGCCCTGCTGCCTTCCCCTACTGGTGACGACAGGATGCTTGTCAGGTTAGGCTTTTAAGTAGAGGATCAAGTGGCTGTTGAAGCCTTGCGAGTGATGAGCGACCTACAGCAGCCTGAAGAGCAGCTTCTCTCATTCGATAAGGGCAGCATGTTTACTCACAGGGATCCCGAGTCTGGCTTTCCTTTTCCACTCTTTAAAATGAAATTACTGTGATGTTAAACATCTGAGTAGAACAGGATGTAAATATATTCATCTTCCAACTGCTTAGCTAGCGCAAGATCCTAGAAAGCATAGGGGTCGGAACACCCTGGATAGGATGCCAGTCCATAGCCATACGGATGTAAATATGGTCATTTCAAAGCTATTTTTGGGCTCAACACATGAAATCAGTCTGTTGTCTTGCCCTGGCTGCATCCCACCCAAGTCATGCTCCATGTTTCCTGCTATTTATACAGTCATGTGCCCCGCAAGTTACACAGTGCACTGGCAGATACCACTAAGCAACAATATGAACACAGTTTGCAGATTTCCCTGCTCAGCACCCCCATTAAACCTGGTAATTAGCTGGTGAGCTGAATAAGGTGTGTTTGAACAGGGAAATCTGCAAGCTGTGCCGCAGACTGGCCCTCGAGGACCAGAAATGGGGAACCCAGAATTACTCTAATATTTGGTGAATGTGGATTCTAATTGGGTTGCTTGTTTATCCGTCTTAACAAAATCTGCAGCGAACAGTATACAAAATGAGTGTGCATGGGTGTGTGTGTGTGTGTGTGTGTGTGTGTGTGTTTGAGGATACTTGGTGTGCCAGTGAGGGAAACGGGTTTTAAGCGTTTCATCATTTATTGTATTGTGACAAAGGATAATTTCTTCCAGACTTGGTACCAAAAAACTGCTTGACAACTAACATAGTTTGACATGTCAGAAAATACTGAGAATTAGCAATGCACTATTTATAAAATTTCTCAGAAGTGAAAGTTTAAAATGATTACAGAACACACACACACGAGCACACACGTGCACACACACACACACACACACACACACACACACACACACACATACCGCAAACCCCTTCACTCTTTAAGTGCATGCAGGATATGTTTACCTTACAATAAGTTGGAAGCTGTTACCAGCTCACACCATGCCTGCTTTCTGCCATAACTGTCCACCTGTATTCCGCATAATTTAGATACCCCAAAATGTCCAAAATCCATTGCTTTTGTCTTTAATGAAAAATTTTATTGAGCCCACAGCATTTTCTGAAACAAGAGTCAGGATGGACTTTCTAATGACGGCCCAAGATCACTGAGACTAAGGCAGCTGTGCGCATATTACCCTTTATGTCAACTGAATAATGGATGTAGACTGTGTACTTTTATTCATTATATCCAAATAAAGTTTTAACTGTGTTCTATTACTCACCTGAGGTATAAAATGTTAATTATAGTAATTATAGTTCTTGAACTAACACGGATTAATGTGACTAAAATCGTAGAAACTTCTTGAGTGAAACTTGAACTGTACAGTTTCACTGAGTGATTCATTCACTCGGCAGACCAATCAAGTCACCTACTGTCCCCTATTCTGCTACATGACCACACAGAAATATCAGCAGGAATCAGTGTCTTGATTTCTGTGTATGTCATCAGTAAGGCATTGTGCTTGAAGACCACAACAGTTAAAATGTCGATTGGTGTTCAGCTGCATTACATCTACAGTCCTGGGACATTTAAATCTCCACCAGCCCCTTAGCTGTGTAATTTGTGCTTTTTTTTAGGGTACAATGAGTAGACTTTCCCGTATTACATGCACGAAAATACATCTAGTTATACTACACTATTTGGTTTCTGACCAGATGCTTTCATCCAAAGTGGTTTACATAACTTACAGGTCTGCACCCATTCATACATCTGGAAATGCATTAAAACGATTCTATTGAAGCATTTTACTCGTAGCTAAAACAACAGGGCTCCACACAAAAAGTGAACTGGAACCTACTGGTCATAAGTCTAGTTCATTTAACATTTAGGGTAATCGAGGCATCTTTATGTCTGTTCAATTATTATGTGTGTTCAAACGACAAATAAAAATCCCGGTCACTGGAAAGCAAAATTCATTCCCAGAAAATTGTTTTGTCAATTCGGGAACTCGAAATTATTAGATAAATGTGAGTTACGCCAAGTCAATTTAAGTCGACACGTGTCATTGACATATGAAATCATTGACAGGAACCATGGTAAAATGATAAAAATCTATAATCCAGCGTTTTTCATGTGGTTCCAAAACACTGTCCCGATACAGCACAGAAATCTGTAGATGCTGCCAGTTCAACATCGCATGTGATCGGCCTGGTCTGCTGTTCACTCTCTAACGCTGCTGTTTACTCTTTAAGGCCCCCCTGCGACTGTGTACATCCTCTGCCTCTCATCTTTTTATATTTTCCAAGAGTATTACTCAATCACTCGGTTCAGTTTGTCCAATATTGGCATCTGGGCCTGTTTATGTTTTTTGTTTTATTTTGTTTTGTTTGGCTGTTTCTGTAAATAGCCGTAATGTGTTTTGTGAGGAACCTTCTCATGAAAATGCACTTTGCAGAGTAAAATCCGATTTGGTGATATATTTATTGTTTTATTGGTGACTGATTGGTGGATATATTGCAGGTCGGGTCCAAAACCAAGTGACGAAGAACCTGCCGGTCATATCTTTAGCTTCTATTTTAGTTGGTTCAGTCTTTTAACAGCAACATATTAAAGGCCTACCAGCATAGTATAGATCTTTTTTTATTTCAAATCTCTCTTCACATGGCCGACAGCTGCCTGGATCCCTCCAGCACTGGTGACTCCTAGTTTCTCCGCATACTCAAAGCGCCACGTAGAAGTCTGAATCTGTCTCTCTACCCTCCACCCCCATAACCCAAGCATAACATTAGTTTTCTTTCTTAATTTAAATCAGCATTTAATTTTTCTGCCCTTCCATGGCTTGGCCCGCTGGCTGCCGTTTGTACCGCGAGTGGAGATGGCTTGCCGCGATAAGCCCCAGCAGAAACCCGAGAGGATAGCGCAGTGGGACGCCCAGTGCCCCCGGTGGCCAAGCAGCTGTATAAAACCCATGTGGTCTCGTGTGGAAGGAGGACGCAGATATTCAGCGAGGCTAAAATAACACCGAAATAGTGGGAGAGCAAAAAGCACAAGCTGTTCGGCGAGGCTCCTGGGTCTGGCGGAGCAGAATGAGAACCCAATGACCCCAGAACAGCAGTCTGCAACATAATGATCAGGCCTTAGGTGACATTTATGAAAACCCCAATCTGCTGGCTGGCTGTCAGAATATGCTGCTCTACATGTCTGCCGGAGCAGCTTTAAAGCCAAGATCTCGATTTAGTTTAACCCAAATGCTAGCTGCCTTGCTGGTTCTGTCCCCATGCCACCAGCCATCTGAATCAGAAGTGCAGAACTGAGCTAACGGCCCCTGAATGAGAGTAATAGACACTTTGCATACATTCATTGGAATGTATCTTTTCACATATATCATCTTGCTCTCCCTCAACATATAGACAGTTGAGTGCAAAGCTTGGGGTTCAAACACAGCATCTAACCATTTATCTATGAGTATTTTGGTGGGTGGGGGAGGGGGGCGCATGTGACTATTGCACCAAGGACACCATACAAACCAGCAACCTTCAAATTATATACACAAGGGCCTAACCTGCTGAAGCAGCTACCATACCTGTGAAGCTCATGATTAATTAATTTCTCATGATTAATTAATTTGCCAATGGACTGAACTGTCCCATAACCCTGTAGTGAATAAGCAGGTGGAAGACTGATGGATGAATGGATGGATGGATGGAAGGAAGTTCGGTAACATTGAGCTTTAAATATATGATCAAAAGGGACTTTTTTTCATTTCCATTGATGTGCCCATCTGAAAGAGAGCATTTAAACTTCTAGCAATGTACACTAGCATGGCAAGGTTGTAATTCTTTATCTTGGCAGTGACTTCTGCCGTCTTTCCCACTTCCTACATGGTCCTCACATCCCATTTTCCAATGGTGATGGTAATCTGGTTGAAAGGTTGGTAGTCAGCTGGGAAACTTCCAGATGCTTCTGGCCTACACCTCCCTATGTCACAGGTCCCCATCTTCTCCCTGGGTGTAGATGTCCTGAGCATCTGTCTTATGCACTTCTCTAACTAGCGAGGTTTTGCATGGAGGGGCAGCTTGCTCCTCGCCCAACCCTCCTCCATTCTCATGCAGGCCTGGGAGGGGCCTTAGCAAACTCGTTCACAGTAACACAGTTTTTCACTCAAGATTTTGCCAATACAGTATAGACAAGTAAATTCTGGGTAATACTCATTAGGTTGCTTTAGTTATAGTAAACAGGAAATAAATCCAAATACTTGTGAAGAGATTTTAACTTCATTTATGTCCCACCTTGGTTTAATTGCTCAATCCACAGTGGGCTACCGCTTATAATAAATAGTATCATAGTGCTGGGCAGACCAAAGCTTCACAGAGACAGAAAGGAGACAAGGCTGTTCATTTAAAGCAGAAACACACTTTAACAGCATTTAGCATTTAAAAGGATCAAATGTAATCATCCAGCACCAATTCATGTACCCTCTGCCCGTCTTACTGGCGTCCCGGCAAGCCGAACAGCACACGGTGGGCACACACACATTATGTACAGCGCATAACATTCATCACTACACAAGACATTATGTGTCAATACAATAGATGCTAATTACACACAACTATTTACATTACCAAAGACAGAGGCTATTTACGAAGCTAGTTGAGCATGCTGGGAAATGCTAATGAGCTCTGCTCTGCAACATGGTCTGCGTGTATAGAGGTATGTCTCTGTGTTTAGTGGTCTCACGTGGTCAAGAAGACCAGGGGGAAGTGTGAGCCCAGAGCTGTCCTGCGCTTTGTTCCGTTTACGTGGTTGGAACAAATCAACAGATGGATTTTCAAGCAAATGAATAAAAAAAAGTTGTTGACATATCAGTAGAAGTTGCTGAATGAACCATTTGGACGGGACACCTGAAATATAACATAATTTGCATAGAAAATAAATATCTTTAGATGCGTTTAGCTGCTGTAGGAGTATGTGCAACCATAATGAACCCCAGTAAATATATCCTAACTAGGACTTCATTCTGGGATTTGCTCGATTTGCACGCAGTTACAGACGGTTCTCCTCACATAATTTAAAGGATTGATTTAAGTCTTTTTCTTTTTTTTTGCCGGCTCGGTCCAGCTCAAATGTGGCACTCCGCAGTAGAGCACCCCGGGCTGTAGACTGGCAGACTGGCGTGAAATCTGGCAGAATCTGAACGGGAGGTTTTTGAAAGCAGCTGGCATGCTGTAAAGAGAAGCCGGCCTGGCAGGGCTTTGGCAGCAAGGCCCCGAGCGATCGTGCGGCGGAAGGGCCCGGGCGGCCGCTGACGGACCATGGGGCCTTTGTGTTTTCTCCTCACATCCATTTCAATAAACGTCTCTTGTTTGCCACCCAGAACAGCCCAGGAGAGAAGGAGAAGGAGAATTCCCCGCCACACATCGCCTTCCCACCCAGGAACGCAAACCATTCTCAGCACCGTTTACAGCTTCCCAATCGGGTCCTCAGGGACCCGCAGACAGTCCATGTTTTTGCTCCTTCCCAGCTCCCGGAAGGGAGCAAAAATTTGGACTGTTTAGCAGGCAGCTTGGTGGGAGCAAAAACGTGGACTGTCTGTGGTCCCCGAGGGCCGGTTTGGGAAGCTGTGGGCTATGCCGTCCTGCCGACTACCCCATGCTACTTCCCATGGCGACGTTTTTCCATCACTAAGCATCACAAGAATATCCTCCTCTTACATGTGTTTGGAGAGCTGTGGAATAGCTCTTGGGTTCTGCTTCCAATTCTGGTTCTAATGTCTTGCAGACTGCCATGCCTGTGGGGAAACAGCCTCTGTGCCCCGTCCCTTGAAGCTGTCTGGCCTGACAGTGCTCTCTGCCATGCAATGTGTGACTCTGCAGATTAGGGTTCTGCGCCTGTGATCGGAAGGTTGCTGGCATCAGTCTGGGCATCGTAGTCCCATCTCCGCTGGACCTCTCAGCAAGGCCCTTGACCCCCTGATCTGCTCCAGGGATACCAGATAAATTGCCAGACGCTCTGTTTGGACCCCAAACTTCACTCTCAACTGTGTGTGTATAAGCCTCAAAGGAGAGCATGATGGGATATGTGAAAAGAAGCATTCCAATGCACCTGTACTTGGGCAAATGGCAGATAAAGGATTACTTCTTCGCTACAGCAAATAACATGCCAGCTTGTCTCCTTATCCTTCACCCCTGAAAGAGACACCCTGATGTTGCCATTCAAGGAAGACCCTGATTTTCCAAGAAAGCACATGGGAATGTAATGAACAGATAACTGGATAATGGCCCACACATATTCTTCCCCCACTGATTCAGAAGAAATATTTGTCCCCCCTCTAAGTTCAGCTTGCTACTATACAAAATTTGATAGACTCCAGTCCACCTTGGACATCCCAAGAAAGGCCTTTGTAAGCTACATCAGACCCACAGAAGCAAAACACAAATGCTCATAAATGCTAATGTTTGCAAAATATACGTTGTGATGAAACCCTTTTCGATACAAGCTGAATCATACCTTTGCATGTAATTTGTTAAGACTTCGTGAATAGCATGCAAACTTTAACGGTCATGGCGTTTTGTTTCTTAGACTCCATAACGATCATGGCTCCAATTTGATGACCATCAGTGATGATATGCATGAAGTCAGACACGCAGATGTCAGCCATTCCTGTTGGTGTTGAATGTAAATTACATTGTTAACACAGTGGGATCGGTTTAGCTGACCCGATAAAAACAAATTAAAGTCAGGCCGCGGCACATCATACGCACAATAAAAATGATCGATTGCAAAACGGTCTCTTAGTAGGTCAGCCCAATTCCTCCAGCCCCATTGATAACTTACCACTTCTTAATACTTAGCTAGCCTACAAAACATTCATAGAATGGCAATTTAGTTCCTGCTACCGAGGGTTTTCCAGGAGACTGGTCATGTGGCATCACGTGAGCAAAGCGGAGGTGCCTGGATTCCTGGCTCCGGCTCCCCGCCATCCGTGGCGAAGACCGGCTCCCCGTGCCGAGATCCAGGCATCTCTCACCTTCACGTTGCACATACTTGGGCTAAGTTTAGATCCAGCCTTTTACTGGAAGGGGAGGAACATGAACTCCCTTTCCATTTGCCACTGGGCCAACCTCTCTCTCGCCCCTCGGTAAGTCATATCGCTTCACCATCAAGGACATGCCGTGCAACCACTTGCTAGAAGCTCAACAGAAAGCCAGAAAATTTAACAAAAGAGGGCAGATGGATGCTTTAAAGGGTGGATGGATGCTTTAAAGGGTGGATGGGTGCTTGGAGCAGCAGAGGATGTTGTTTCTGGAAGGGTTTGCGGCGTGACACAGTGCACTCTGAGTGGTTCTTCCATTCCACTGCTGCTCTCTCTCTCTTTCTCTCTCTCCCTCTCTCGCCTTTTGTTATGGCTGTTCGAGACCAAAGGTGTTGAAATGCCTCGCGTTGTCATGTGCCGGACAGATGTTGGCAGAGACCGCGGCACTTGCTGCCTCACGAGATAACTGAGGCCGGCTCGTAAGGCGAGGGTGCTGGCTTCCACTGCCAACGTCGGGGTCATGGCGATAACCTGCACGTGCAAAGCTATATTACAGTAGTGGCTAGAATCCATAAACAGGCAGCGGCATGTGCTGTGCGCTGTGGACGGCGATCCAGTCCTCACTGGCAGGGTCGTGCATATAAATCTCGCAGTTTGTTTTCCTCTGCGGATTCTGGAGAGTCTTGTAGCATATCAGCGATCTCATACACAACAAAAATGCTCTTTCCAAAACAAACACCAGGGGGAAAAAATGAGTTCTTTCACAATCGTACATTATTACTCGTATTTTCAGCTGATGTGTGTTTGTGCTCCTGGCATATTTTTTGACTCTGAATCGCTGTCATACAGATTCTTAATGATTTCAAAGTCACGGAGGATTAGAACCAAAGATTTATGCTTAATGTACCACGTTTACCAACTGGTAGTTTGAAAAATGTGGTCCAGAATAATATTGTTTTCTGTCTTGGCGAGTATTGGCTGAGTATATATAAAGCAGCCCACAGGGGGTGATTTATGATGGGGAGGCCATAAGAGGGGCCGTAATTCATGGAGGGGGGCAAATTTATCATTAGCCAATGTTATGTTTTGAATTGGTGAGTGACAGGGAAGGGGGCACTCCGGGGGCCAGTCAACTCTCAGCTAAGGCCAGTACCCCTGTGACCCCATCCCTGTTTACACCCCTGCTGGCACATCAGAATTGCCAGGGTGATGTCCTCAAAAGTGTGACAGGAAGCATCGACCTCCCCCCACGCTCCCCATCACCGTGGAGATGTGACACACATGGCGGGTGGCGACATCAAGGCAGGTCACCTGGCATGTATGATAGGAGAGGCTGACAAGAGCCAGACAGCCCGCCCACCTCCGCGCCAAGGGGGTGCAGCCCGCCACAACAGAGGACCGGCATCCTGCGAAGGGCAGTCGTTTTGTTTATTGTGCTAGCAATGTTGTGCAGAAAGTGGTTTATAAATGTTTATTTGGGGGGGGGCGGGGGCGGTGTTTAGCAGTGTTCCACAACAACAGTCCCGTACCCTGACCCCTGACCCAGGACCTGCTATCCCAGGTCTTTGACAACTCTGTCCTATGGAGGGGTGGGGGTGGGCTTCACAGCACACGATGGTGTGTGAACTCACGCCCTGCTCTGTATCAGTTCCTTCTGCCTGACACCAAGCACAGATGGTCCACGCAGACATTGCATGAGAGGACTAAATCAGGTCCACTCGCCACATGCAGCTGTGCGCAGGCACAGCCCATCCCAGCTTTTGGGCTTAGTTTCTGCAAAATAGTTATGCAAACACTTCTGCAAATACCAGGGTCAGCTTTGAGAGAGACCAGATACTGGAGACTGCATCCTATGGAGTACATACCCTGCAGATCTGTCACACAATACACGAACTTCAGGAAAATTACCACCCAAGCCTCCTGCCCGAAACAAGGTACTTCCAGACATAAGTGAAAATATTCCCCCACTGACTTTTTTTTTAGTTCTGACTGGAAGTTTTATAATTAAATTCTGGAAAACCAGACACTTTAATGATTTTGCTAAATGGACCCGTTAACGACGCATTAATCATGGCGTCCGGCACCATTCGACACCGTTTCTGGTCTGACGTTTGTATTTGCGTGATGCTGTATGAAACATCCAGCTTTCAATGAGAAACACATTTGGTTGAATCTCTCCAGCGTGAAATGTGTGGGATCTCAGCAGACTGAGTCCAACCTCCATTTGTATTGAAAAAAAAAAACACGTTTTTCATACGCCCTGGACATCGGAAGCGTGAGAGGACTGACTGATAGATAGACTGATGGATTGACTGTTGAAGGAGAAAATAACAATTTCCCATAATACCATGAGAGTTGTTGTTTGACTTGAATGGAGTTAGCAGCTTGAGAGCGACAGATTGTTGGGAGAACATTTCATCCTGTTTGCCACATATGGCCCACAAAGCCGCCAGTGAGAGCACACTGCAATAGATCTGTTTGCCCAAACAGACTTCTTTTCACGGGATAGCGAACAGTTTGCAAGTGAATTAATCAAATTAGCTCTATGCATATCCCTGTATTAAAACATTCTTCGCGCATAATTTGAAATCGTAAATAAACAAATGACACGAAGAAATGCAATTCCTTCGGTCTAGTTTAGGAATCGACAGCTAGGCGCCGCTTGCCAGCAGCTCGCACTTTTTGGCTTAGAAGACATCGTCGCTGTTCTCTTCATATATTTTAGCAGTTTTTGTTAGGGTCCGGTCTCTCCATCAAGCAGGCCTCAACACCTCGTGGGTAAACACAAGAGCGATGGAAGATGCCGGACGGGACGACGGCCTCTAACTGGTAGGCAGAGTGCAGGGCCATCCCCCCCGGTCTCCGTGCTCTTACTGGGAAGTACTAACATCTGCATGGCAGCCTCGTACCGTGACCTGAACTGGGGCGCCGAACTCTTGTTCCTCTCTCATATGTTGAGTGAAAGCAAACACGACTACTAAAGCTTCCAGCTGCAGGTCAAGGCAGGGGAGCCGGTGAATAGGCCTGAACAAGCTGCCCTCGGATGTCTTCCTGGAAGTGAAACTAACTGTTAATATCTGCTGGCCGGCCTGTTTATTTATTCACGCCTCATTGTCCACACTTGCGCAGATCGGCACCCATTATGGCTGAGCCGTGGCAGAGTCAATGTGCCGTGTGTCCATCATGGAAGACTGCAGAAATGGAAAAACTCTGCTCTCACTTAAGTGAAAGCTAAGATTAATAGGAAGGAAGGCAAAAAGACAGAAAAAAATGGCTAAAGTTTTTGAACGGCTGGATAGACATTCCTTGTGTTTTTTTGTTCTCAAATAAAAATCAGTTAGCACAATAAAAGCTGCTGCAAAAATGGTTGAGTCAGTCATTCGAAAGCACACCACATCATTTTGGCCTCTCTGCTTTGCTATTTCATCCTTACCGCTACTCAACCCTCACTGGAAAATGGTATTTGTCTCCCGGTTCTTTACAATAAAGGCAAAAAGTCACAATTTTTAATGACCCCCTTAAGGACAATAATCTCCACCAACATTATTGAGCCAGCCATGCATACACATACTTGACTGCATGAAGGATTATAATGGAAATGATAGCATTATTTAAGGCATGAAACAGACATTCTACGCTGATACATAATGTTTCTGCTAACTATCAGTAAGGGCCATGCTAAATATATATTTGTGCACCTTTTTGGGGACGTGGGATATAATTAAAGTAACATAACAACTGTTTTCTAACTTTCAGCTCCCCGTAAATATCTGTGCAGCAGACCTATCATTTCCCAGTGTTTAACATTTCCAAATCGAATTAGAAACAATTATTATGTATATTAACAGATATTACTGCACCAGTCCATGAAGTCTGTGACTGCCTCCTTGAAGTTATGAGCTCCTGCTGTGAGTACCGAGCCCTATGCAGTAATGCTGACTTCCTGTCAGCTGAGTGGTGTGTCGTAAATGCCCACAACATGGCTGAATCAGATATTAAGTGATCAAGTGAGGCGTGATGGCCTTCGAAAAGCGTTGCTCAGAAAACTCAGTTGATGACGAATCACTTTCTCTGCCTCCAATTGGGAGGCTATCTGGAAGAGATGAATGTTCTGTAAGGAATCTGCTGGGATCGACTTCTACAGAGCTGCCGTCAGAAAAAAACAGAGTTTTGGAAAAAATAGAGGGTGTGGGAGCCCAGAAATATCTGCATACGACGCTTTTCCTTCCCACAGTGGCGGCTCGGGGCCGTCCGGCTATGGGCCACTGACCTGTACAGCTAATCCTGACGCAGCAAAAGGCTGCGCAAGCAGCTCGCATTATCTGCGGCCGCATGCAGACTCACGGAGCGCGGACGCCGAGGCGGTGCCGCGTACAGTGGAGGTGGCTGGCTGTTCTCTTACCGCCAACGTCGACGGCGGACGCTGACCAGCGACGTGCCTTTGGGTAGCCGCATGACGCCACGGGCTATCTGCCCTCCCCCACATGCAGCTTAATGGATTCTCAGGAGGTAACAAGGTATTAAAAGGTGCCAGGTAACTCGAGTCGAGTCGCAGTACATCCTGCTCCAATTAACTTGTGACCACGGTGCGCGATTCGATCTGTCGCCCCCCTGATGGAATGCGAGCGATTTCGTAGTGTGCGGCCTGTGATTCTGTGTGTAACTTTGGTGTTCTGTATCAATTCCTTGATATGCAGTTCCTGTGCTGACTTATTAAGCTGTTAACTGGAATCCATATGTAGTGCATCATATCATTTTTAGGCTACAGCTGAAGTAAAGATGGCAGCCTTTGACTAGCTGCATTTCCCAGCATGTTATGTGCCCCCCCCCCCCCCCCCTTTCCTTTGCCCCCAACAGTAAAACTGGCAAAACCACGGGGGCCCAGCCCAAAGAGGGATTTGAGGGATGTTTAAAAAACAAAAAGAAAAAAAAAAAAAAAAA
>JAAGVU020000039.1:4335277-4355621 GCA_011763525.2 Mormyrus iriodes
GCCGATACTGCGGTCAAATACTCATACTCGTACTCTTAAAAATTGTCCGATACCAAGAACCGATACCACTTAATTGCAACATTACAATAAAATTCATTTTGTCAGACTGTACAGTCTGTTCTGCTAAAGTGTCAAGAGGGGGAAGGGATGGCATGTCATTTAACACAAGCAATTAAACCAACCACCTAAAGGCGCACCATAGCGCAGAGTACACGGAGTTTGCCAAAGCTAGCAGAGAACGACCGCAAGAACAAACTTTAGCGCAAATTCTGGAGAAGCGAGAGAAAATTAAACTAACTCAACTTATTTAATGTTAGATAGAAATAACGCTCCAGTTTCAATCACCAATGCAAGTACACCTGGGTGTAGGCTTTTTAGGCTCCTATAAAAAGATGACCACTGTCAAGCGGACCAGTCACAGTTTCTGCGGTCTGCGCCGCCTTGACGTGTAGTTACATTCTGGGGAGGCGCAAGTCTGGCTGAGGCGGGAAGCGCGCTTCAGACTGAGGCGGGAGGAGCGAGTCGGGCTGAGGCAGGAAGCGAGCTTCAGACTGAGGCGGGAGGTGCGAGTCGGGCTGAGGCGGGAAGCGTGCTTCAGACTGAGGTGGGAGGCGCGAGTCCGGCTGAGAAGGAGAGTCCGCGGCTACGCCGTACTTACTGTGAAGATTCGACGCAGAAGTATAAATCAGCATTTACAGTCAAGGTTCGGTTCCTCTGTAAAGACCTTTCAAGCTGAGAATTGAGAATCCTGATATTAATGATTGAGCTGAAAACTCAGGTTTCAAGTATGGTAAATCACTTAAAGTGATCAACCGCTTACATGTATAAAAATGTATTTTGAAAGAATCAATAAAAATGATGGAATGAGTTGCCGAACCATATCTGCTCATCACATTCTATCTTCACCTTCAAGACCTGTCTGTTCCAGGAACTCCTCTACTAGCCTGATGCCACTATGTTCCTTGACTGTTCTTAATATTGCACTTCTAGTCATTGGATAGTTGCTTTGTTAGAAGTTGTATAGCTCCAGCTCTAATACTGCTTACACTTGTGCCTGGACATTAATTAGAAGCTCAGCCTAGCTGCACTTAGGTTTAGTTGAGTCCTTGTCAGCATGTTTATAATGTACTATTTGCCTCACGTGTATGTCAGTTTGGGCAGAAGCGTCAATTAAATAAAAATAAATGTAAATATTTGACCCTAAAACCACCATCCCAGGAGGTTTGAGGCTGTGGCATTGCTGAGTGACTGTTGCAAAAGTGTTCACTGGAAGATGTAATGTTAGCATTCAGATGTTGATCGCAATGGCCGAGCCTTTAGGAAACAATGCATCAATGTGATATATTGTAGATTTAATACACAAGGAATTGTCGTCAGACCTGTTTCTCTTTCTAAAGTGTAGTGAAAAGGTACACCTTCGGCCCGAACGCACAGCTCACCTCAGTTGCAATTGATGACCTTCAAATAATGCCCATTCCACATTTTTTGAGGATTGAAACATCACCCGTCGCCCAGCAGGATGCATTTGGAGCACGGGTCTGATGTAGAGAGGGCAATTAGTGAAGAAATCCCACAGAAATCTCCCTCGTTAAAAGGTACGTAGTCCACCACTCTGCCAGAAGGATTCTGTAGTACATCTGGCCACCATTTTCTTCAATTTTACCACACAAACATTTGGCTTTTCATGTTCTGGTTTTCAATAGTAATTATTGCATATCCATCTGGGAATTACTTAAAACGTATATTAAACCTGAAGATATGTATGCTACAGGAACAGTAGTTTACCAAAGCAAAAATATCTATTTTTTTTATTTACATTCCCACTTTTACTGTGGGACTTCTTACAGTTCCTTAGGGAAACCCTTTGATGGCAAAAGGATCTTAAACCGGAAGACTGGTTGTTGCAACTGTTGCTAACAATTTCGGGAAATGATACATTTTGGGGATTTTTTTAATAGTGTTCTGGAAAGACCACCCACAACTACAACTGTCTTATATGGCTCTATATCTAGATCTGGGAAATCCGATTTCCTGTGTAATGATGTTCTGATATCAACCCCCAGCTGTCCAATTAGTGCTCATTAAAAAAAATTACAGATGAACCAGCATGTCTTTGGAAGCCTAAGGTCTTGTAAGGATTTGTATCTGTCTATATGGTTCCATGGTGGCGTGTGGATCGTGCGATTGCCTTGCATTTTCCGGCGGGGTTTGAATCTATCTTTGGTGCGTGTGTGTGTGTGTGTGGGGTTAGGTATATATTACAATGTGAGGACCAAATGTCCCCACAATGTGACAGGAACCTGTTACTTTTCGATCTCCACAAGGGGAAACTCAATTTTCTAAAAATCTTTGACTACAATTAAACAACTAAAAATTTCAAAGATCAGAACAAAACAATGGGAATGATGATGATTCTGACCGTAACCTCCATGCTGCCCAGCTGGGGGGTGCTGTTAATTGAGAGCATTTTGCTTTCAGTAGTGCCCTGGCTCAACGCCCATTATAAGAAAAACCAGTGGCTCTGATGAGGCCATCTTTCATGTCGTTAATTTGCCACGTTAATCCCCCGCGATTCTGGAACCGCCATAGCAGCAGCACAAATCCCCTGAGCTCCATAGCCTGAGAGAGTGACTCTTTAATCCAGCCAAACTCTTGTTTTCCACGCCGTATGTTTTTTATAGGTGAATGAGTGACCCCTGCTCAAGGCTTAAGTAATTTCTTTAACAACTTGAGCACTGTGTCAGATTCACTATTGTCTTTGTGTGGACGTGTACTTGAAGCCGCAATACAGTCAGATTCTCATTGAAACACAAGTAGGAGCTTTGAAGTCCTCTATACTATGTTTTTGGTGATAGCTATATTGTACAATAAGCAGTATTAGCTATAACAAAATAAATATGGTATGACATATATGGCGACTGTCTATGGCTGAGAAAGTTAGGACCCGGTGCCTGTGATCAGAAGGTTGCTGGGTCATATCCTAGGGTCAGCAGAAAGATTTCAGCATTGGGCTCTTAAGCAAGCCCTTTAACCCTCAATTGCTGCAGGGACTGGCCGATTCAGCTTTCTCAATTGTACAGTGACATTGCTTTGGATAAAAGCATCTGTTAATAAATGTAAGGTAACATGCAAGGCAACAGAAAGTGTTTCAAGAGAGCAGAGTGGAATTCTGGGGGAGTGTCTGCTACTGATGGCTCCAAGTCAGATTAGCACAAGCTAATTAGTATGTTGGAGTAAGTGCAGAATTCCGGTGGCATATTTGGGGAAGTGACTTGGATTGTACTGCACACTATGCAATACTTACCTAATGTGAAACGGTCAGAAGTATGGACAACACAAGACACAAACAAAACAAATAACATTATCATGTGGCTCAGTGGGCTAAGCCTCTGTGCCTGTGGTCAGAAGGTCACCAGTTCAATCATTGATCTTGGAGGATTAGTCATGTCTGTAGGCCCTTAACCCCCATCGGCACTGCTATAGGTTGACTGCCAAGCTTGTACCTGCCAGTGTGTGTTACGGTGGGGTAGGTGAAAAAAGAATTTCCCCACAGTAATCAATAAAGTATCTTCATTTCATTACAGAGCTCCAGTTTGGAAGGACCATGTGTTATTGTACACAGATTGACTTTATTTGACAAAATTAGTACAAGTACATAAACTCAGACTTAATAATTATCAACTAGTGTCGCATATGGAACTTGAGTTTTTTTCTCTCTCTCCTAGAAAAGATAATTAACTTCCTTGTTGAGAGGTTGCTGAGGCATTAATCAGACGATGTCTTTACTAAAAGCAGTATTCTTGCTCATCATGTTCTGATGGAAGTAATAAAGTTTGCATTTGAATAAAACACTGTATTCGCATTTTTATTTCTAAAAATTCAAAATATTTACACATAAAAATATATCCCAAAAATATATACATCAATCTGTCAGATCATGGGTCCAGGACTCAGTTTAACTGCTTGCTAATTAAAATGTTTCTCTTGAATTCTATTTTTTCTGGTCTTGGACTTATTTCTGCTGTTTACCATGAGTTAACAATGTCTCTTTCATTTGCTTAGTAATTTTTCCAGATTATACTTCAACAATTCTGTTTGCATAGTTTTAATCTTTCTTATGTTCATATTAAAATAATTAAGACCATGCCTTGCCCCCGATGCCACCCAAATGGACTTGTAAACTCTACAAAGTACACAGTGCTTTCAGAGGCTTTCATGTAGTTTTTTAATACTGTCTGAATGTTGCTTGTAGCTTCAGGTTAATGAGCCAAGGACGTCCAGTTTCGAAAGCCAAAATAAATCACTCCCCCTGTCAAGTAAACAAGCATTGTGAAAATGTAGCTGGATTTTCTTATTCTTTCCTACCAAAGATATAAGTCAGTAGAGAATGCAACCATCCGGATTTGCAGCCAGATAGGTACGGAGAATTGATGGGGTCTGACGAACGAAGGAGGTCATTTCAGGTTTATGATAGTCTTCTCCACTAAGTAAACCTGGGGTTTTGGTGAAGGAGCCTTAAAAATTAATAGCAATTAGAGTGCATAACTGCTGTGTGTTTTGGAGAGGTATGTTAGCGGTACTAACATTCACATCAAGTCATAGGCAGACATATTTTGGTGAAGGTAAAACTGTTTCTTATTTAGTGCTGGGATAAATATCTGACATGGGCCTCCTTGCTGCCTGTGTCATTCTGTGCCAATGTATATTTACGTAGAGCAGGGGACTTAGACTCCAGTGGGCCGAGATTCTGTTGATTTCCATCCCAGCCAATTCCCCTGGTCAAAGTGATCCAATTTGCAGTTAATTGTCTGTACAATTCATGCCCCTGAGCTCCCTCAATGCTGTGCTGCTTCCCAAATATCACTAAAAAAATCAGCTACATCTTGAGTTGAAATTACAATAAGCTGAAATATTGCATGAAAATGTTCTATTATTGTTGTACTTTCATACTAGATAGTACAGTTTACACAGATGGATGTATCAACTAAGGTAGTGGTGTCCCTTCTAAATGATAGGTCAGCCTGAAATTTTCTAGGTCCAAATTAGTGTCATCACTCTCTTGACAAAATGCGAAAATATGTTTTAAAATACAATTTAAGATACTTATAATCACCAATTAATACAGTCAGTTCTGCTAAAGCGTGTGATTTCACACCGCAGATCTGTTCTAACATGGGTGATATATTAGGCCTAGGACCCAAATCCATTACAGCATGGAATCGCATTTATAGTCATGCAATTTTCAGTCGATAGAAAAGCCCTACGCTAACTACAACACAACGTGATCTTGTACCAGTAACACTTGCACGGAAAAACAGCTATTCAAGTGAACGGTAGTGATGCCCGATTTGTGATCGAATCATTCCTTTGAATCAGCCCTGTTCAGTTAATCGGTTTTCAAATATAACAATCAAACTTTTTTTTACATCCACACATTGCACAGGTCAAAGTCTTAGATTCCAAAAATCTGAAAATATTTGGCAAATAATCATATAAACACACACAGCAACCTTTTTTAATTCACTTACATTTGCTTTTTGTAGACTGTCTGTGGCCATGTTGCCTTCAGTGCCCCTCGACATACCATAATCTGTTGTATGCGTGTTGCATTTGTGCTGTGTGCATGGCTCACTACTCCCGACTAGATACTGGTACTTTGTTCAAAAAAGGGTTCAAAGCATGCCCCAAAGAAAACCAAGAGCACCATCTAGTGGGAGCAGAAAATACAGCAAATGGTTCATGAAGCATCGTTTTGGCCATCACTGCAGCCGACTCTCGGCAATCGACAAGTTCGGAGACTCATAAAACCTATAGTAGATGTCTATGATATCATTTATTAATGTATTATTATTGTTATTATTATTGTTGTCATTGTTATTATTATTATTGTTGTTGTTGTTGTTGTTGTTGTTGTTTTTTGTTTTAAATTATAATTATGTTATTGGCCCCTGGAATCAGTGTTTTTATTATGTAATTCAATTTATTTTCAGTAAGTTGCTCTAAGTTAAGTTTTGGAGTCATATTCCCCTAACCATATTTTTCCTATTGATATGTGTATTTTAGTACGTGATTTTACTGAATGTGTAGTTCTTCAGGAACGCAGTAGTCGTGATGCAGCAGGACTGATTGTATTGTGATATAATAATGGCAGCAAAGACTTCTCTACCATAGCTACATCTAGGCATCTAAATGGTAGCCCACCAGTGGTAACAACAGGCACCGACTACTACATTTTCCCCAAAGGCTGGCAGACACTGATTTCTGATCCTTGCTTGTATGTTGCTTTGGAGAAATTACTTATAAATAAGTTCAAATGAATGTGCTGTTTAGTTTGCCTGACTATGGATGTCACTAACCTCTGATAGTGGCCTTTACATCTCATCTACTGAGCAACATATGAAGTAATTACAACAGGGTACAATTTGATTGGTAGATTTATATTGATTGCACAGCTGGAATGTTCATTCCATGTATGGATATCCATCCATTTTCTGGAACTGTTTATCCCATATGGGGTCACAGGGGGTCCAAAGCCTATCCCACAGGCAGGGAACAATGCAGGATGGGGCAGCAACCCATTGCTAGACACACACACAACATTTGGCAACTCTAATCAGCCTAAGCATGCTTTTTGGACTGTGGGGGGAAACCTGGAGTACCTGGAGAAAACCCCACAACGACACAGGGAGAACATGCAAACGCCACACACATGGAACCCGGGCAGAGACGTGAACCCTGATCCCAGAGGTGTGAGGCAACAGTGCTAACCACTGCACCACCGTGCCACCCCTGTATGGATATCTCCTGAGTAGTAAGATACTGCTACCTTTTGTTGAAAGGTACATAGCCTTTGAGAGCTTACTATACTGACTACTGTGGAGAGGTTTCCTACCCTGATCTGATATCAATGAATCTGGAAACATTGCACATCTATAAATATGTTGTGTCCCGAGATTAAAATCTGCTGTGAATTCAGATGGTTATGAAAAGGATTTTTTTTCCAGCGTGAGGATTTACTAATGTGGTCACAGTATCTTAAGTTTAAATGCAATCATTTTGAAGCGGTTCAAGAGATTTACAAGTGAGCTGTTGAAATCAAAGTTTATTTATCAATAGTACACAGCAGTTCAGCAAACGGTGGCAGATGCAGGCAATGAAACGAGTTTCTCAGAGCGCTCACTGTTGTATGTGATATATAAGAGAAATAAGAATAATATTAAATGTACATAGTAAATATTAAATGTAAAAAGTAAATAGTAAAACAGTAAGACACTAGATCTACTACATAGATAATCAGTAAAATTGTAAGATAGTACAACAGTAATTCTAGGAAGATGTGGTTCATTGGATTCAATTCATGGCTAATTGTTTTGAAACTATAGAAATTTTGTGCGGACTGATTGAGCTGAAGAACCAGACATCAGGCATGTTAGATGGTTCTACAGCATCAACACAGTCTTTCAGGCTCCGTTTCAGGCGTCACCCTCGAGTGAGCATTACATTCGGATAAAGGAGGCTGTCTGGCAACGGACCCTAAATATCCCATCTGTGCAAACCTATTAAGTAGGCTCTTAAAGCACCCAAACAACTGGAGCACTAGGGCCTCGGCTCTCCATCTGGCTGAGGTTAATGTCCCTTCTTACCTAAGCATCGAGACCGTCAAGCTCTGCAAGAACTCCCTGTCTTTTATCACGTCGAACCCTTCGGCTTAACGGCATTTTGAAGTTAGCCTGCAGTTCCTAGCTGTCACGTTGAGCCGCTTTAAGTTAATGATGAAATGTTTGATAAGCATTAGCTCGATCTTTCAGAACGTAGCAACTGCTGGGATGCCCCTCTTTAGCTAAGGGTAGCAGGCTCAAGGCCACTTAATAGCAGGGAAATGCCCATTTGATGCCATGCGAGCAGAGCACTTCCGTTGCTCAGTGCCACACTGCAGATGATGTGATGGCTTTGGGAATTTAGCTCCAGATTCAAAATAAAACCATCCAAATTGTGGCAGTAAACACGATCACTGTGCAAAGGACCCTAATCCCACCCCTCAATACATCAACACCCTCCTTGTGTTTCACAGTCCTAATATATATGTGTAAAATAAAATATTGAGCAAAAATGCCCACCTGCAAATGGGAAAATCACATTTGAGGGTGACAGCAGCATGAAGCTGGTATGTGTGTATCATACAGATACATAGTGAAACAGAGAGCGGTTATCTGTTCGGGCACAGGCAGATACAGCCCCTACAAAGATGATGAGCTCTGCAATAGGCGAGCAGATAAGTTAAATGCTTCTATTAGTAACTAATCTATCTTGCACTGTACAGTGCGGGGGGGTGTCACAGCTCATATTAACAGTCACTGTTTTTGTTCAGGAATTTATCCAGAAAGTTTGGGGGGGTGTATGGCTCAGCAGATTAGGACTCCATGCCTGTTATCAGAAGGTCACCAGCTCAAATCCTCAAGTCAGCACAGTGATTTCTTCCTAGGCCTCTTGAGCAAGACCCCTGCCCCTCCAAAGCTTCTCCAGGGCCCATTTGACCCCACTATTCCTTTGGGTAAAAGAACCTGCTAAATAAAAGTGAAAATGTCCCCAATGACTCCAATATCTTGTCACATAAAGATAGAGGAACACAGTGCAATCAATAGAAAAAAGTTTGAAAAATCAGAATTATACCGTACCGGATAAAAAACAGTAATTAGCACAGTGATTGCCTATTTCTGATAAGAACCTTAATCTGGGTTTTTTGCCATAGGCAAACAATTTTTTCCTTTCCAATAAGTGTCCTTATAAGGTTTCTGTAATTTCATCCAGTCATTATTTCAAGATTCAGATCAGACCCCATTACATGCCAGCTTGATAAAAATATTCAGTGAAGGAAATAGATGTTAAACCGATGTCTCTAACCGAGAATGATGCTAATTACTTAGAAAAAAAAATCCTTTTAAATGCTCGCTGTGGTTTCGGTGTATAACACCGAAATCTGGAATGTATTATGCACTTAAATTACATGTACAAAAGTGACAAATAGATGGGAGCTGTTTTAACGGTGCATACAGCATATATTTCACAAGTAATCGCGGCATAATTAATGTCATTTTAAATCAATCATACAATATTTAAAGCATACTTATTCGGGGGAGGGTGGGGTGAAGGGATTTAGTAGGAAGATTCAGCCAGACGAGGCAAAAAAGGTGAAAAGAATCACAGTGTCTTAAAAAGCTTGCCAACCTACACAAATTCTTGTCATGTGAACATGTGGGAAGGCCTCATTACAGAGCAAGTGCTTAAAGCAACATATTGACTCTAATTTCCTGGGAGCTAAATCATTAACTCTTGCAGGGGCTGCGTGTGATCTGTCAGACACTTGCAAGCCACTCCTGGTTCATATGACACTTTCCCTCCAGCTGAGAGCCTGTCGCCTGTTGAGTGCCCTCCCCAGCCTGTTTGCCCTGACAAGCGGCCTCCAGTCTCTCTGATAGGTGTTAATTGTGTTCCATCTTCCTCGCTAGATGAGAGGAATGCTCACGTTATTTCTGAGTCCGGTCTCATCGGCACATTCCTCCCTCAGTAGTAAAAACACGCCTCGACTACGTGAGCAGCAGGGGTGTGCGGCGGCGATTAAGACGAGGCGTGGCCCCAAAAAGAGGTAGCCTCTTTTTTCCAGCAGGTGGACAGTCTGCACACGGACCCACCCCCTTACGTCATAGGGACAGCCATTTGGGGGCAGCGGCATGTCTGTCTGTCAGAGCACACTGTGCCATGGTCTGGTATCTGGCCCATCTTTACGTGCTGCATAGCTCGCACACGCAGAGGCCAGTCTGGACGGAGTGTGACTGCCTGCACACTTTATACCACGGAGATCTGGTCCACTGAAATATAGCCAAGCAATGAGAACACAGAGCAGTAGTTGTGGGCCACTAACACAACCTTGTTATGACTACAAGGCCCCTTCAAAGCCTCTGTCTTTTCCCCAGGAAATTACACTATCAACTTGAGTGCTGCGTCAGCATTTCGTGCTTTCAGTACAATTTTTTTTTGCTGTCCTGTAAACATGTTAGAGCCCACACCACCCCCTAGTCCATAAGTAAACTCCTGCATGCTCAGGCAGATCAATGAGTCAGTGAGATCGATGTGAATCATGGCCAGAAAGCCACAGGTTGTGTGTGTCTGTTTTAGGAACTTGACCATTTATGTCCCTCTAGGGTTAGATATTTAGATATTTAATGAAAATATCTAAAGATATTTAATGAAATTGGCTGTGGAGAAAGATTATTGTGTAGACAGACAAATTCAAATTTGTGAGCAATGTAAAACACAGAATAAAATCATTTTTTAACCATTTGCAGCTGTAAACATATAAAGGGTTTGGGTATTGAGTTGGTTATTAGTATAAATATCTCTTGTAGGTCATGAGATTGAGGTGCTTTTTTTTGCTGCGTAGCTGTTTTTAAAGTCCCCCCCATAAATATTATGGGTTAAGGTAAGTCACACAATTATTTTGCTTTCTTACTGAGGAAACATCAGTATAATTCGTAAAATGGGGGGAAATGCAGGGAAATCTCAATCTAAATGACTAAGGAACGTTGCCAAGTAAAAACATATTTACAGCGAGTGACCAGTGATGATTGATTGCATTGATCTCGTCGAGTTTGCGTGTTAGTGTTACACACATCTGCAAGACGTGAAATGTTTATCTTTCAAAATAAAAGTGCAGCAACAGTTTCTTTGTTTTTATTTATTTATGTGGTTGCCTGACACAGTATTTTAATCTCCCGCATGAAGAAATGAAGTTGCAAATGTGAAGGTGCCTGATGAAAAATCTTGCTTTTGCAATTCCCCTGTAGCAGAATGATTTTGACAGGAATGTGTCCCTAAGCAAACTCACACTGCCACAATTTTTCATCAAGCCTCAGAGACAATGATATGTTGGGCCATAGTAAGCTTTTCATTTCAATTCATCCAGGGCAAAGAATTAATAGATCAAACACAGTATTTTCATCCTCACAAGGTGATTTGAAGAATCTGTTCCTTGTCGTTTCTCGCTGTTTGTACCTGTTTGGTATCTTCTCTGATCATTGGAGACATTTAGCTATCATAAGTGCCCAACAGAGGATATTCCACGATTTCTCTTCGCTTCTGACATCATAAAGTCTGAAAGAATCAGGACTTTGAAGCGTCCTGCTCATGTGAAACCAGCAGAACATGAAATTGCTAGATCGCTGTTCCTTAACCTTAAGCCGCACTTGGGTGGAATACAGAAACCATATCATCAAAAGGGCGGGGGGGGGGCTTTATGATCCTGAAGTATTTCCAGGCTTGTTATCAGCAGCACAGGGGTTGCAGATAATCGGGAAAGCCCTGCATGCCTGGCAGCTCATGCAAACATGAAACAAACAAACATTTATTAACAATTAGATCTTTATCAGAACAGACGTCACTTTAGTGAGCACTTAGTCTTTTCAGTCCTGGTGCATTGGAGCTGTTGCTGGAACATCTGTACATACTGTACCTAGTGTTTAACCTTTATATAAAACCCTTTCAGGCTTTTAAAGCATTATAATAACATTTTTTTTACCATTACCGATTAAGAAAAGTTATCCATGCATCTTCTAACTGCTTCTCCTGCTAAGGGAAGTTTGGCAGGGGGGCGGACAGGCAGGATAGGACACATGGCTGGGGCACTTCTTGGAGGGGAGGCCAGCTAATTAAGAAACAGAGCTTTATTTAATAATATACATTGACAAAGTTTACTCTGTACTGTTGATGAGCAAGTATTATAGAAGCGTATTGTCCTGCTTGTCATTGGAAAGTTGCAGGTTCAGGTCCTGTGGTCGGCAGAATGATGTCACAGTTGGGCCCGTGAGCGAGACCTCTAATCCCCGACTGCTCAAGGGACCCTGCTCTCTCAAATGCCTGTTACTTTGGAGCCTTCAAGATAAAGCAAATGTAGTAAATTTACGTAGATATTAACATGCTTTTAGCTGTAAGTTGTAAACGCTAGTCAGCTCTGTGTAGCATCGCTGCGTATGACTCGTTTCTCTATGGTGCTTGTCTCCACGTTGATATTGCCCCGTTCCCTGTGCATGGATGGGGGGGCACCAGGGGGTAACTGCTGCAATGTCGTTAAGAATACAGCGATGAACAATCGCAAAGAAAAAAATCACCCACAAATAATTTCATGCAAATCGATAAGACTTTAGAAATAAATGGATGAAATATATCTGTGTTTTTCTAAACAAAAGATTACATCTGAGTTTTTCCAAACAAACAGACAAGTGCACTTGATATTATGTCCCCTGAACCCTTATTCAGATGCATTCCACAGTGCATTCTCAAATGATGTGGGCACAGAGGCAAAGAAGCACACAGATCAGCCAATCCTGACCTACGAAAGGACATGAGGTGTCGGTCCCAATGCCCCATCCCGCCCGGACTGGGACCCAAAACAGCCACTGCAGACTCCAGTCCATCATGTCACCAGTCACTACTTTCCATCAATTTAGATGGCGGAGAAACCCAATGCCAATGGGGGGGGGGGGGGGTCTGGTTTCAGAAGGGGACTTCCAGTAGTCCTGATCACATATCCAGCAGGCTTGCAAACCCACACGTGAGAATAAGATGTGCTTTTGTGTGTGTGTGCGTGTGTGTGTTATTTTTCACTCCTGCATCCAATAGGCAGGCCGTGCTCGATAGCAATTTGTCCAAATTAAACGCAAGTGGGAGCAATTTATTTTAAGCACGTTTCACCAAATTACAGACTCCAGTGCCATTATTCGGCTTTTTGTGGCAGATGTCTGCTGCCGCCAGAGGTGGCGCTGGTCTTGGGGTTTCACGATGGACGCACACAGACAAAGCTTTGGGGTCCCTGGGAACATGTGCAGCAATGAGCAGAAAAAAAAAAACATAGAAACAGAAATACACAGGACATGAATCGAACGACTCACAAATAGAAAAGGTGCAAAAATGAAAAATATACCATTATAAATTATAATGCAAAATAAGCTAATATGATATCATATTACTGGATTCTTGTTGGTAAACAAAGTCACAGCAATAGCCCCCATGTATCCAAAAGCAAAACAAAACTATACAAATAGTGTTTCCTGATATTCAGTACAGTATCTACAATTTACTTTTAAAGGGTATAGCAAGTATAGTATCAAACCATCCATCTATTTTCCATAGCCATTTGTCCTATTCAGGGTCATGGGGGGACCAGAGTCTACAGGCACAAGGCAGGGATTAACCCATAATGGACTACCAACCCATTGCAGGGCACACTCACACACTATTCACTCACCTTTCGCACCTTTGAGCAATTTGGTAACTCCAATTCACCTCAGCATGTTTTTGGATTCTGGGGGGAAATCAGAGTACCTGGAGGAAACCCCATGACAATACAGGGATAACATACAAACTCCACACACATGGAGTCCCAGTGGACACTTGAACCCTGGTGTGAAGCAATAGTGATAACCAGACATACCACCCTCATAGCATGATACATGTATAGCATATTAGGGAAAATAACAATGTAGATTGACCTTGGTACCTATGACATATTTAATGATGAGCCCTGACTTTATTCTGATTTAAATGTAGATGTTCTAGTACCAGTTTAACACTGGGCAAGAGACATCTGTTCACCTTCCAAACTAGGCTCAACCCGGTAGCACTGAAGTCAGACCTAGCTGGGCCTGACCCGAGCTGGTCCATGTAGCCCAGCTCTCTGTCTCTTCATTGTTCCCTGCTTTGTTCCACTCAAGCAAAAACATTACCATCAAGACTAGGCGAGATCTCTATGTCCTCAGCTTTGGCCGGCCAGCCGCTCCTGGACTCGGAGATGTTCCTTTCTCCTGGACCAGTCATGGGAGCTCTTGTTTCCTCCCAAAAGTTGCCTCGCAGCTCTCTAGCGCTAAATTAAATTAAAGCTTTTTGTAACATTATTTGTGCACGTCCATTCTTTTGTCAGCTCTGTGGCGAATGCTACTTGTTACAAGTCTATTAGCAATTTCGGCCATGTGTCTTGTTTTAAAACGCTTAGGGGCAACTGTGTTTGGAAGAGCACTGAGAAATATATCAATGGATCTGTACTGAATTGAGAGCTTTTTTTGGGTGAGCTTAAAATTTTCCACTGCAGACTCTACTCGTGAGCACCCTCCTTCCCGGCTGTCTTCTTCCTCACTGGTTCTCCCTCTAAACCCGACCCCGAAAGTCATTTTTATATGATCTGCCCTGGAAAGAAAAATGAGCCGCCCTTGCCAAGAGTCGCCTACATTCTCACCGCGAGAATGTCTCAGCGAGCCATTCCTGATCTTTCATCTCCAAGTCCCACAAAAGCCATTCCCAATCTTTCATCTCCGAAAACGCAGAACGGGGTTTTTAATATCCCACTCCTGCTCCAGGAGGTTTGTGGAAGGCGCTTTGCAGAATAAGCTACGTCCTGTCGGCCGCTGGCACCATCCCCCACTTCTCCCCAGTGACCCTAAATGAGGTGCTGAAGTTCATTGAGAAACCACGTCTTAATAGGACACCCCCGCCCCATTCATCCATTTGGGCATCTCTCGGAAAAGCTCAACACGTCGCTACCGGCCGTATGTTTATCTTGCAAACTTAATGGATGGTCAGACGAGGAGGGCAAAGTTTGTGCATGGAATTTAAAACCCCTGGCGCCGCGACAAGAAAATCATTAGCGGCCATTAACTCACTTCCCGGAAATTAGCGGACTTCTGAATTGTTGAATATTGAGTAATTTGGTTAGCTCTGGGCATGCTCAAGCTCTTTTCAGCAATATGGCTGCAGACCATACATAAATGTCAGTGAGCGTCTGTGACTTGCCTGCTCGTCGGATTACTATAGGCAGGTAATTTCAGAAGGGAGAGGACAAGGCTGACTTTTGGAGATGTCGGCGTTTGAAAGTTCGGATGAAAGCAAAAGGGCGCTAGTTGCTGGGGCCATCCGCGGTGCACAAAAGATCTGACAAACAGCGGCCGGCACACATGGCCAGGCTGCCAAGCCCTCTCGCGGCTGGGTCTCTTCTCATCACCATCAAAGGGGCTTAACAAACAGTGCCACTACATTCCAGGGGTGTTGCCGTGGCAATCAGAGAGTCGGCCTGGGAATCGGTCAGCTCCCACTGCGGACAGGTACAGCGCTCAGCCACCACTGGGGGCTCCGGCACCTCTGCCTCGGTCCATCCGCCGCCCCCCCCCCCAACAATGGCACCCCATATTAGATTTAACATAAAGAAGTTCTGACTCCCCTCCCTGGGGCTTAGATTGGAAGCGATTTGAAAAAAGGCCAAGTTTGATCTGACAGCTGTGCATATCTGCTCACTGTGCTTCAAACCCAGGAAGAAGAGAAAAAAAGAAATGGATTTCTTACAAGGCCATGTGTGCCTGGAATTAATACTGGCTTTTGTGTCCGAATGGTTGCTCTGCACCATTGTGCGTCCCTTTCTCAAGGCTTCTTCTGTTGGAAGGAAGGACAGAGCAAAAAAAAAGCAAAAAAATGTCCAGTCCCCCACCTCTTCCCTGAGATAATCGAAAGGAAACAGTTGCACAAAGCCCCGTTACATGGTATCACTCTGAATTTCAATGAGAGCCCATGTCACTTGTGCTTACTCCCCTCACCGCATCCCCTGGCGGGCCTGCTGGGGCAGCAGAGGGACTCCAAGTAATGACTGGCAAAAGCCACGGCCCGACCTTCGCAGAACAATGACAAGAAGCTCGGTGCCGGTCCATGACCGGGGAGCATAAAATGCGCTTCTGCACCAAGATTTCGTCACGGTCAGAAAACAAAGGACGCAAGTACACTGTGCAACGATTCTCGGAAATGCACTGTTAGCGAGGAAAGTTTCATCTCTCTGCGGTCATAGTAGAAATTACAGTGCTTCAGCTCCAGTTCCAAATTAGCTGTTAATAGGTACATGTGCAGGGGTGGCACAGTGGTGCAGCGGTTAGCACTGCTACCTCACACCTCTGGGACCAGCGTTGGAGTCTCTGCCAGGGTTCCGCATGACAGATTCATGTTCTCCCTGTGGGCTTTCCTGGGGTGGGCTGGCGCCCCGTCCTGTCACAGGTTTTATTATATTTTTTAATTTGTTTGTTTTTTCATTTTTGTTTTGTTTTACAGATTCTTTCTGGAACTTTCCAGGCTGTCGTTGTGAATAAGAAACTGTCCGTGACGCTTTCCCTGGTAACATAAAGGTCAGTGACTGCATGAATGAATCCTGGGCTGTTCCCTGTCTTGCACCCATGGGCTCCGGACCCCCTGTGACCCTGGATAGATTACAGAAAAAGGTTGGCTGCCTGGGTAGCTACAGCTGCAGTATGGAAATACTGTAGATACAACTACTGTCTTAGTTCCATCGGAGCCCTTAATGCTCACATGGTGACCTGGGGAGGTATGTGTCCCTGTGGTCTCGATGTCTATTATCAGCAGAATGGTTCCATCTCCTTTGGGCCCCTGAACGAGGCCCTTAACCCCAAAATTTCCCTAGCATATATAAGTTATTATGGATGCGTGGATTGACAGATGGGTATATTAAATATTGAATACACCTGTATTGATTCTCCTCACTTCTGTCAAATGTCTGCAGAAAACATTGATTTAATTTTCTGAATTCTGCAGTGTTTCCATGAGAAATGTTTGATCATAATAAATGTTATATTATCTCTAAGTAAAAAAGAAACAGTAACAAAGTGTGTAATAATGTTTCTTTTTTTCTCACTTAGCGTTGCAATGTGCAAACAATTTCACAAAAATGACTGCGTGTAAACTCAAAGTACATTTGGAGTCATTACAGGTAAACAACAGCGGCTTTGTGACTCAGGACTGTCTGCAGGATCGACTATCAATAAACGGAGTCTCCATGCCTCCCAGACCTGCATAGCTCGTGGATAGCCAGGAACGTTTGCTTTTTTAGGCTCATGTATCGACATAGAAACAAAAGTCATCTGTACATCTGCAACGCAGAGGAAGAGACATTTCCTGTCGGGTCCCAGAGCTCTGCGGCCCAGCCGTGGGGTCCCGACACCCCCCACCAATCCCCCTGATCGCCGGCACGACACCCTGCGTGTTTAGCTTCTAGCGAAGGTGTTCTGATTGTTTGCTCACCAACATGTGCTGACTAATAGACGCGGCTCTGGACAGAATAACATGTGGGTTGCTGCGTTTTTATTGTAAGCAGACGCTCGCCGACAAATCGAGCCGAAATAATTCACGAAAAGGCGTGCCATGTGCGAGACAGAAAACAGCCGACAAAATGCCCCGTCTGTCCGACGGAAGGCCGCTTTCTGCAGGGAGGTTGTGCGTGCTGATTTTCCAAAAAGGTTCTTCGTTAATTGCAATATGCCTTTGTGTGAGGTAGTCTATTTGTGCAGGCTGTGTAGTCCATAAAGGCGTGTCCTACAAACTCATAAATCAATGGGAAAATTAAAAGCTGCTTTTCCCTCAGCATATGCAGGGATTTCGGTACAGAGGCGTTGCTTTCGTGTGTGTATGTGTGTGTGTGTGTGTGTGTGTGTGTGTGCGCACGCGCGCATGCAGGCGCCCACGTCCCCTTTGATGTGATTTCACTGTGAGCTGCAGGTGCTTAGCCCCCCGAGTACTGTAGGCTGCCATTGTGAGCCCAACAATGGGCCTGGAAGTTTCAGAACCTCTTTGTTCTTTCCCATTATCCCCAGCATGTCTTATATAAAAAAGAGCCAAGTAAAAGACAGGCAAGGTGGATTTGGAGGGTGGTTATTTTCCTGCACCCATTTTAAGGGCACTTAAGCAGGTAACCTACTATGATAAATAAACAAATGTATGTACAGAGAAGCCTCAATAGATATAGAGGATTATTTTATTGTTTTTTTTTTTTTAAGAAGATCCACTACTGCCTGCCTGATCAGATAGCAAGATAATACAGAACCGAAAAATACAGAACTTTTACACTATCGTTTCCGTTTTGGTGTGAGCATGCGAGACAGGCAGTCACTCCCAGAGCAGGATGGGGAATTAACAAACGGAGTAACTTTCAGATGTGACACCGGATGAGGCAAGGATCTTTCTACTGTATACACAAGACATGATGGATGCCAGGTCAGCACAGCAAACTGGTCCCCTGAAGCAACAACAGAGGCACTTGGATGGAAGAGCTCTCAGTGTAGTAGTTTGTGTCTGCCGCCAGCTGCAGATAATTCAGGGTTCCTTATGAGACCGTGTCGTATATGAATCTCTGAAATAGTAGAAACCCTACAGAACCAGGTGCACCAAGCCCTGAGGGTACCGGTGCATGAAGGAATTACTTGGCCCCTCCTTTCCATCCAAACCGTGCTTATGAAAGGTATTAGGGTCAGTGTTTTGACATATTTTTTTTTTACATTGAGAGGGCTCAGGGAATCGTGAGGCGAGAGCTTGCGGATTGACCAACATTTGTTAACTTGACTGCAGTTCTGAAACTTGGTAAAAAGACCCTCGGGGGTCTAGTGCTTTGGTGCTAAAAAGACTACGTAAGACTTTCTCGGCCACAGAGAAAACATTGGGTTCTCGCAAACATCTGCCATGTTTATTGTAACCCCTCGCTTTTGTTCTCCGTAAATGGTGCCTCTCAGCGGTCATAGCTAATAGCTAATAATCAGGCACTGCAAGACCGTGGTAGTAGGAGAAGAGAAGGCAATTACAACAGCAAGTGAGCCACGGCCGTGTTTACTGCCGTCGAGGCAAGGCGCAGGGGAGTACATCACGCGACTAATGAAACATATCGGCCCCCCAAGGATCAAGGGCATTTCCCCTCATCTGCACACCATATTGACTGAGCTGGGAACAGTCAAAGGTCACGTCCAGCAATCCCAACTTCAGACTCCAACTCTTCTGTTTATTCTTCACTTCCGTTTTAATATCAATTTAACTTTTTCTTCAAAACCGGAGTTCATCAGCTACTGAACAACCAGCGAAAGGTGCCTGCCGATCATGGGCTTCGACCACATTCGTTAAAAAACAGTTCTTTCCTATGCTTCAAAAGATGATCATACGTCTCCCGATATGTCGTAATTAAAGCAAAAGTATAACGACTAAACCTCAAGTGAGAGGTCAAGCAAACAGACAGAACTAGTCAATAGCTGAAGCGGGTAACTTCTAAAAGGGAAGCCAAACTTTAAAGGGGAGACAGATGTAACAGAGCATGACACAAATCCAACATAAACCAAATTTCAGAACAAACAAAATCTTGTAGGGAACTGACTGTTGCTGGACTGGGGCTTCTCGGCAATGTGCTGCACACTCCAAACAACGGCTGCTCGGTCAGCCACGAGCTGTGAGGTAATCCTGCCATTGGGGCAACCGCCCTGGGCATTAGTTTGCGTCACTGGTCAGAAAATAGGCATGATGACACAGTCGTCAACCCCAGCTGCCTCCGGGAAGCCGCTCGTCTGTCTGGATCTTCAGATGCCTCGTGAATACTGATTACCGATGACCGACACTCTACCTGATGTCTCCCCCCACAGTCCAAAAACATGCTGAAGTTAATTAGAATTACCAATTGCCCATGGGTATGAGTGTGCCCTACAATGGATTGGCACCCCATCCTGGGTTGTTCCCTGCCTTGTGCTCGTAGTCTCTGGTATAGGCTATAGACCACCCCCCCGACCATGAATAGGATGAGCGGTTACAGAAAAGGGATGTATAATACATCATAATAATAGATATCGACTTGAAATAACTTTTACATAACTAAATTTGTGCAATTTTTAATTTTGGGGCATAAGAGCAGCTATAATTCATATAAAGGGGCCAATCTTATTACTAGCCTATCATGTGTTTTGAATCAGTGATTGACAAGGGTGGGGGCACTCTGGGGGCCAATTAGCTTTCAACTAGGGCCAGTGCCGATGGTCCCACCCCAATATACGCCCCTGTTCTTAAATAAAAATGTAGGTATCCGACATATTGCAAGGGTTAAAAATTGACTGATTGGGTTTCCCAGAAACAGATTTTAATTTCTAATCTTAAAGGAAACCAAAAATGTTTTGTAGGCATAAAATTCATCATCAAAACAGTCATCAAAACAATCAACAACAATACGAAAAGAAAATGTGAATTTTCTCATGTCTTTCTGTCAACCCACCAGATTCTTCTTAAATATTTCACTAGTGTAACTGATGTACCTGAGGTTTAACTGACCTGTACTCTGGTACATCTGTACTGTACTTCAGGTACTCTGGTACATCTGTACTGTACTTCAGGTACTCTGGTACACTGTACTGTACTTCAGGTACTCTGGTACACTGTACTGTACTTCAGGTACTCTGGCACACTGTACAGTAGTTGTGGCCTGTTATCCTAAGTGTCCAGCCCACATCTA
>JAAGVU020000039.1:4355721-4372422 GCA_011763525.2 Mormyrus iriodes
TTCAGGTACTCTGGTACACTGTACTGTACTTCAGGTACTCTGGTACATCTGTACTGTACTTCAGGTACTCTGGTACATCTGTACTGTACTTCAGGTACTCTGGCACACTGTACAGTAGTTGTGGCCTGTTATCCTAAGTGTCCAGCCCACATCTAGCTACATTGCGGGCTGTCTCGATGCTCCAACATGCATTTATTTTACATATTTAAAGACTCCTAGACATAACTTATGTTCAATAAGGAAAACCAATTATTTATTTTTGTTATTTTCTTTAACAAATTCTTTGCTTCCTGAAATCCAAAGCAGATGGACAATCCAGATCTTAAAAGCAGCCACACTGCTTAAGAAAAATGTGCACGTTATGAAATTAGGGACTGTGAAAAGTTAAATAGCACATCAGCAAACTTTGAGGAGGGGCAATAAAAAAAGACCATAAAGATCTTATTTGTTGCAGAAATATGCAGAAATATAGTTATGAGCTAAATGTCGGCTGCAAAATGAATCGCAGTGCAAACCCTCGCAAACCAAAAACACACCAGCAGGAGGATCGTTTGATTTTTCTTGTAAAGGCCTCTAACTGTCAACATAAAACAATAGAAAAATAAAGCTCATTTTCTGAGACACAATCTGATTCCGCTCCATAATCACGCAATTCAAATTATTGTGTCATTGAGCACTGTGTTATTTATTTATGTTAGGCACCATATTTCTTAAACACTGCCCTTCCCTCTTGCTCTTTTCCATTTACTCATTCCTCAAATGTCAAAAAAGATACTGTACAAACATGATAATCCCCAACTAATCTCCACTCCATTGTCCAAAGCCGGATGGATCTGTAACCCCTGCTGTTTTATCACCCCGCAAACAGGTGTCACCCACCCGTGAGCCATGCTACGTAAACAGTCCGTGATAATGTAGCGTTTATATTCTAGATGTTTGATTATCTTTCATTTAATGGCTTTTAAATGACCATCAGGCATCAACCGGCCATTCGGAAAGGAGATTAGAAGTTGTAATGGCTTATTTGGGCTGCAGATCAATTTAAACAAATTATTTAACCTAACAAAGCACGAAAAACAATCTGATAAAATCATTTCAGTTGTGTTTATTGTAAAAACCACTTTTAGCAGCAAATGATGAATGTGGCTGTGGTCCCTTATTTCTCTATAATTTTGTTATTGAAATATCATACACTGAAAATTAATATTTGATGTATAAATTGGTACCACTCTGGGATTTTAAAATAATTGTGCCTTGATTATGTTCTGTGTTGAAAAAGTGTGAAGAGTGTGTGTGTTATAAAACAGTTGTGTTACATTTGAAAATGGTTGCTTTGCATTTTAATTTGTCAAGACAAGGATGCGACCACTTTTTAACAATTAATTAATAGGGGGATTCACTAAGTATAAGAAGCAGGGAGTGTGTGGATGTCCTGGGGAGGGTTAAGTCAAGAGACAACCCTCACCTGTAAGCAATTCATTATTAACTGACAGTTAATTGCTTAGTGGTTAATTATAATTGATCTGGGATCTTTTAGGACAGTGTTTCTGAAACTGGTCCTTGGGGAAATCCAGACAGTCCATGCTTTCTCCTGAAATTGTGGACTGTCTGGGTTTCCCCGAGGACCATATTGAGAAACTCTTTCAGGGCTCGTAGATAGGATCAAAATGTTTGGGTCGTCCCTTGGCCAGTAAAACCAACAAATTCCAGTTAAGCCTCATGTGGCATGAATCTGAGGGCTGTCCTTATAGAACTGAAAGTTTTTTTTTAAATTACACTACTACTATGTGTTGTTCTTGAACTCAGTGAGCCTGCTACCTCATTTTGTTGTGCACAATCACAATAAAGTTGACTTGGGAAAGAAGGTAGGTATAGCTCAATATATATCTGAAATAATAAATTATGCCATATAAGACACAGGATATAATGGATGGTTAAAAGGATAATTTTAAGATTTTGAAAAGGTAACTGTTCTGGGAGGGGGGGGGGGCACTACCCGTAATCAGATGGTCACCATTTCTAATCTCTAGGTTGGCTGTGTTATGTCACCGTTGGGCCTCTGAGCAAGGCCCTTAACACTCAGTTGCTTCAGGGACTGGCTGTACCTGTTTGCTTTCACAAAAATATGTATGTTGCTTTAAGAAGAAGTGTCTGGCAAATGAATACAATACATAATATATTAATGGCATGACATATTCATGAATGGACTGGCATCTTCTCCAAGGTGCTCCTCAGCCTTGAGTTCTTCACTTCCCAGGCCAGGCTCAAGGCCCACTGTGACACAGCGGTGAATTAGTGGTTATGGAAAACAGAGGGATGCATGAATGGATTGACGTTAATCACCACATGAGAAGAAGCCACAGCGGGCACAAGAGACATCTGCAGAGTAACAATAATAAAAAATTTAAAAAAAAAACGCTGTTTAAAGTCACTATCATGCCTTGGAAGGGACAAGTCGTTCTGAACTCTGTCAACTTTATTTCGCATTCAGTCCATTTTACTAGCGTAGAAAACGTGATTAAAATATTTGCAGAAGCATTTTGGATTTAAATAAAAAGTGACCTTTTCTAAGTGTCGCTCTTTGTTTTAAGAAAGAGAATTATGCTCGCTTGTACTTTAGAAAAACAAATATTTGTGTACCAAGAAATGCTGAATTGTCTCTTAATGAGCGCTTTAAAAGCTATTCAGCAGTAACCCTAACATGCAACACTGCAGTCGATATCCCTTGCCAGACCATGGAAAAATGTGGAAGCTCTCTTTCCAGGCGAGGAGGTCGTCGGAGGTGATCTGTCGGTCACGTCGTTCCGCTGCTACAAGCTGACCGCTGTAGGAGATGAATGCAGAAGCACAGGAGCCCAGCAAGGATAAAGGAGACCGCACACACTTCCAAGGGAAGTGGAGGAGCATTCCGGGTGTGCCAGGTAGCAGATGGCTCTGGACAACAGGAAATGGTTCATGACTGAACAACCACATGGAAACAATATTAGCCGAGTGACCAGATGCAGCACCCCCTTTGGTTGGAAATCAGAACCGCGCTGAGCCATCCTGTCTGGTTTTACATTACCCAGCGCAAAAAGACCCATGTAAAAGAGTATACCTTTGTCCCAGTATTCCACGTATCAAAATTCCCACCTTAACAAGCTGTATATATTAGTACCTATATCTGGTATTAGAAGACGTCCAAGTCCAAGGTACATTTAATTGGTTTATATATTCACTGTTGCTGAATGGTATGTAAAAATAAGATATTAGATTAAATAAGATTGCATATAAACAATACATATCCATATTTATTATGTCATTAAGTGTTTGATTGTGTATTGCTGTTTGAAGTTTTTTTTTATCAAGCTGAAATTGGTATTTTGGAGTGTTGGGGGTATTTTGGTGTATCTTGATTGGAGCTGTAATAAATGATCATTTCACCCCTCGATATACAAAGGGAAAAGCCTTTGGGATAGCACTACAGCCACGTGCTTCTTGGGTTTGCTATTAGATTCCCACCCCTGGCTCTGGACATGTGGCGTTTCCCCTTGGGGACTTAGTGTATCTAAGTTGCCCATAGATTTTTCCGTGAGTATTTGTCCTGCACCTCATCCTGGGTGTTCACCTGCCTTGCAGCCTTGTGCTGCCTGAGGTAGGCCCCAGCTGCCCCCCCCACAACCCTGTAGCAAGAAAACAGATTTGGAAAATGGATGGGTGTACAATGCTGAAGGTCTAATTAAATGCTGACCTCATCCTTGAGGTGCCCAGTATCTCTTAAATACATGGATTTACCGGACAGCCAAGCCCACGTTTGTCCCATAAACCACGTCTTCTCGAGCGGCGATATTTACGAGCATCAGCGCCGAGGCACTTTTCGCACTTGGCTGGGAATGTCGCACGGCAGAGTCAAGCCAGTCCTGGCAGGGAGATCTGTCACGCGGGCAGTCAGGTGTGAATCCACACAGGAGAAGCACGCCCACTCGCTCGCACCTCCGCCTCCTTCTCTTCTGAGGAGGCTTGGCTTCTGCACGGGCTGAAAACCCATCCAAAACTGCAAACGAACTGAACCCTCCCCCATCCCAGAGGGTCTCAGTGCCACTGAGGCTTCACTAAGGATCCAGTTGCATTTTGCGTTTTGATTGTGACCCCGCCCCCAGGGGTCACGCAAAGCTATCCCCACACTAGGAGGCAACATGCATCATAGCATTTCCCAGCTCACGTAAATACTGCGACAGAGACTCGGCTGAGCGCTCCCACAGATGGTCCGGTGACCCCAGCGAGCATTTTGCCATGACCTCCGTCTTCCTGTTGATAGAACTTCAGAGGGGCCCTGGGGGGGCTTCCTGTGTCAAACACTAAACAGCACAAGGTGTTCAGTGACAGCGGCGTTGCACCTTTGGCTGGGAGTCGTGCGTCACACCTGACACTCCCCCCTCGGCCCAGCTATGTCCAGTATTTCCTGTTAATCTCTTTCACAAACACCCCAGCGACACAGACCGTGGGAGCTTAACCGTCTGAGCAGCATCTCAAACACACGATGTGGAATGTAATTACAATGCAATTGTGTAATTGTTTTTGTACTGCTGGGCGTGCAACTCTTCTATAAATTGTTCGTTGTGTGTTCGTGTGTGTGTGTGTGGGGGGGGTTGTACCCTGGCATGGAGTGGCCCCTTGCTATATGTTACTGGGATAGGAAACAGACTCACTGCAGCCCTGTGCCAGATAAGCAGCTGGAAGATGGATGGATGGATGGATAAAAGGGTGGGTGGATGGCTGGATGGATGGATATGTTGGATGGATAATTTTATTCTACCTTAATTAGATTATTTCTGCAACTTGTTTTCCCATCCAAGATGAGCAGAGTGGCCACGGGACTAAATCTGACATACTCTTGCCGATCGCATTGTTACAACGTCGCACAATGTCCCAGCTTGTTAAACGACAGTCCTGGACTGACGATGTGAGATAAAGACCCGGGTGCTAAAGGTTAAGGAATTTCCCACCTGCGAGCGTTTCACAGTAATTTATGTGAGTTTCTGTCTGAATCGCCCAGAGCCTCTCACAGGCCACGCGAGCAGAACAACACTGCTTTCATCTTTGCATGTTGCATATAGGGGTGCATTAACACGGTCAGAGGGCCCTCCAACTATATTTGAGGTGTGGGGAGTGGCAACAATAAAAGCTGTCAACCAGGGGGGGTTCAGATGTGTACATGCGGATTAAATTGTATTTTGGGCAAATTACAACAGAGCCGATACGTCAGGTCGCCTGGAGGCCCCTGAGCTTCGGCCTGGGTAAACCTGTGTATTACAGTGCTCATGGCTAACAGCAGCTGTATCATACCATAAGCCGGTCCACTGAGCCGGGTAAACGTCCTCCTCGTTACATCAGACGCTGGGCTGTTAGGCCACATGTCACTGCCAGCTGGAGACCACTGCAGTCACATGATCACTCCCTGCTGACAGATGATCATCCTTCCTGAGTCAACACTTCCCCCTCTTAGAATGCCATTAGCACAGACAGCAATGAGGCTCCTCTGTGGGAAGCCCTGGGGAGCGATGCGGATGTTTCACTGGCCCTCTCGTTCCCACTGTTCCATCTGGCGTGCACTGAAGTCCCACGGATATCCTGTTTGGAATGAATAGGCCGGCCGCCGAAGAACACTGCAGACACCGTTATCGAAGGTCTCACGAAACTCCTGCTAATCCACGCAGATAATAAAGCGCACAGCACACAATGTACATAAAAAGAGTTACAGTCAGAGATTTGCTCTGTAATCACATTTGTGAAAGTTCTTGGTCATTTCATCATCAGTGTGGACTGAAGCTGAAATAAACTTCAGCAGATATCATTCCGGAAGAGCAGACCTTCCATCTTGTGGCCCATCCTTCCGCCCGGCCAAACACGGATTTTTACCAGTCAAGAGTGCCGGCTTACTTCCTGTCTGCAATGATTGCTGCATTTCGTCAAACATGCAGCGTAGAAAGTTATTTTGTTTTTTATATAGTCATAATCATATATTTTTAAGTAAAAACAAAGCTCCACCCCACAAGCTCAAACGGTTTCACTGTGTCCAGAAACACCCCGTCTTATTCTACCAGGAAAATCAGTTGTTAATAATAATGGATTAGTTGAAAACATTGAGTCAGGCCTGTGCACCTGCATGAACAAGCCATCTGTGTGACGCTTTGTAGCATTAGGTCCATGATTTATACCTTTTTAATGGGTTGTTTAAAAGATATTATTACCATGATGCACTCTTGGACTCGCTTGTTTTAATCCAGTGGATTTCTGGTGAGTTAGTTTTACAGAGGGAAAAGTCTCCCTCATGGTCCCGCCCCCCCAGCCTGAAACCCACTTTCAGAAATGCTTAGTGTCTTACAGACTTTCCTTTTTATAAAGAAGCCAAGGGTTCTTTGTTTCCTTAGAAAGAAAAAAAAAAAAACTTCAGCATGACTGGGTCATTCATTGTGTAAAGCTAATAAAGTTTTACAGGAGTGAAGTAACACAAGGTAACCTCACCGCCTCTAGCTACATCCGCCGTTGACTAACCCAGTCACTCGCCACATTGGGATTTTAGCTTCATCTGCCTACCTGGAATATCATTCCGCAAATTTCAGTAGAAGTTTCTAGTCCCCAGCCGGCAAACCTGGTGCCCCCAGTGGCTCTTCTACCAGACGTAAGCAAAAATGTCATTTCAACTCTTAATATCAGATTACATATTACATATATCACTCCATACACATGTATATGACTTTATGTGCAATAAACTTTCTTGTAATACATTTCAGTAATAAGATTTCTGCGAAACAGCCTGATTTACTTGAAGCTGAAATAGACCTACATGTATTATGGATTAAGTCAATCGAAAAGAAAAGTAATCAATGTCTCTCAGTATATATTTATTTTCCACCGATACTGACAGGGTGCAGGTGTACCAGTGATAACATTATGTCCCAAAGCAAAACTATATAACTTACAAACACACACACACACACACACACACACACACACAAACGTATATGTGTAAGTTTCATACTAGGCAGTTGCTGTATTTGCATTTAGTACATGCTTTGGGACATAATGTTATCACTGGTACACCTGCACCCTGTAAGTATAGGTAGAAAATGTATTAACGCTCTCGAAGACACAAAGTTTTTACAAATACAAAGGTGCCGCCTGTGGCCCCAAGTCCAGGCTGAGGAAAACCCTGCCACAGCTTTGCACTCTGACTCTGCCCAGAGGAAAAGCAGACGGAAGGAGCATGTGAGAGAGGTGACCTCGCGGCTCTTTGATACACAGCCACCCATGGCAGGACAACACCAAAGCTCCGCTCTCCGCGTTCCAGCAAAGGGGCCTTCTTCTGGAACTTTCTTTTCAGGTCTCGTCAGCTTGGCCCCACAAAATGAACAGCACAATAACAACACAGTTCACTCGGTAAAAAAAAAGTCACTGCATGTCCAGACAGCTCCAGCTTTCAGAGGCTCCTTTCAGAAAGTCTACACACCTGTTTTAATGCTGTAACCCCTCAGTGAGATCTGAGTCTTAACTGCGCCACTGGAGCTATCAGAGGTTTAACTGTAGCTGCCACAAGAAGGACAGACTGTTAGCTGCAATACAAGGGTTTTCATACTCAAAATCCCACTATTCTTAACTACTCTGAACATTCTGGCTTTTATTTATAATTCACTACAGACGCTGAACTAATGACTAAATCTTCTGACGACTACTGTTTCATGTTGTATAGCTTTGCCTCATCAGTTAGGCCTCCAGAAAGATTTTACGCTCCCCATCCCCTAAACCCCCGCCACATTTCAATATACCGATGCCATATAAACATTTTATTAAGGTTCCAAAGAGAAAGCATGAATCAGCTATTAACGCTGGCTCAAATAACTGTTTCCATTTGCCACCCATTATTGATCGTACGTCCAGCCCGCAGGTCAAAATCTCCGCTCAACCAATTGGGGGCAATTTGTTTGTTTCCCTGAAAGCTTGCAAAGTGGAACCATGTGAAGCGGACTTGTATCTCAGACTATGTGAATCGCTGCAAGAAAAATAGAAGTAATTATTTCTGGTTACCACAATTCAAACATAATTACAAGTTGCAAGCATAGCTCGCCCCATGTGATGTGGTCTTTGCTTTTACTATCTTCTGCCATTTAAAGCTTTTGAAAGCAGCAGCCACTTTCTCTTCCACGCGGTTTTCAAAAGCGACATCCATGTTAATTGAGATGACTATTCTGCAGCCCCTTGTGGCTACATACCGAAAAATGATCAAGCAATTGTATAATAAATAAATGATTTGATCATTATAATACAGCCACCGTTGCATTTCCGGTGCTTCTCACATTCTGCCGTCTAACTGCGTCCTTAACCCCCTCCCCCCAAAGAAATACAAAGCAAGACTTTTGGCCAACACACTTGAGGTCCTCAAACTCCATTTGGCTGAAGATCTGGTTTGGATACCTTCTCAGTCACATGACCCACACATTCTGCAATTAAAGAAACCAAAGAGACCTGAACAAGTCGATCATCCCGCTGCCAGCTCATCCCTGAGTGGAGGTCTCAGTGAAAATGGCGAGTCATCCTGATGACCTATAATTATGCCTCTGTGGACAGTGAGAGAGAGAGCGGGAGAGAGAGGTAGAGAGCGAGAGAGAGCGCGACAGAGCGAAAGGGAGAAAGAGGGAGAAATATGGTCAGTCTCCTGCTCTTAAGGACTTTTCTGCTCTCACGTCCATAACTGGGATAAAAAAACAAAGCTAACACACTCAAGGTCCTCAAACCTCATTTGGCTGAAAATCTGGTTTGGTGACTGTCTTCATGACCACATGACCCTCACATTCTGCAGTCAAAGAAATTAGAGAGAGAGGGGGAGAGAGAGAGAGGGAGGGAGGGAGAGAGGGAGAGAGAGAGAGTGAGAGAGAGTGAGAGGGAGAGATGGCCAGTCTCCTGCTCTTAAGGACTTGTCTCCTCTCACGCCCGTAACTGAAAAACAAAGCAGGGATTTTCACCAACACACTCAAGGTCCTCAAACCCCGTTTGGCTGCCGATCTGGCTTGGCGAGGGTCTCGGTCACATGACCCGCACATTCTGCTGTTATATAGAAACCTGTCTCAGTCTGTCTCTTCTGTTTTGTTCTCTGTGTCGAGGCAGCTGAAGCTGCACAGCACCTCCTCTGTGTTTTAATAAGTACAACACAGAGCTTAAACTAGGCCCTGAGGCAACTTGTTTACGGCCTGTGGGAGGCACGCAGGGTTTGACCATGCTGGGCGGGGCCCTCCCGAACCACAGAGGGCTGCCATTATTCCACGCGCTCTCTGCTTTTTTCCCTCCCTGCTCCCACAGTTCCGCTGCTCCTTACTTGGCTCACGCCTGCTGCGGTTGGTTATCACATTGTACCAGTGCGGTTCCCGGCATCTCCGTGTCCCCATCCTTCACACGGTGACCGAGAATTCAGGCCGAGGTGTGAACAGCTTGCGAAACAGCCCGTCTAAACCAGGACCGTTCACTGAAACCTGAGGGGGGAAAAAAGAAACTTTAAGTTCATTTCCTAAATTCCACTTTTTATACACCAGGTCCTTAAATCTCTGTTAACCAACTGACAATTAACCAACATACAGACTAAATAAGTTTATAGCTTGAGAGGGAGTCTGTGAGTGAGTCGCCCATATTATTTTGTTGGTTCACTGCCCCAAAAACAGTTCTACTAAATCTAGATGGTAAAAATGTAGCATTCTAGCAAATGTAGTAGTAACATAGTAACACATATCTACAATAGGATCCATTTTTGGTAGCTTCTGGGGTCACAAAATAAAAATAAATGATAAAGAATCTTCCTTGGAACCTGCCTATTGCTAGAGACGAAGACAGCATTCGTGTTTGTAGTTACGAGTAGATCCTTCCAGTAATTTCTGCCTTATACGTTATACAAGTGACCAAATAAAGACATTTTGGCCTGGAAGATTTGGCTTGGAGACCTCTGACATTACTGATCAACACTGATCAACTATATTTGGGCTACAATACAGTGTCAAGTAGTAATTTAAGAAAAACACAAGTATCTTGTTCGGCCCACCAGCTCAGCCATGGGATGGCGTCAGTATCTGAAGTAAAAACCTATTTGAAACATAGAGATTAGAAGAACACAATGATTTACCACTAATAACACAGAACAAACCCAATTCTTCATGATTTTGCTTTTTTCAGGGGTAAGGAGGCAGGAAAACTTATGCTGGGGAAAGATCCTCTATTAAAACAAAGTTGTAATTTGCTGAACATGCTGGAGTCAAAGATTAAATTTATTCCCAAACTAAGGCGTATGCGCGGGAACATACCTACCACCTAATTGCTTCTGCCTTTCCTCGAGGTTTAGTCCTATCATTTAAACTGTCATGTGAAGCTGCACTTTAAGTGATTGGTTGCTGAGTCATGTTTTGATGCTTAACGGAGCACATTTAAAATCCTCCCCTCCAGAGTCCCTTTTCCAGCTGACAACATAATTGCCTTGAGTGGGGTCGCGGTAAGATTTAGGTTTTAAAACTCATTCCAACATCATTGAAAACAGAGGAGCGTTAGTCTGTCTCTGAATTACCACGGCGATTTAGAACGCTGTCCTCTGCAATGACAGGTAGGCGTGAAATGTAAATGTTACCATGTTTGGTGGAAAACCCAGAGGATTCTTTATTTAAAAAAAAAACAAAAAAAAAAAAAAACTGAAAGGCCCTGCTGTGATTGGAGGTGTTCCAGTCAGGGACGTAGCTAGAAGCTGCAGTAACCAAACAGAATACAAGACTTACGACATTTTTAGTTTTTTGATTGCAGTCACAGATTTTTATAAAATTGAGTTTCACCTTGTGGGATCAAAAAAATGGTCCCCATAAGGTCAAAATAATAGGTTTTTATCACACTGTGGTAGGAGTGTAGGTGTTCAGCAGTTTGAGTAGCCTACCCTTGGGCACTCACTGGAAGCTCAGCCTAGCTAGCTTGACATGCTTGTACTGTGCTATTTGTCTCTTTTGTATGTCACTTTGGACAAAAGCATCTGCTACGTATGTCAATGTAGAAATTCTGGGCCACCTGACAAAATGTCATCTTGGGCCTCTTGCTTGGTGGTGAAGAAATGCCGGCCAGAGGGGTCCTAAATAGGTTGTGCCGAACAGGGGGCCCCAGATGGTACATTTTTGAGGCCCTATACTATGCAGAGCTTCCTTAATCTGCCAGGGTATCCATGTAACTCTGATTCCCCTGGACATAGCAGGGAAGAGATGACTGTGTCTAACAGAGTGAGTGTGTGTCCCCACAGCGGTCCCCAAGGACTAGCAAAAGATTAATAAAGGAAACATGTCTGACTCCATAAGTGCGGCAGGGTGCAGGATACGCAGAGCTGGCCACACCCGTTACCTGCAGAGCAAAATACTCCCCTAATTACACACAGCTGGCCCTGCTTCTCTAATGAGTGGTTGATGACTAAGGTATCCAACAGGAAAGACATTCGCTGGTAAAAAATGTGTGACGTCATAACTGATCCACTTGATGTGCCTTTTATTAAATGTGAGTCAAGAAATATACTTTGCAGTGTGTGTGCTATGTGGTATGACCAGGCAATGGTGCTAACATTATTGATTTAACAGTTGGTTAGGCTCAATTTCTGCAAGATATAAATGCAAGCAAACAGAAGGGGAAAAGTCATGTAAAATGACGACGGACTCTTTATGAAATCCACCAGTCACATGACAGCAAAGTGGCTAAATTGAAAGGTGCTTTGATTAAGGATTGATTGAGAGCTGGGTTTTGTTTTATTCATCCAAAATACAATCCACTATGAACCTTTTTTAAAAAGCTCATTTCAGGTACTTGACCCTCACTACAGCAAAACCAAGAAAATGGGTTGTAAAAGGCAGACAGTAAGTTAAGTGGCTGAAAACCGAAAGACTGATTATGCCAAGATAAAAGCATCGACTAAAGGAAGCAATATTGTTGCTAACAGATGTACCCTCAACACAGAGTTATGTTACTGAATTACAGGGTATTTAAGAGTAGCATGATCCTCTGACGAAGAGTTTTTCAATATAGCCAGTCATCCTTATGACAACCACAGCAGATAAAGCGACCACACAACCACAGTCCTTCACCGCATCATGGGGAGGATGGATGAGCTGCTCGTGTTTGCTGTTGGGGGGGCCCTAAAATCATAAGGTATGCTTAACTTGAAAAGGCCAATTTCTGCGCTTGCCCAACAAGTGAAGCGTGAACTGCTTTTAGCGTACTCCAAACCTCTTAAATGATGATACGAGGTATAACAAAGAATACAGAGTACATTTTACTGGAAAGTCGGACGGGGCCCCATCAGACATCAGGCTCTCAGCAGATGTGAACAAAAGTCATTCCCTGATATTCTCACACCATCCTGGCGATGGCACAGTTGACTACCTGTGATGGGGCTGTTCACATGCTCAATAAAGTAGTGGTATTCTAACATAGATAAGTTGACCGTTCTGGTTTTCTGCTCTTTTGTGATGCACTTCTAGATAGATACTTTCTCATATCCCTTTTACGTTTTTTTAAGAGGACATGAAAACACAAAAAAGGGACAGCAGATTGTTCGGTTGGCTGCAACATTACCAAAGATTGCACATAATAGCCACCGTGGATGACTCCAGCAATCAGAGCTGGATTGCCTTTGTGCCTCATGGGAATTACTGCTCTGTTTGAAGTATAGACCAAAACACCAGACGTCTTTCAGTGAATACCAGCCATTTCATGATAGGAGTGTAAAACTGGAGTGCTTAACTGATGAAAAAGAGAACAGAGTCTGCTATTTCACCAGCTACACGGAACATGGACCCACATTCTCCAGACAAGAATCTCCTCTGGCTGGCAGAGAACTCCCCACTGATAGTTGTAGTCGCTTGTAATTGCGAATTCTTTTCATGAAACTTGCTGTTAAAAACTGATCTTAGCGTGCAGCATATCTTCAATGGCTTTTAATCTCAGCCAGTGGAGCTTGCTGGTTAAACGCCTTGGTTTGTAATTAACCAAGCAATGGTCTGTATTAGTGGCAGACACGTAATGAAGTCTGTCACACCATGTGGAAGTCTGACTTCAATAGGAAACTTATCCAGTGGCATTTATTAAATCTCCTACGTAGTGTGTGTGTGATTGTGTGTACATATTACATTGTGGGGACAATGTGATAAAAACCTGTTATTTTAAACCATTTTTTTTGCTCCCCACAAGATGAAACTCAGTTTCATAAAAATCTGCTACTGCAGTCAAAAAACTAAAAATTGTTTTCTTGTATTCTATTTCATTACTAATGGTTATGGTTAATTCCGGGTAGGCGTTAAGGTTGTCGTGGGCTGTCATAAACACCTTAACCCCTGTGTTATTTTTGGGGTTGAAGTGACCCCAGTCCATTTTTCAAAATGCGGATAAATTCTATAGAATCTAGAATTTAGAACGGAAGAGGTAAAATACACTGCCCCAGCCATAATCCTGACCAGGATCAAGAGATAGATGAATGAATTTTACTGGCCTGTGCTGTATTCACATCCTTTTAAGTGATCTGCAAATAATCATAAAATAAAATTTGTGCAGTAAGTAAACATAATACATAGGTGGTAAATTGAACCATAGAACAGGATGGCTTGAATAACCCTGAGAGATATCCTTATGAATGTGGAATAAATGGCTATTTTTCAGGTACCCTGACAGTCTGTCCCAAGCTCTGTTTTCATAACATAATAGTTGGTGTTTTCACAAAGGTAAAAAATGACAGCCGTTTCAGGTAAATAGTATGAAACCTCACTTATACAAGGTAACCTGTAATTTGAGGCCACAAATGAATGCATTTAAGACAATTACACTCCGCTGACATCTCCCACAGTGTCAGAAGTGATGCAGTAAGTTCAGAGGCTCTGTTGTTTTTTAGTCATGTTTGGACAAGATCTAGATTCGTGTACTGGGCCCGACAGCTCAGGCTGCCTCTTGCTTGGGATGATTGAGTAAGAGTAATGGCTATGTCTGTTGGCTGTTTAGTTCCTTTGGGGATGGGTTTGTGCAATCTGTGTACTGTAGGTGCCGCAGTGTCGTCTGAAGAGGTAAACACTGAAAGCGGTTGTGTACCACGCAGCACTGGTAATGAGTGACGTTTGCTGTTTATAATGTTTGTGTGTGTGGCAGTGAATCCACCAGTTTCGGTCATGTGTTTGACTTCAATTGTGTGTTTGTTTCAAGCAAGGATCACTCCAGGCTCTACACTGTCTTTAATTCACCCTGAAGGAGAATTTCCATCCCATATGCATGTTTTTACGGTTAAGGGCACACGCACACCGTCGGTCGAAATCACCTGAGGCTAGCTCCTGCTAGCCCCGGCTAGTTCCTGCACTGAAGTGGCATTGGGTGCAATTCTTGAGTCTGCCAAAGCAGCTGTGACTGCTTTATTAGTCTTTATTTCACTCTCTCTCTCTCTCTCTCTTTTTTCCATCCTCTTCTTTCGTGGCGAGGCCATTAATCCCTTTCATATGCAACAACGAATTTTTACAGCTGCTCATTTTTTGAAGACGGCGAAGCACTCGTGCATTAAACGGGCCAGGGTCGCCCGACACATATTTGTCCAGTAAAATGTTAACACGGGGGGGCGTGGGGGTGCAATGCAGGCCTGCGGCGAGGGCGACATCTGCGAGGGGCCATGCCGTGAGCGTGCCTCTTGTGATAGGCACTGCTGTTTCGACGGCCTGCTACCAACAGACGAAACATTCCCAGCAGGTAACACGGTTGCTACTGTTTATTAAGCTGTTTTGTGGGCTGTAAAAACCATGAGTGGGTTATTACGCCTTGTCTCGCTCTGACAAAGCTTGTCCAAACAGTTAAGTAATTACAGCTTATAAATGCTCGACAGCAACAGCTGAGACAAGCACAAAAAACATTATAAATAAACATGACGATAAGGTGAAACCAGCAACCAGATTCTCTTATATGCAATTTGCTAATTTATTGATCTGGTTTTAGTGGGAAACACAGAGCTCCCACCCAAAACCAGCGAGGCAATAGCTGTTTGAAAAGTTCATATACACCGTTTCTGGTTGTTTTATGTCAGCATCTCAATTTGATACATTATATGGCCAAAATTATGTGAACACCAACTAGTCCAAGATCTCACTCCGAAACCAAGGGTATTAGTATGAAGTTGGCTGGCCCATTGCTGCTGTAGGAGACCCTGATCTTCTGGTAAGGTTTTCCATTCAGTGTTGGAACATTGCTGGGGGACTGGCAGCCATTCAGGTTGGGTATCGATGCTGGGTGATCAGGTCCCTTTCTGTGAGTTTGTGTGACTGACCACTTCACGACTGAACTAGCTCCAAGATGTTTCCACTTCGCCCTTACCCCATTTTTGGATGACCAGGGGAGCTATGGTAGGACACTAATTTAGCAAACTGACTTGTAAAGGTGGCTTCCTACGATGGTACCACGCTGAAAGTCACGAATTCCCTACTGTAAAACCACCCATTCTACTGTCGATACTTGTTGCAGGAGAGTGTTTGACTGTGTACTTAGTTATACATGTGTGTCAGCAATGGGTGTGGCTAATTACAGAAGTCAACATATACTTTTGGCCATATAGTGGATATCTGATGAAATGTGTAGGGACTGTAGGATCCATCATCGATTCTCAGCAATGTCACTAATAAAAGATATTGTGAGCTTTGCATACATGAGGTAAGCAGAGAAACATTGTTACTGCCTCAGAAAGGCTAATATAGTCGCTTTGCACATCACAGAGATGTTGAGATCAACAAAATATTCCCCCATAAACAGCATATGAGTAAAAGAACATACAGTGCCGCAGTTATGAGGGGGACCTGGTTTTCAGCAAGGTTACATGCTTGGTAGTAACACGGGGTATTAGAACATTTTATTACAAACGAATGTTTCCGTATGAAGGGTTTAGTGTGGGGAAAAAACCAGGAAGATCAGGAAATCTCAAAAATCTCAGTTTCACATGGGCCTTAATATTCAGATAATTATAAGAAAATCACAAAGTAAATAATTATTTTTTAAAAATTATTTCGTTTTCAGTATGGTTTCATTCATTTTTATTTTAGACATATATTTCTATTTAGTTTATATAAATTTTACTTTTATAATTTTATTTCTAGGGATATACTGAAAGTTATTTTGTGTATTAGATCTTTAGAGAATCCAACATGGATACAAAGTGCACATTACCCTAATAAACCTCAAAATGGGCAAAACATGTTCCAGGGATTATTAATGGTAATTAAACAAATCATTACCTCAGATAATATTTTTTAAATGTTAAGGGAAACTATTCGATTTTTGCTTTTATTCCAGTTAGGTTAGTTTTGGAAGCAATATTCATAGTTTTTGTTTAGTTGTTTTTTTTACTTTTAAACTTTAAATTTTTGAGCCTTATTTTATCTCAGTTGACTAAAAGGTTAGTAGTTTTAGTTTAGTCATAGTTTTAGTTAACCCCGGCGGTAAAGCATTGCAGTGTACCTCTGCTGGGGTAAATGGTGTGGCCTGTGCTGTAAAGGTTGGCCAGAGCAAGCCAGAAGGTGATGACCTGGGCTATGGCGGACCAGAGTAAGATGGAAGGTGGAGACCTGGCCTATGGAGGGCCAGAGTAAGATGGAAGGTGGAGACCTGGGCTATGGAGGGCCAGAGTAAGATGGAAGGTGGAGGCCTGGGCTA
>JAAGVU020000039.1:4372465-4458348 GCA_011763525.2 Mormyrus iriodes
GGGCCAGAGTAAGATGGAAGGTGGAGACCTGGGCTATGGAGGGCCAGAGTAAGATGGAAGGTGGAGGCCTGGGCTATCAAGGGCCAGAGTAAGATGGAAGGTGGAGGCCTGGACTATGGAGGGCCAGAGTAAGATGGAAGGTGGAGGCCTGGACTATGGAGGGCCAGAGTAAGATGGAAGGTGGAGACCTGGGCTATGGAGGGCCAGAGTAAGATGGAAGGTGGAGACCTGGGCTATGAAGGACCAGAGTAAGATGGAAGGTGGAGGCCTGGGCTATGGAGCGCCAGAGTAAGATGGAAGATGGAGAGCTGAGCTATGGAGGGCTAGACTAAGCTCAAAGGTGGAGACCTGGGCTATGGAGAACCAGAGTAAGATGGAAGGTGGCGACCTGGGCTATGGAGGGCCAGAGTAAGATGGAAGATGGAGAGCTGAGCTATGGAGGGCTAGAGTAAGCTCGAAGGTGGAGACCTGGGCTATGGAGGACCAGAGCAAGATGGAAGGTGGAGGTCTGGGCAATGGAGGATCTGGCTTCCTGGCATTCCTGTGGTTGCTTATAGATGCATTTGAATCAATCACATGTCATATTTTAAAGTTATGGGGACCATATTTTTGGTCTCTACAACGGGAAACTCAGTTTTTTAAAAATCTGTGACTGTGACCAAGCAACTAAAATAGTCAAAAGTCTCGTATTTTATTTGGTTACTTATGGTTAAGGTCGTCACTGCTGGGATTAGGGAATTTCCCATAGAAATGAATGGATGGACAAGCATACAAACGTTTGTGTGTGTCTGTGTGTGTCTGTGTGCGTGTGTGTGTGTGTGTGATGTCCGCATGTTCTCCCTATGTTGGTGGATTTTCCCTGGGTACTCTGGATTTCTCCTGCAGTCCAAAGACATACAGTTGGGCTAAGTTGTGTCTCTAAACTGGATTAGTCATAGATGGTGGGTGAATACGTGCCCTGCAATGGACCGGTGCACCCCAGCCTTGTGCTGCCTGGGATAGACGCCAGGCCATCCTGTAACTCTGACCTACTGCTTAGAAAAATGACTGAATATACTTTAAGAGCAGGTCAAATATTCAGAAAGACCAAAACATCCAGAGACATGGTGACTATAACTGGGTTTTCACTGAAACCGTCCTCCTGATTCAGTCTTGTGGTAAAATATGCTGCCAGGGAATTATTTTTTGTGCTCTCTTGAAAATCTCTCTCAAGAAAGTGCTGTACTGACTCCCAATCTCATATAGTTTTGGCTATAGCAACGTAAAATAAATGCATGAAAAATATGTAATAAAAAATGTTGCTTTAAATCATCTCTTCATTAAGTTTAAAGTGGCCATATTATAAATTCCCCACACATTTGCAAAAAAAAAATAAAAATGAATAGAATTCAAATTGTAACCCACTGCATATAACCAAAAACACAGAAAGTCCTTGAGGTAACTTAACTACTGATTGGCTTGATTCTTTTAAAACTGGCTAAGAGTGAGAGAGTAACACCATCTACACTGCTGTTCGACAGCAGTTAACGCTTCTCCGTTGTCTCTTACTCCAGCAGTGTGTAGAGGGGAAAGGCAGTTGAAAGTCACACTTCAGACTTATTTATACTTTTGAGTAGAATCTATCAGCCTAAAATCAGTCTATCGACACAGCTACTAAGGCTGTCGAAGACCATGCCACTGCATCAAAAACCTTCGCCAGACCCAAGCTCCCTGGAAGAAGGTGCCGCTGTGCCTTGATTATTAATTAGCACCTTGTTGGGTTTGTTTAGCAGTTTGTTCGCTATTCACGCCTGGCTCCGCTTTTAAAGGCTCACACGTTCTCCAGTTCAGTGCATTTAGTTTCAGTGGCAAAATAAGAAAACAAAGGAAAACTACCCACACTGGCGCTGGACTTGCCATGGTGGTCTGGGCTTGTGGACCAGACCGAAGTAAACAAATTCATCATCGTCGCATGAAAATCAGCCGCGGCTGGAGCAGGAAACGATGGCAAGAGTCACCAGTGAACAACAAACCCAAAGAATGCGCTTCCCTGAGAACACGAGACGTCGTAAACCTTTTTTACCTTATTTGTATACTAGTCCTTTACTCTTACTACTTGTGTGTAATACATTTTAGAGCAGAGTTTCCCAAGCTGGGCCTCGGGGACCCACAGACAGTCCACGTTTCTGATTCACACCAAGGTGTCAAATATACAATATTAAAGGGTAAATAAATATATGTTATTTGCACTCCACACATGTCCTTGTGCCTCCTCCAAATCTGTTGTTTTTAATCTTCTGTCTGAGCTTAGTAATACAGAAATATGTTGGCCATGGGTTATTTTATTATTAATTTTATAGCTACTTTCATTGAAATGAAAAAATGTAAGAAATACTGCAGATTTGCTGTCATTTCATTTAACAATCTCTTTAATTCAGGTAAAAAGCAGACTGGAGAGAAAGTATGGGGGGTTGCTGGGAAGCGAATTGCAGGGCATTGAGAAAAATAAACAAAAGGAGGGACAATGGGTTATAGCAGTACTCCAGCCAAACACGGCCCTTTGGAACAGTCTGGAAAAAGGGAAAAAAATGTCCTTTCTTGTGGAATCTGAGTGGAGAGGAGAGGTGTTGGTGGCCCAGGGTGTTTACATAGGCTACTGTTCAAGACACCAAAATTGCTTTAAAAGAGCTGTAATTGAAAAGTGGTCTTGGTTTGTATATGAAACAACCTGTCATGAGCTATAGTAATCCAATGCAGTACCATATTCACGAGTCATAAGTTTCTGTTTACTTTTTTTCTATGGGGGGGTTGAATGCAATACTAAAAGGTAAATATATATGATTTATATGTAATACAATAGCGGCTGGGTGTGGTGGTGAGTGTACGGCTCAGCTGGATAAGCCTTTATACTTGTGATCAGAAGATTACTGGTTCGGACCTCGACCATGAATAGTCATGTGTCTGTTGGACTCTTGAGCAAGGCCCTTAAGCCCCTTAATGCTCCAGGAGGGCTGAATAAAAGCCCAGACCCTATGCTTGGAGCCAAATTCTCAATGGTGTGTATGTGTATATATGTATATATGTATATATGTGTGTGTGTGTGTGTGTGTGTGTGTGTGTGTGTGTGTGTGTGTGTGTCTTAGGAGAGCAAGATGGGATATTTGCTCATCCGGGAATAGAAGACAATGTCATACATGAAATGAAACATCTCTCAATCATGTGTACTTCACGGTCTGTAGATACATTCCCTTTAAAGCGCGGTCTGTAGATACATTCCCTTTAAAGCGCGGTCTGTAGACACATTCCCTTTAATGCATGGTCTACAGACACATTCCCTTTAATGCATGGTCTGTAGATACATTCCCTTTAATGCATGGTCTGTAGATACATTCCCTTTAATGCATGGTCTGTAGATACATTCCCTTTAATGCATGGTCTGTAGACACATTCCCTATAAATCACGGTCTGTAGACCTATTCCCTATAAAGCGCGGTCTGTAGACACATTCCCTATAATGCATGGTCTGTAGACGTATTCCCTTTAAAAGTAGCACTGGATTTTCTATTTCCTGTGTCTGTTTCTTGGTTTCAGCTAATGGTGTGTGCAGTCCTGTGCTGACCTTGAGTGTGAGGAAACACAGAGGTCTTAAAACCATTCATGTCTTTAAAAGGATTTAAAGAAGTTATGTAAATGACCTTTAAATTATGCCGGTGTCAAGCTCGTTTTGTAGTACATGACAAAAACAGGTCCAGTTCCAGGAAGCACCTCTACACTTCACCTCCTGTCCAGTGCTCCTTGTGTCCATCTCTCCACACAAAAGTGGCTCTTCACATTCTTCTGCTTCTGCATTGTTAGAACAGAAAGCCAAGCCCCCAGAATGTAAGTCAAAACCCTAATGGGATAAACAGCAAGCTGAAACGCCAAGGTTTCATTATAGTCCGGAGACTTTCCCTCCTGGTCGGCCCACAACTTCAGCTCGGTCAGGACACTATCATTTGCTCGCTCCAGCACTTTGTTTTCTTCACTCATCCAGCCACCTGAGATCCAGCTTATCCACTTAACCGTACAGAAGACATTCAACATGCCAAACAATATTATTTTGGCAGCAGCAGACCACCGTACGTCTGGTTAAACACTTGATTCGGGGATCAAGTTTGGGATTTTGTAAATGGTTAAATGGTTTTTACATTGTTGGATAAGTGATACAGCTTCATTTTCTTTTTCCTGCATTTTGACTGTTCTAAGATTTTGCTAGCTGCCCTCATAATTTACTCCTTTTCCCCCATTAGCCATATGGTAAAATTTTGTGGCACGCTAAGGAGACACACTCAGTTAACTTATGTACCTAAATAAATTCTTGCACTCTCCTCCAAATGTCAAATAGCCAACTTTGAATGAACAAAGGAAAAGCATAAGCATGAAAGGAAAGTAAATAATAGTGTTCAAAATCGATGGTCACACATTGCTATTAACAAAACCCATTGTTTCAGCATCTTTGAAACGGGTTATTTTTGTTTTGCGTAAATATTGTGGGTTTGCATACACAGGCAGTTCCCAGCTTAACGACTGACTTATGGACATTGATAGTTACGAATAAACTGCCATAAAGCCCATTATATTAAAAATCTGGGTTAAATACAATGCTTCGTAATGACGAAAGCACGCACTACCTTGTTATACTCGTGAAAACATTGCCTGCTGGAGGTACAGTACCCTAGGCAGTTATTTTTATAATCACTGTATAATTCATTATTACGTACTGTATTATTTTGCTTAAAACACTTTTGTATTTGGAAATGTTTCTTAAGTGTTTTATATGCATAGAAAGGTAAGATATATACTAAGAGAAACGTATGACTATCTGACACTAAATGAGAACTATATGTACCTGTTCTGACTTACCTACAAATCTGACTTAAAGTGAGACTTAGGAACGGATCTCATTTGTAACTGGGGTCTGCCTGTATTATTCTTTGGGAAACCACTGCATTAGCTAAATTAAAGTTTTTGTGGTATATAGCACGTTTTTTTTTTTTTCTTATATTGTATCTGTTTTTGCATGAAAGTTGATACCTTTAATGCTGTGACATTTTTTAATGTTGTTATTCTTTATTCATATATGATAAAATATTCACTTTATATAAACCAAGGAAGATTTTTTTAGCATGCATAAAAGCTGGAGGTTTTATTGCTTAGGAACATCTAAAAGAGCTCAGATGTTCCTCATTCAGACTTAGAAAATGTCTCACACTTCAACTGCTTTTTAAGAGTCCCGACCATTTATTACCTGCTAACATGCTACAGGGTCATAATGAACCAGAAGTCTATCCAAGATGCATGGGACAGAAGGCAGGGGTACACCCTGGTTGGGAGGCCAGTCTGTCACAGGGCATGCATGCATGCATGCATGCACGCGCACACACACACACACACACACAATGGGCAATTTAGAGACCCCATGTCACCCAAATGCATGTCTTTAAACTGCAGAAGGAAACCACAATATATGGAGCAAACCCACATAACATGCTGAAAACATGAAAACATCACACACCAGCTGGGACTCAAGACCCCCAATCCTGGAGGTGTGAGGCAACAGTGCCACCCACTGAGCCACCGCACCCCCCGATGTATACACCCACTGAGCCACCGCACCCCCCGATGTATACACCCACTGTTGGAAGAAATCTTTAACTCTCCCATTATCCCATGATGCTAGTCTCAATTTACTGAGTAATCCAACAAGCTTTCGCCACTGTCTGGTTTAATACATTTTGCAAAGCTGACAACATAGCAGCCTACTGCAATTTTCATGGACCATTTCAAAATAAAAACAGGGCTCGATGTGCCAGAGTTTGTTTGTTCAACATAGCAGCAACCATTAGAAAGGTGCTTTGTTAGAGTCACACAGCTGGCAAAAAGCCAAGTTAAAAGCGTGTGGAGCTTCTTTCGAAAGCGTTGCCGGGGAAAAGCACAAACGGACTTTTCCTAAGAAGTAGTTTTCATTTTTTTTTTATACACCTTGTACTTTCCACTGGCTGAAAGTCTCGAGAAGAAGTGGTCAGGCGATGCGACAGAGGGCACTTCAGACTTACACCGGAAGTGGCATAAGGTCATTTCTCACAACGAATGGCAAATACAAGCAATAAATGCTCTGTTTTGATTTACATGCTGGACAATGCATGCTTTTAGCCTGCTTCATCAATAAAACCTACAAAAGTTTTGCAGAGCACTATGTTAGTTTCACACTTTTCACTGCCTAATGAGTGCTTTATGACACAGAAGGCCAGGATAGGAGTGATGTGGTGTACAATTATGTCCCATCGGAGTCTGCTGCATTCCCAAACCTGATGGCCTGTGGACTGGAGCGCTATCATCTCGGGAAGCCCATAGTGTCACGTCTGTGTTGTCGTCATACCTAACGCAAAGGAAGCCCCGGGAACAGATACCCCTCTTCCAGACTGAAGGATGTGTTAATCATGCTGGTGGCTGTCGTGGTATATCTCTGGTGAAATGTTTTATTGAAACAGCTACTTTTTCCTTTTTCTTATAAACGTACGTGTCATTGGCCAGTACAGATCGTTCCTTAACCTACCGCGAAATAAAATCAGCTGCAGCATATTTCATCACGGACAATGAGAGACTTGGAAATCTTATTCAGGCAAAAAAAAAAAAAAAAAAAAAAAAAAGAGAGAATTTGACAATTTTCATACATCTGGGATAAAACAGCCCCAGGGCTGAGTAATGTCAAAAAGGAACCTTCTACGACTTGTCATTTTTCAAATATTCTGCATGTCCATCTCGCAATGAAATGTTTCCATTGACTTCACATTGGTTCTGTATCTCCTTGCTGGTTCTGGTGATGGACCCACTGTGGCCTGCTGAACGGCATCAGCGCAGAAGAGAGAAACCTCTTCCTCGCCATCCTGCAGGTAGTCACGGGTGATTTCAGTTCTATATAATAGATCTTACATTCAAAACTACAGCAAACAAGGGTCTTTGGTACAATAACAATCAATAGTAGAAATGTTAACTGAATATCAAACACACTATTTATTGCAGAAATGCAAACCAAAGATTAATTGTGAGAAACTTTGCAACCCAAATTCAGCGTCTTGGCTGGAATATAAGGGCATGGACAGATCAAACACCTTAATATCTTTTCTTTTGGATTCCTACTCTTTTTACACCAAATAAGACATCACAATAGTGACAGCAAGTGGTCCATCCAGCTAGCAGTGGAGGATATCATCGTCCCCACATCCCCACTTACTAAACACAAGAAAGGTACTTACCTGCTCTAAGGTGTTGCCGATTCACCAATAGGTTCAAGGGGTCTCATTGTACAAGACAAGCCAATGAATATTTATTTCTCATTCAGAGACGTTCACTGCAAGGTACAGCATGAAATGTCTCACTGCTCCTCCCTGCTGTCATCCCACAGAAATGAACTGTTTAACTAGTTGCCGGCCACTTCCTGCAAATTGATTGTTTCAGCAGGAGAACTCTTTCCAAAGGATCCAGTCTCAAACTTGCTTTAAATAAATGTGCTGGTTGCAATTAGGTAAGTGAAATATAACTTACTCTACATTCTTAGAATATTCTTGGCTCATTCTCCATGGTTTGGCTCTCGTGATGGAAAAGTGGGCCCCCTCTCGCCAAATAGAGAATAGGAGCCAAGTCTACGTATTAGGCTACGTAGAGGGTCGGCTGTGATGTGTGTATATCACGGAAAAACAAGGAAGAGTGCTCGGCAGAAAACGCGGAAATTCCTTGAGCACGCCAGCACCGGCAGGGTGTTGACTTTGGATAGGTGTGACATTCCGTATTCCCGCCCCGCTCCAGTGCATCTGGCATTGTGGACGGCGACTTGACAAAGGCCCGGGCTCCAGAACAAATCTGAACAGTTCAAATGACACCTGATCTAATTAAAGCTGCAGACTCAGATGCGGGGGCACATCGCCACCTGCGATTTATTGCAGCGTTCCTCGAGCGTGAGTCGTCGCCTCCCTAGGTGACAGTTTATTTCTCTTTTCCTGGCTCTCCCAGCATTTAGCGATTTTATTTTTTTTTCGTAAGATTGGAAGACTGTCCTTATACGAATGTGCCAGTCCTCATAGCACCTACAAACAAGGTTTTCGATATACATTAGCGTTTCACTTCGAACAGGCTAAAGGGGGCCTAACCCTTTGTCCATTCGTAATTTCCAGAAACAGCTGACACCTAAACAGCAGGTGCCAAGAACGGCTTATTCCGGAGACATTCAACAGACTGGCTAACGGAAGCAAAGGGACCACTGGAATCCAAGCAGGAATGTTAAAAACAGACGACTGCTTTATCGATGCGGAATGCAAACGGGGGAAATTTCCACTACATATAACTGCAAACCGCATTAACTTCAACAGAGACCAAACTGCCAAATCTAGCTACGCCATTTTGCGTTGGGACGGTCTCCAATCTCACCGTCAAAGACCAGGTTGGGGACAATTTGATTACAGTCGTCCGATAGCGCTTAGTTACAGAGATGAGGATGTTGGTAAGTTAATGGTTCGATAGTTACCAAAAAAGGACCTCACAGCAGAGTCTGATTGTTGAAAGGACAGCGATTCCAGAGGACGGACCACAAAGTTAATGCAGTCCACATGTGAGACATTCTACTCTAGGGGCGACCGCACGCAGCAGAGCACCCCAGCAGAGCCTCCACCCACACAGTCCATCACATGATAGAAGTGTATGGGGCTCCGTCGAGCCCCTGCTGGTCATGGGGTGACATTTTGCCAGCTCTGCCGGGGAATAATGTGCATCCATGCCACCGGCCCTGCTAAAGTGTGAAGGAAGCATTCAAGAGACAGCAGAGTGCCCTCTTACAATAGAACAATGCTTCTCACCACATGAACCTGCATCCTCTGTTTGTGTCTGTATGTCTGTGCATCCTGCGTGGCTTATTGAACAATAGAGGTCATATATAAACAATACATATATGATATCAGTTTATCCATTCCCTGATAAAAGGTCACACAAATATTAATCCCCATTGATTTAACTTTTTGCCCTGAAATGGGTTGGCACACCACCCTGGGTTATTTCCTGTCTTCCGCCCATGGTATCTGGGATAGGCTCTGGACTCCCATGACCGTGCATGGGACAAATGGTGCTGAAGATGAATGAATGTTAACTTCTTTCAGCAAAAAGTTCCCTTAACTTCTTTCAGCAAAAAGTTCCCATACTTCTCTTCAGACACTCTCCATATATTGTTGACTTTCACATTTTTTTCTTCACCTTGGTATGGAGAGCCAAGGTTTGGCCAGACGTCTCGGTCACAGTGGCCCAGTTAGATGTGATCCACTGAGAATGAGATTAATTCGGGTTTCGTGTCTGTGAATGTGAACCCAAATGAGGGAAGCAAGCTCTCACCCACTGGCCTCTCTGTAGCTATGAAGAACAGAGCCAATTCAGGTGGTTTCATTTATAGGTATATTAAGGCTGACAGACAAAGGCTAATGGCTAGGAAGATATTGGTCTAGTACAACACATATACTGCCATCCCACCACTGAGTAGTGTCCATGCATAATCACTGCTGCATAGGCGATTCTCAACAGCACGTAAAAGTTCAAGTGCAGGCAGGTCACGCTCATTGATGACTGGCAACGGTAAAATCTGCTGCCGTCAACATTAAACTATATTAGCGCAAATTTGCTTTGACTCGATACATGTTCTTGAGCTCGTTAAACATGTCTGGACCCACTTCGCCATGTTTAATAAAACCGCAGACTCAGAGCTCTGTTCGAGTCCCCTCTCCAAAAGTGGAAAAACTCAAACAAAATTGCCTGGGTATAAATCCAATTTTTGACCACAAAGAAAGCTGAGACATAGTTTGAAAATCTGGTATTCGTCCCGTTAAAGAACTGAAAACATCCTAGTTCTCTTCGTTATATAAACAGCTGAGAACATGGGGATGTTGCAATAAACATAAGAAGGTATGGTGGCTCTATATTCAATGACACTGAAAATTAAATATATATAGGTAGTACAAAAGTTTGGATACACCCACAGAAAGGTTCATTGGTACTGTTCTCTACATTTTAGAATAATTTTAAAGACAACAAAACTACAAAATAATATATATGTAATTAATACGTTGTTGGTCAGTGCATAAACAAATAAATCATAATTTTTTTTTGGGGGGGGGATAGTGGTGAAAGTTACCGGTTCAAATCCAGTGGTCGGCAGAGTGATCCCATCATTAGGCCCTGGAACAAGGAGGCCCTTGACCCCACCTGCTCCAGGGACTGGCTTACCCTCATGTCTCCTCTACGCCAGTTTCATGAGGTGGCCTCCTGGGATGCTTTTCCAGCTGTCCTGAAGGAGGTTCCACATATATACTGAGCACTCGTTGGCTGCTTTTCCTTCACTCTCTGGTCAAACTCTTCCCAAACCATCTCTGCTGTGTTAAGGTCAGGTGGCCAGGTCATGTGATGCAACATTATCACTCTCCTTTGTAGGCGGCTTGGCGTGTCCAAACCTTTGACTGGTACAGTATAAGCAGTACATAACGACTGACAGTAAGACATGCTTCTAGCTAAAATGATTCTAAGTCACAGAGTCAGTTTTAAATGACAGGCCTTTTGCTCAGACAACAGAAATGTGTGGGACACTGTCTCGAGAAATATACATGCTTTGGAAATGCGAGCGAGTCGACCCGTTCGAGACTCTGGTAGAACAGGACGTCGGCACTGGAAAATGTTCCAGACGCATGGCAGAGGAAACGCCAACGGTCTACTGGATCAAATTGTTACACAGCCATTCACAGCTTTTGTTCCAAGCCATCATTTATCTCTGAAGGTAGGGGAACAGGAAAGGACCAGGGATTCTGACTTCCAGAAGTTTAAAATACTAGGGCAAACAGCCAAATTAAACTCATCCCATCGGTTACTGATAGTAAAGTCAGTGTGCCCAGGGACCGTTTTCAAGGCTCTGCTGCCATTTACGACACCTATCTCTGAGACCAAGGATTGCTGCTGAGGATTTCTGCTATTCTAACTTATAAACTTCTTTAAATAAAGAGGCCAGGATTAAAAAAAAACTGAAATAATATTGACTCAAACAATATGAAAAACTAGTTTCTTCTTTCACAGGATCGTATTATTGTTTTGCTGTAAAGTCAGAGTGCTTTTCATTCTTGGAACTCACTTTTAGTTCACTTGGGGTCTGTTTTATGGTTTTTCTGGGGCCCATATATTTATAGAACTCAGAACAAATACTGAGGCATCCAAAATATTGTTAAAATATGACCAACGATCAAAGCATATTATAAGCTGAACTTCTATTTTAATGCCATGCAGTAGACTGCTTTCATTGTCTAGACTTCAGCGGTATAAACCGTAAAGGGTAACTGAAATTCTTGCAATTGCATTGGGGGTGGGGGGGGGGGTCGTTTCACCTTAAAAAGGGCTGTAAATTAACTTAAATGTGGTGAAACTAACTTGCCATAAAAACTGACAAAAATAATAGCATAGGGATAAAGGGTAAGACAACATGGAAAAAAACTGTGTAAAATGTGTAAACTTTAGACGAGAAGGCATCGCAGGAGTATTTTATATCTGCTTTTATTAGATCTGGGTGATGTCAGAATGAAAAGTAACTTGCCATTTTTAGTTGAAGTTAGCAGCTCCAGCGTGTCTCCGTAGCACCACCCTGGAGCTGTGGTCACTTCGGCTACGGGGGCAGAGGAAGCGGTAGGTCAGCCGCTGAGGCTGTGCAGCAGTCTGAGGAGAAAATAAAAAGCTGTGTGTGTAGAAACAGTGTCCTCGCTTGAATCCCGGCCTTCTAAAAATAAACGGAGAAACGTGCAAAACACACCAAACGGGCCGCCTTTGATCCCCTCGCGTACGGGGCGCGCGAGAGGACACTGCGCGCGGCTTCGGCGCCATCGGCAGCCGTTTGCGTTGCCCGCGCGGCGCAACGCGCGCGCGCCCGCTTCCCCGCTCGACTTCAACTTTGTCGCGAGCCGTAGAGCCTTTTAAGTCTCGTGTTACGTGCAAGTTGGCCTTATTTTCAGTTCTTTATGATGCAAGATATTGGCCTGGGCGGCAAATATCATCGAAGCAGACGAAACAGATTCTTACAACATGTGCACTTACTTCTGCTACTACTTAATTCTGCTACAGAAAGAATGTTTTATATAAGAGACAGTTTTTATACCATAAACTCAAATACATACCTTTTTTTAATAGTATGGTTGTATTAGTTATAGGTCTTCAACCTAACAACAACAATAATATTAATGTAGATGTGTTTGCAGTTATATATTGGTGATTGATTTAGCAGGTGATGTAATCAGCCTTTCACCACTTGTGGTATTATTCTGGTACAGTGGTATTATTTTAATTTTGAATGACATGTTTATCGCAAGTGAATCCTGATGAAAATCGCCGTTAAATTAAAAAGTTGTATTAATTAGCAATAAATTAAAATGAAGCCTTTCTCCCCTCCACTCAGGCCCCATGCGGCCCACAGCTTTCAGCTGAACATGTGGTTTTGTTTAGTTTGTGGAAAGGTTAAATAGGAAACTTGGATGAGTGAAAAAAATTGTGATCTTTATACGACAAAATTTGTTTAGCCTCTAATGTGTTTTCAAACTCAGATTTAACCAGCTTCTCTGGTTATCGCGGCGCACATTCGCGCTGAAAATGTAACTAATAGAGATTTGCATTTACCGACACGGAGCACGAGACGCTTCTGTGTCATTCAGGTGCAGCTTATCGAATCTGCTCCAAAAGATGTGGTTTCCCATGCATCACTGGGTGATCTGTTAAGGTAAATTGTCTTAGTAACTGTAAAACTCTCATAACGGTTATGTGCCGCATAACATAGCGCCCCACATCACTCATGTGTTTGTGGTGATGCTGGTGTAAACAAACTTACTGTGCTACCAGTCGTATAGAAGTATAGCACATGCAATAATGCACAGTACATAATACATCATAATGAAAATAAACAACTATGTTACTGGTTTATGTATTTACTATACTGTCCTTTTTATAGTTATTGAGGCTATACCACGTAGCCTAGATACCACCTAGGTTTATGTAAGTACACTTTATGATGTTCATATGACAAAATCACCTAAGGACGCATTTCTCAGAACACATCCCCGTCATTAAGTAGCACATGACTGTTCATGTATCTACCCACCCATTATCTAACTGCTTATTCTGGTCAGGGTCACAAGGTTTATAGGCAACATTCCCACTGCCATGCACAAAACATTAAAGTTATTCACAGATCAGAAGTAAGTCATAGATACTGATATATTTACACTTGAGCCTTTAGGACTTCCTACAGAATTCCCCACATCCTTTCCCAGCTGCAGTTATCCCTGTTCTACCAGTCATTCCAGCATGTTCCGTAGGAAGAGAGTCCTCACTGCCTTCAAGGACATATCTGCCAATTTTGCAGCTCCATTTATTTTCAGCATAAAACACGGAGCCGTTAGCGTACCAGTGAGCCTCAGAAACCAGTTACCACTCAGTGAATCTGAATGCTGCTCATGTTTTGCGCATCACTGAAGGGCACTGGAAATACTAGCTGTAGTATAATTGCATTGTCGTTTGCACATTTTTATATGTACCTAGGTAACGTGGACTTAAATTAGCTATTTGACCTCACAAGTGAGGCAGTATTTCTTTTCAATGCTCAGCTGCTTTTTGAGAGTTCAGCTTGATGCTAATTACTGACCAGCTGACCAAAAGGCCATACTTACACTCCCTGGTCAGATATATGTGTAATTAAACCCTGTAGTACAATTTAACATCCAACGTGACACAAACGTGGATCAACCCCAGAACCAAGTCAAAGATCTGAAACCTTATTGACCACCTTCCCTTAACTAGGGCAAGAACAAATGTTGACATAATCAGCATATTGTGACCAAAAAAAAAGGAAACGGATGGAAAAAAAAATCTTTATTGGTTAAAATAGCCCATTTCACAGATATGATTGATGTCGTGTTTCTTGCTACCATGCTTTTCCACACTGTACAACAGTGGATTCTGCAAAAAACCAATCTGATGCTGCACTTTATGAGAAATACATACATCCGAGTTTGTCGGGGTGTTGTCTGTCTCCACCCAAATATGCTGTAACCGTCTCCCAAAGTTGTCTGTTGATAGGAAGCACTGTTTAAATGTAGCAACTCTCCACTTGCCGTTTCATTTAATAAATTAGTAACATGCATACTAGGAAACATTTGCCCCTTCTTCTGCGTAGTTTTATACCCAAAATCTCAGTGCAAACACCACTGTAGCTGAAAAAAGACCATGATCTGCAGATGCTGAGTACCAAAAGACTATGATGCAATGGTTAAAAAAAACAACAAGGAATTCCAACTGATGTATTATCTACTATTGTTTGGTAGTTGTGGAGCTACACTGGCATATACCTTTTAATACATGACTAAATATTAGTCCAGCACTATAAGCAGTCTTCTAAAAACTCACATTTGTGACACAGTTAGCTTGATTTACAGTACTAAACATCTATCTCTCAAGCAGCAATGATTACACTGATTTTTTTTTTTAAATCTCTCCCACCGAAAGTAAAAGACAAAGCCTCTTTCTACCCAAAAAGCAAAAGAAAACGAAACTTACGAGAAACCGAGCCTTTCCGCCACAGACACCTTTACGACACGTTTTTAGCGAAAAGGAAAACAAATTGTTACATTGTTCATCTGCTCTACAGCAGCTTCTACCCACAAATTGGAGAAACTCCGCAATTCATACAAAAAAAATAAGAAAATGCACAAGTGATACAACCGACACCACATAAATTCAAAGTTTATCAGGAAACAACAGTCCACTATAATTAATAAAAGCAACCAGAAACAACAAAAAAAGATAGACATACTGCTGAAATTTGGATTATTGTCAATAAATATGCTACTTGAACTCATGGTTTCATACATTATTAATATGGATATGACCTTGGGTAGTAGTCAATCTTTATCTAATGTTGGATGTCCTCCATTCATATACTAATAAATAAATATTAATCTAGGACGCTGAAAAGAAGGATCCTAAACGCTGTTTTACAAGATGGACAGCAACACAGTGAAAAGATGGTTATAATGGGGACTCAGAAGCCAAATGTTTGTTCAGACCATTTTCAACACATGAAATCAGATACACTAGTAATATTTAAGTGCAATATCTCTAAATGGAATGTTATTGTGTGGGAAAAGCAAAAGGTTAAAGGACCAAAAAAACAACAAAACGTCATCGAGACACTCTTCTAGAGCATAGTAACAGGTAGCGAGAACTCTCACGTTCAGCGCCCCCTAGTTGTGTCATATTGTTAAAGCTCGTTAGCCTGCCTAATTTCAACGCCACTGTTAATTGATAGTACCTCCAGCAGGGTGTAAGTATTTTTACCGTCTCTCTGTCTACTAGAGTCTCAGTTGAAGACGGCAGACGGGGAAAGTACCGCCCATAAGCACATGAGGACAACTCCTAGTGCTTTGTGTTCTGTGCCGTCTTGGACAAGCGGGGGTAGGGAGGTGGGAGGAGGCTCGGAGCTAGACGTCAAGGTCATCCGGCCTTGCTCGACTGCTAATCCGGCTGCTGGCCCGGCTACATGGCCGGGGGTCAATCAAGGCCAGGGGTTGCAATTCATGGCCTGCGGTCAGTTTCTTGGGATCGTGAGTATCATCGGGGAAGTCGAAGGCCTGCGCGTGGGAGTTGGAGATGGTGCTGCCATTCTGGCCCAGACGGTTTTGTTCGGTGCTGTAGTTGGCCCAGTTCTGTTCGTTGGCTTGCTTGTTGTAATTGCGGCAGGAGTTGGTCCTTTCTCCGGTAGCCAACTTGTAGCCCGGGGGCGACATGGGGGACAACGGGGCTGTGGGGGAAGAGCAGCCATTGTAGTAGGCGTACTTGGAGTTGGTCATTTCCTTGGGGCTGGGACTCAGAGTGCCACCAGTGTGGTACTGGGTTTGTTTGCCCTTCACGCGATCCTTGATTCGTTTGAAAAAGACATAGAACAGCTCAATCACGTTGAGAAGTAGGGAAACCAGGGACACCACCAGCATGAAGATGATGAAGACCGTCTTCTCGGTGGGCCGGGAGAGGAAGCAGTCAACGCTGTGTGGGCAGGGAGTCCTCTTGCAGGTGTAGACCGCAGACAGGCTGAAGCCATACATGTACCACTGTATTATCAAGAAGCCCACCTCAAAAATGGACTTAAACAAAATGCTTATGACGTAGGTTCGCAAGAGGGCACCCTTCATTTTCACCTTCCCATGCTCCTCCAGCCCATGCTTAAATTTTTTCATTTCTATCTTCTTAAGGGGTATGTCCACATCACCGCCGTCGTTCTGTACCGCCTTCAGCTCTTCCTCCTTCCTGTTGAGTTTCTCCTCTTTGCGCATGAGATAGAAGACATGAGCCAAGTACAGGAGCGTCGGGGTTGAGACAAAAATGATCTGCAGCACCCAGAAGCGTACGTGCGAGATGGGGAAGGATTTGTCGTAACAGACGTTCTCGCAACCGGGCTGCTGGGTGTTGCATTTAAACGCTGACTGCTCGTCGCCCCAGGCGGACTCCACCGCAGTGCCCAGCACCAGGATTCGGAAGATGAAGAGCACTGACAGCCACACCTTTCCCCCGGCTGTGGAGTAGGCCTGGACCTTGTCAAGGAGTCTTCCTAAAGCGCTCCAGTCACCCATCTTGATGGGGCTCTAGCTGGAAATGGACAATGAATTTTGGACATTACCCATGAGGTATTATAACACAGAGACACATTTATGCAATCAGATGCTTTCAAAACAAACAAAAACAGACAAGCCTTAAATGGAAAATAAGAATCGAAGAATTGGGGAATTGTGTGTGTGTGGGGGGGTGAATAATAAAATAATATTAATAGTGACAAGCATTTAGAAAGTATTCAGAAAATTTTTAGTAAATTAAAAGTAAAACCCAACACCAACAAACACAACGTCCATTAAATAAATTTAATATATGCCTGATACAACCAAATGCCTATCCGGAACATTCAATTTGACCTTTTCCTTACTTTTCATAAATCAAGTCAGCACTTAGGGAAGCTGAATGGACATCATGTGCTGTAAACTTCATTTAGGGAGGGAGTGAGACATCTTTCAGTTATAAATAAAGCATGCACGCTCCAGAGGGAAATTGGGTTATATGTCAGTGTCTTTGCGTTTGGAAATAACATGCTCTCGGTAGCTTCTGGATGCTTTCGTTCTGTAATCATGCTAGCAGGCTCGTATACCAGCGGGGAGGGCTTGCAAACGTGCTAGCGTTTTCCATCTGGCGCCCTGGTGATTTCTGGCCACGTCGGCTCCAAGCGTTAGCATTCATTCAGATGCAGTCAGTGTCTTCCGGAGCCTTTAAGACGTAAGGAGGCTGCGAGGCGTTCACGCTCGGCCAGACAAACAGAAAGGACGGCCTCATGCTCTTGGCAGCTTTGCGTCTTCCGCGGATCAAACGGAGCTGCTTCCTGATTCCAGTCCCGGAAAACGCCAACTAGCAGGAATCGCGTTTGTCCGCGTGCGAGCGTGCAGGCGGCTGCAGCTTCCAAGATAAGCGCTTACTACGCTCCAAGTAACAGCTTGTCTAGAGCCATAAATCCCTCCAAACTGTTACGCGATTTGGTCTGAATGCACTTCTGGATAATAAATAAACTTGAAGCATACAGTATGCCTAATGTTTAATTCATGAAGACCTTAAGTGGCCTTAATGTAAGGTCAGTGTAACCATTATGACATATTGCACCTTTACTAATGCTTCCCGAGAGGGATTATCGCATTCCCCAAATGTAAGCATGAAACGTGTTTATCATAACTTGTTGCTGCATTTTATATAAGGCACACCAAGCGAGACATCAATTGATAAGATACCCGAGGAACTGAATTGATCTGTTTTTCACAATATCCGTTTCTTTTACTTTCAAAATAATAAAAAAAAACTTCATTTTAAACAGGTCAACTTTTTCATCGGCTCGTCAAAGCATAAAATGCAACTAAAATCTCATTCACATTGATACCCATAAGTACAAGGCCTGAAAATGGCATGTCTTTAATTGTTTTAGTGTCATAATATTGAATTATTTTGCTAATCCATATATAAGATGCGCGTGTTTAATAGTCCCTAACATCCACAGGTAGGGTGAACCATGTAAGACTCCCTCGATTAAAAAGCGGTATATTAGAATTCCTACAGACGCAGTGAAACGCCATAGCACCAAACATAATGAGCCAACATTATGAATAAGACCATGCGTATATAAAAGTAATTTGCATGATACTGGAGAACCCCGTAATCTCCGTTTCTCTCTGAATATTCGCAGTAAGAGCCAAGTTTAAAAAAATACGCCAATGCAGACGGCATCTCGGAGCGCGACCGACCGAAACGACCCGAGCAGGCGCGACGCTCCCTGCAGGACTAGTGTCTTTTTTCGGGTCTTCGCAGATGCAGCCTTTCCATTTAATAAAGTTGGCAATGTCTGACCAAATAATTCAATAAAACTATCAAACTGGAAATACTGAACACCCCAATAGGTGTTCTTGTATTTTTGACATGTTTGAGTCTCTCCAGTTCAGCTACCAGATGAATATTCAATAAGTGGATACATATTTCTTATGACCGAGTTATTAAATTCACGTATAAGTGGATGCCTTTGTACCATTTAAACTGAAGGAAACTTGTTGAACGTCTTTACCTGAGGAACTGAGGCTTTTTGGTCACATAATGTTTTTTTATTGTAAAATATTAAGTGTATAACAGAATACTATAGATATTTATAATATGTAATAAAAAGTATAATTATAAAAACAGAAACATATATAAAAATAGGAAAGATCATTTTTATGCTTAATAGCAGAAATACCGTCTAAGCGACTAAGAGGCGATGACAATCTGCCATAATGTAAAAGTTACTAAAACAAGTGTTAACATTTGTCTTAAGAGTTTATTTATCAAGAGGGACTTTTATCCTTTAAGCATCTTAGCAACGCTGGCAGTAACTAAAATACATTTTGTGCATAATAAGTTGTACATACAAAAAAAAAAGTTCGCTATCTGCAAAGAAACTTTTAGTTTTAGTTAAATCCTACCTGGAAAGTTGCTAAGAAGCAAACGGAGACAGCCCGGAGGGACTTACTCCTTGAACGGCTTTAGACCACTCACTGTTTTCTTCAGATCCAAGTTTGGGACTGATGAAAAACTGAGAGAAACTTGTAAAACTTTCTTTGCTTATAAGAGTCTTTATAGGGGCTGGGGGGGAGGTCACCTGATTTCCTACGTCAGACTTTTTTTAAATCTCCTTTCATTAGAACAATTTCTCTTCAGACATGTTTTCAGAACAGAGCACTACTTAAATTGTCAACAAAATTAAAGTGTTTGTGTCTCAACCTCCAAACAAAATGTGTTATCACTGTAATGAATATATACTTGTATCTGTGTATACACGTACGATAGACTCGAGTTATTTAAATGTGCCTATTGCGCCATCTAGTGTGAATTTAATAATAATAATAATAATAATAATCTTAGACATGCTGGAGTTTTCAATGGAACAAATGCCACTCATAACGTGTGTTCACGTGTATAGAACCCATTCTCAACGTTTTTTGAAGACTTTATTGGTAAAGTCACGTTATTCACATAGATTCTGTAAATTTTTTTTATAAATTCTGTTCAAAATATTTCATTGCGGTCAAGCCAAAGAAGTATTTTCAAAATCTTAATCTTATCGTGTTCTTTTAAAAAAAATGAGAAATTTCTTGTCCAGCTTTGTGACAAATTGCGTGGATGAATTTTTAACATTTTTAACTGACAACCTTCTAAAAATGGCACAGATATTAATCGTGATATATATCGCATTGCTAATATTGTGTTAATAAACAGGTACATTAATTCCGCAAACTGTTGATTTTTTCCTTTTTCTCATACATGATTTGCTGCTATCTGACAAACCGAAGATGGGTATTTCTTTTGTTGTCCTCAAGAGGGCAGTGTTGTTATAGTGTGTGTCCTTGGATGGCAACAGTACAGAGAGAACCTCTATGACAGATGTTTATCTCTGAGACCCACTTTTCAAGGAGCATCTACCCCTGCTCAGATTTTACAAAATGTCATCTCTAAATTTTAGCAAGTATAAGGTAATAATTATTATTGTTATTTTTTGGTTAGCTCTTAATGTTAAGTTTTTATATGTGTCAGAGGGTGCACCATGGTTAGCATGGTTGCCCCACACCTCTGGGACCTGGGTTTGAGTCTCTTGAGTCTTGAGTTTGCATGTTCTCGCTGTGATAATCCTGGGACTTCCTCTGGATACTCAGCTTCCCCCCACAGTACAAGAACATGCTGAGGTTAATTAAAGTTACTAATTTGTCCGTATGTGTGAATGGTGTGTGAGTGTGCCCTGTGGTAGGTTGGCACCCCATCCTGGGCTGTTCCCTGCATTGCGCCCATAGTCTGTAAGCTCTGGACCTCCCTGTGACCCTGAATAGGGAAAGTGGTTACAGAAAATGGATGGATGTGTCACCCTAGGATTTGACCCTTAGGGGTGCTCAGCCCCCAAGAAATAGGGGATAAAATCGCTAAATGGGTTCAGAATACTGATTTTAGAGAGGCTTACAGTGCACATAAAAACAAAAACATGGTGCCTGATGCCCTCCTAAATCAGACCTGGAATCCCCCATGCCCCATAAACACACAAATAACATTGTTTCATTCTTCCATTACGTTTATGCTTGTCTGTGGGGAAATCCGCATGCACAAAATATATCTTCACGTTGTATAAAAAGAAAGATCAACTCAAATATTACAGAAATTGACACAGGTGGCATTGCACTGCTTTGATACCGGCCATGATGGAAATGACATTTTCGGTTTTGATATCGTACGACTAAAGTAAGAAGCAAATAGTTTATGTTGGGAAATGCCTTTAGGTCTGTTTGTTCAGCCCATGTGTTTGTAAGATTGCAGAGCCCTAAGCAAACAGGTGCCTGTTTATCCAAGATTTAGGGAAATTGCATCATGTGCGGTGATTTTGTCAAAAAAAGAAATAATGTTTACATTTCATGTGGTATTCAATTGCGTCTGGGCACTAGTAGTTAACAACAACCACACAGAGAATGAGATTCCAGTTTGTGAAATTCAAGTAAAATTTATTATCAAGTTGAAGAACAATTTATAAAGCATTAAGACAGATCAATTTCAGCTATATACATGTAATTATATATATATGTGTGTGTGTGCGTGTAGTTGCTACATTTTTCTGAGCTGCTTCAGTAGCAGGGAGCTAAATGTATTTCCATAAAGGCTTATATGTACAAAACGCTATAGGAAAATAAAAACAAAACTTTTCACAGATGCACATCCACCTATAACAAAGTGATCCTAAAAATGTACTTCATAAAATATAAGTGAAATATAAGTTTGATCACAAATTCCTTACTTAAGAAAAAACTGTTTTTCTTTCCATCAGCTATGTTAAGTGCGTCTTCCATTAATATGTATTGGGGTCCCCTTTGTTTTTCTTTTTGACCCACAACTGGAGCAAATCAAGTAAAATATCTCCAGTACATTCAAAACTAGAGACACGCAGGCCACAACGAGCATGAAGATGATGAAGATGGTCTTTTCTGTTGGCCGGGACATGTAGCATTCGACGTGGAAGGGACAAGGAGATCGGGAACAAACGAACATGGGGTCCAGCATGAAGCCGTAGAGGTAGTACTGGCCCACGATGAACGCTGACTCAAACAAGATCTTGAAGAACACAGATGTCAGGTAGCTGCCTAAAAGATTCCCTTTGAGAGTCACCTTTCCATGCTCATCTGAGTATTTGGGCAGTTTTGGGCACTGATTCTCCGGGTGCACCTCCAAGTGCATTCTCAGCTTTTTCTCCTTATGCACGACCAGTATGACGTGTCCCAGGTACATCAGGGTTGGCGTGGAGACGAAGATGATCTGCATGATCCAGAAGCGGATGTGAGAGATGGGGAAGGCTCGGTCATAGCACACGTTCTCACAACCGGGCTGCTTCGTGTTACAGATGAAGCCTGACTGCTCGTCACCCCACACCCTCTCAGCTCCAGTGCTCAAGACCAAGATCCTGAACACGAACAGGACGGTGAGCCAGATCTTCCCGATGACCGTGGTGTGGGTCTGCACCTTGTCCAGCAGACGGCCCAGGAAATCCCACTCGCCCATTGTTACCTGATTGATAGGACCAGAAAAAAGAGCAAGATTAGTTTATTTAAATTCACCCCATACATCAGGAGTCATCAAACTGAGGGAAATCCACATTCAAACTGACAAATATGTGTGTATTGTTATAACCAACTTCATCCAAAGTCACTAGTTGATTGCTTTTAGTGCGTCCTAGTTAATTAAGGTGACTCACATTACGTGTGGTACAAAGCTCATTTTTTGTAACATAGGGCTTCACCACTAGTCTGTCAAGTTACTTTGAGCATAATACTTTGAGCATAAAAATAGCTATATATAATCCATAGTTGGGAAAACTACACCTTAAACAGTGACACAGTGCAAGCGTCTAATAACCACAACCATAGAAATAATAATAATACTTGTTAATACTAGTTAGATTGCTAACTAAGAGATTCAGAAACAAGATAAAATCTCCCGTGAATGTAATTACATATATGTAAGTGTTGTATTAAATAGAATTACATGAACAATCTACTTATATACATACATTATGCTTTATTCTTTATTTAGGTTCATTCAACAAAAATATTGCAGATTCAGGTGAGTTTGATTCTGTCTGTCAGCTTTTGCTCCCCAATAAAATATATATACGGAATGGTACATGTTTTAAGTACATTCCCTGCAAAGTTCCCCAGAGATAGCACTGGCCAAACCACAGAAGACCTGGCTTACCTTTAGAGATCGAAGACCTTCACCAAAGCTTGTGACTCTTCCTGCTACTGCAGCCAAATGGGCACTTACCAGCAATGAGCTGTAATCATCACTTTCTCTGGAATTGCACAATGCTTCCCAAGAAATTACATTGTTCCTGACATCTGCAAATTATAAATCTTGCAGGAGCCAATAGTGCACACAGTGAACTGCTCCTCGATAGGACATTAATGATTGACAGGCATTCTGACAGCCTCCATAGAAAACAGCTCAAGAGCAATAGCACGTGTGGCACGCACATCACGATAGCACGAGGGTCAGCCACTTTCCAAAGACATGAAATCTTCCGGGGCTGCTGAAGTATACTCAGGTTTTCGCAACACAAACACCCGACTAAGTGGCCTAGAGAGGTGCTCACTTTGGTTACAGAAATTCAGGGCTCGGATGATGCTGAAAAACTCCCATGATTATCTGTTGGTGTTGCCAGGGTGAAAGATGCAACTGCCCCTCATGTGAATATGCAGGTGCTACACTGCAAAACACGTTAGCTAAAATATAAGACACAAACACTTAATTTGAGGAGAAAATGCCTGAATACTAGAGAAATTATCTGGCCATGCAGTAAGTTATTTTTACTTGACAAGAATTCTGAAAATAAGTTGGCTCAAGTCCAAAAATTAGCAGGCTCTGAGAAGCATTTGAAGCTTTGAAATAAGTAGAAAAATGCTCCTTTTGAGTTCAAATGACTTGATATCAGGTTTGCCACAGTGCACTAATAAGTGAAAATAAACTGAATATAAGCAAAAACAAAAAACAAACTAAAACACCATCCATGGCGCACACACCATTTGGTAACTCCATTTAGCCTCAGCACATTTTTGGCTGTGGTGGGGGGTGGGGTCCAGAGTACTTGGAGGAAACCCCACAACAACATGGGGAGAACACGCAAACTCCACACATATAGACCCCCGGTCCCAAAGGTGTTAGGCGATAGTACTAACCACTATACCACCATGCCACCCTAAAGCAAAAAAGTCTTAATTGAAATTTTTGCAATTGTAATTTTAGAACACTGAAAAACATAGGGCAAGGACCAAGAAAATAGAGCCGTAATTTAAGTCGCCATTACATAAAACTGGTATAGCTTGATTATGCTGTTACTTGAAGCGAGCTGGCTGATCTTGAAGTAAGTAGGCTTAAACCCATATTTAATTAAGAAATAGTTCTTTAATCTCAGAGGATACAATTCAAAACAAGGAACTGAAATCATAACAATGACTGCAACTGAAATTTTCCAACCGTTATTGACAACTGAAAGTAGTCAACAGTGTACTCTCATACACCCAATGGCATTTCACAACAAACACTTTATGTAAAAAATAGGGGGGAGAGCAAGACAGTGAAAAACCGAATGATACAGAGAGAAAGTCGGATAGAGATGGAGCAAGAGAGTAAGGCAGTTAGAGACGGACCGAGAGAGTAAGTCGACCACAGACGGACCAAGAGAGTAAACTGGCTAGAGATGGAGCGAGAGGGTAAGTCAGCTAGAGACGGAGCAAGAGGGTAAGTCGACTAGAGACGGAGCGAGAGGGTAAGTCAGCTAGAGACGGAGCAAGAGAGAGAAAGTCTGTTAGAAACGGAGCGAGAGAGAAAGTCGGTTAGAGACGGACCGAGAGGGTAAGCCGACTAGAGACAGACCGAGAGAGAAAGTCTGTTAGAGACAGAACGAGAGAGAAAGTCTGTTAGAGACGGAGCGAGAGAGAAAGTCGGCTAGAGACAGAGCAAGAGAGAAAGTCGGTTAGAGACGGACTGAGAGGGTAAGTCAGCTAGAGACGGAGCGAGAGAGAAAGTCGGTTAGAGACGGCGCGAGAGAGAAAGTCGGTTAGAGACGGACTGAGAGGGTAAGTCAGCTAGAGACGGAGCGAGAGAGAAAGTCTGTTAGAGACGGAGCGAGAGAGAAAGTCGGTTAGAGACGGAGCGATGGAGAAAGTCAGCTAGAGAGGGAGTGAGAGAGAAAGTCGGCTAGAGACAGAGCGAGAGAGAAAGTCGGTTAGAGACGGACTGAGAGGGTAAGTCGACTAGAGACGGAGCGAGAGAGAAAGTCGGTTAGAGACGGCGCGAGAGAGAAAGTCGGTTAGAGACGGACCGAGAGGGTAAGTCGACTAGAGACGGAGCGAGAGGGTAAGTCGGCTAGAGACAGAAAGACAAGGAGACAAGAATGTCCTTTCATTTTCTTGTAGGTGGCGCACGTTAGGCCATTTTTCTTTGAATAAAAAAATATTTTTTAAAAATATGCTTTGTGTGGTTCTTAAATAAAGTAACTTGAGCATGCTACTGAATCTTGGAACAAGTTCACAAGGGGAAAAGCATGGTATAAGTTGATTACATGTCCAATGTGGCTTGTTTTACCAGTAAATTAGTCAATTTGAACATTTTCTGGCTAGTTGAGGATATATAAGACAGATTTATGATCAATCTAACAATACACCACAAATTCAAAGACAGAAACTAGTAAATAATTTTGTAAACAAGATAATGTTCTATTACCGGATTTAAGATTTTAAATCTTGGCAAGCACAGAACGATTTGCAGTGTACCATGCTGAGGAAGAAGCCAGTGTGGTAATACTTGGAGCTATACAGGTTTTGGGCAACTCATTTTAACTACTTTTTAGAAAAAATGTAAGCCGTTGAATATTTTATGTTTACATTCTATAAACCTTTATTTAGTATAATTGCATACATATACTTCACATACATATACCGATAAAAACAGCAACGCACATCTAATAAAAGACTAAATTACACATCTTTTATTTGGAAATATTTCTGATAAACGTGCATAAATAAAAATCAATTTCTGAATTTGAGACAGAGAACATACAGGCATCGATTTGTTTGAGGTTCCCTTGATCAATCATAACGCATATTGGCCAATTTACCATCAAGAGGCACAACATGTGAGATGTCCTGAGATTGATGTGGTTGGTCTTATGCTATGCTATGAGGGCAAGTCTGTCCATCGTCATTTTTCAGATATACTCTGTCGGATAAAGTACTCTGGCAACTGTCTCCGGTCAGTGGAGTATGCAAAGTGGTCATACATTTCTGCTTTTTTCTCGATGAGCGCTTCAGCCTTGAGCAGAATAAGTAAAAGATCTCAATTACATTCAACAGCAGAGAGACACAGGAGATCACCAGCATGAAGATGATGAATATGGTCTTTTCTGTCGGTCGAGACAAGTAGCATTCAACATGGAAGGGACAAGGAGATCGGGAACAAACGAACATGGGGTCCAGCACGAAGCCGTAGAGGTAGTACTGGCCCACGATGAACGCCGACTCAAACAGGATCTTGAAAACCAGGTTTACCATGTAGCTACCCAGAAGGTCTCCCTTGATCTTCACTTTCCCGTGGTCATCTGAGTATTTTGGCACCTTTAGAGTCTTCTCGTGGTTTTGTAAATGAATCCGCAGTTTGTTTTCCTGGTGAACGATGAGCAGAACGTGTCCCAGGTACATCAGGGTTGGCGTGGAGACAAAGATGATCTGCATGATCCAGAAGCGGATGTGAGAGATGGGGAAGGCTCGGTCATAGCACACGTTCTCACAACCGGGCTGCTTCGTGTTGCAGACAAAACCCGATTGCTCGTCACCCCACACCCTCTCGGCCCCTGTCCCCAGGACAAGGATCCTGAAGACGAACAGGACGGTGAGCCAGACCTTCCCGATGACCGTGGTGTGGGTCTGCACCTTGTCCAGCAGACGGCCCAGAAAAGTCCAATCTCCCATTTTTAACTTTGCAGTCTGTGGGGTTCAACCAAAGTAAAAGAGAACAATAGTGAGCTCTGGGATCCCAAAGAAGGCCAACAATATTCTGTTGTCAATAGGTGACTAACATGACAATATATTTATCTGGAATTGTGCAAATAACTATGTGTTAATCTGAAATGTTTTTTTTTTAAAAAGCAGCCATTTTTTCTGGGAGTTCTCAATTTCATTCCCCTCATAATGAAAACTTTTTATGTCATTGGTGTCCGTGACGCAAAGGACCACAGACTCTGTTTAATTTTGGATTCCCACAAATGAATGCACATAATTTACTAGTATGAGTGTACCTCTCTGCGCCCGCAGCCTCCGGGATAGGCTCCGGACCCCCCACGACCGATATGGAATAAGCGGTTCTGGACAATGGATGGATGGATGGATGGAGTATACCTCTCATTTAAAGTGTGAACATTTTTTAACACTTATTAATCATGATGTGCTGAGCATATAGGACTGTGATCAGCCAGCACTGTGGTCACACTCTTTCTGTGGTTTCCTTCTGATTTATACATAAATAGAATTAGACACAGGGTCTGCACACATATAAAGTCAAAAATAACCTGTCCTATTCATCTCACATAAATACAAAAAGAAAATTTAACTCATCGTGCAACTGGGTGTAGAGTGGGGCAAGGGGCACCGGGTGTTTGTTATCAGCCTGTCCAAAGAAGCCCCTGGTGTTCAAATGTAATATTAGCACTTTAGTAACTATTAACCTTCTGTAAACTGCACAGAGTCTGGCACAGGGCTGCGCTCACAAAGCGCCCAGCTCTGAATGCTGCATACGCAGACACACGACATCTGGAAAATCACTCTTTTTCTTCTGCCTCCACCTTCTAGCCGTAGCTCATTAGCCAAATCAATTTACTTTCATAAAAACAATGCATAAAAAGTGAAGCATGTGCATAGACAGAGAAAACAGCCAGCAGAGCTGGATTGCAGTGTCCTGTCTCTAAATTTGGGGATTTTTCTAAAACTCTTCAAAATTCACTAGTTCTCATGCCTGCCCACCACTTTGTAAACCCTTTCCCAAATATATTCAAAGTCTCCATTCCCTCCTCCCGTTCCCATATTACCTGGTCTTACAATATAATAATTAGATATAAATGAAATGTATTCTACACCCGCAACTCTGACCAGGATTAATGTTTCAAAAAGGGATGGACAGGTTGGTTTAGTCAAAATGTAACTTCAGTTTAAGTGCTCTCATATTAATGAAACAAAGCAATATAAATATTGAAAATAAGTGAATGCTAAATATTTTCTTGTACTCGGGTCTCCAAATCAAAGATCAAAGTATGTTTAGGAAGTACTCTGAGTATTTCAATACTGCCATGTTAAAATAAATGCTAGGCAAACAGCTTGCAGAGAGATATGTTTCAGCAAACAATTTTTAAAACTACTTTGTCTACCCCATTAAAGCAAAACGGTACTCACCTTTAAGTCTTCACTGTCGAGTGTCACTGACTAGCAGTTGTGATGAACCTTTTTTTTTTTCTACAGGGGTTGCACAAGGTGTACCAAAGTGTCACGTTGGCCATGTCTCATATTCCGAGGAGTGCCAGAATGCTAGGTTTATTATTAATTGACAAGGCCTTGAAAAACGCAAATGAAACGCAAGCATTTTGGGAAAGAGACCTCTCCCAGTCATCAGTCACCCATGTGTCATTTTATAAAGGAGATGAAAAAAGCCTGGAGCCGCTTTTCAGACGGAGAGTGAAAACTTGGTGATCACAATATAAAATTATTCTAATACACTTAATTTAACATTAAAACAGAGAACCTGTAGCAAGCAGGGCTGGAGACACTTTGGATGTGATTATAGTGACACACTATTATTATTATTATTATTATTATTATTATTATTATTATTATTATTATTCATGATTGGACTGCTTTACAATTATCCTCCTCCAGCGAGGTCTCTCTCCTCTAACACCATAAACCTGATTTAATCCAGAATATGATCACTGTTTCATTCCTGTTGCTTTGTAATGATCAGCCTCACACGTTTGTGTTTTGAAGAAACGTACAGACCCAAATACCAGGCCTTAACCCACTGGCACCCCTACTGGGGCAAGTGCTGTGACCCCGACCCAGACCATAGGCTCTCCTCTCAGAAGCATGATTTCCCCTTTTTATTTTAGGGTACTGTTTACATACTAGTTGAAGCTTTTAAAATGAAGTGTAAACGATTGTCAAATATCTTCTGTAACTTCAAATGCATCCCTATGGCACAGCGAGGAGGAGTTTTATTCTGGAAAACCAGGGGAAATGCAGGATGGGATGCCAGTCCATATCTGAGGACAGACTCACACATTCATGCCTTGGGTAATTTACCCCAGCACATTTTTTGGTGGCAGGGGGAAACCAGGGTACCTGGAGGAAACCCACACACACTTAGGGAGACCCTGCAAACTCCAGACATAGACAAGCAGGATTCAAACCCACAACCCTGTGGGTGAGAGGTGACACATTCAGCAGCTGCAGCACACCCCTTAAATACCCCTGGGGCAACTGGAGATTCACCAAAAGCAGGAAGATGAAGATATATCCACACTGATCTTAGTCTAGAGAAATTAATCACATACATATCTATTTAGTTTCAAGACATAATTGTAAATGGTCTGTGTGAGTCCAAGCAACTCAGTGTAGGAATATATTGTCCTATTTACGGGTCCAAGCAATGATAGCTGTTGGATCCCTATTTTTTTTTTAATAGAATTTTTATTGTAATGTAGAAAGAAAAAAAAACATTTGCTCTATGTAACAGTTTTAACTGGTTTCTTGTTTGGTTTATTATCAAAGGAACAATGCTCATACACTGTGAATTTTATTTAAAAACTTAAGCAACAAACCAACATAAAATACATCTGAAAATATTAACATTGTTTTTTAAGTCAGAATTGATACCAAAAGAAACCCCCAAGACAACTATGTGAAAAAAATAGACACAATATAATCTTCAACCATATGCAATAAAAAATATTTTGTAGTAGATAAGTTTTATTGAATTAACCTATTACTTACGTTTATATAAATACAGAACATTGTTAAATATTGATATTTGTATTTCTAGCAAGCATACATGTACAGTGTAACGGATCTAAAATCTATATCGACTACTTGTTGAAATTTGTTGATAAAAAATAAAAAAAACAGGCTTTTTTGCATTTATTTGATTTCAGCTGAATAATAAAGTGACTTGTAGGATAGATGATATGGTGAGACTGAATTTTTGGCATATTAGATATTTCACACTTTGAGGAGTGACACACCGGCACACTGCTTTACATTTAGCGGTCGCTCAGCAGTGCTTTCTCCTCCTTTGACGCAGCTAAGCTTTCATCTGTATTCTGGGCCCGACTCTGATCCTCCTCCAGCTTAAAGTTCATCTCGTTCTGTCGGCTGCCCTCCTCGTGGTCAACTGGCATCTGCCAGCTAAGCGAGGTGGAACCGCCCGGATACTTTGTGTAGATCTTCTGCTGGTTCTGGACCGGCCTCCGCCGTCTGCACTTTAGTCTAGTGCACAGCAGGTAAAGGATTTCAGCAACGTTCAAGGCCAACGAGATGCAGGACACCACCAGCATGAAGATGATGAAGATGGTCTTTTCCGTCGGCCGGGACATGTAACACTCAACCGTGAACTTGCAAGGTTTTCTGGAGCAAGGGAACATAGGCACCATGACAAAGCCATACAGGTAATACTGACCCACGATGAATGCCGTCTCAAAGAGGATTTTGAAGAGCAGCTGCGTCATGTAGCTGCACAGCAAGTTGCCTTTGATCTTGACTTTGCCCCTGTCGTCGGTGTACTTGGGGGCCTTTAGCGTGCTGTTCTCTTTGTGTTCCTTCAGCTGCAGTCGGAGCTTCTTCTCCTGGTGGATGACATGCAGGGCATGTCCGAGGTACATCAGGGTCGGCGTGGCCACAAAAATGATCTGCATGACCCAGAAGCGAATGTGGGAGATGGGGAATACTTGGTCGTAGCAGACATTCTCGCAGCCGGGCTGCTGGGTGTTACAGATGAACCCCGACTGCTCGTCTCCCCACACGCTCTCAGCCCCCGCCCCAAGCACCAGGATCCTGAAGATGAAGAGCACGCTCATCCATATCTTCCCGATGACCGTGGAGTGGGCTTGAACCTTGTCCAGAAGTTTGGATAGAAATGACCAGTCTCCCATTCTTCTGATTTTTCTTTAAAGGGCAGAAAATTAATGATTACATCAGCCAGGTTGAACTGGGAATTTCGCCCATCAAACGTGAACGTTTCATTTGGGTCAAACAATGTCATGATCATCCCATTGCCCACTTTAAACAAATGAACAACCCAGTGGGATATTTAAAAAAAATTACAAAAGGCTCATGCAGACTGAACAGCATTTATTAAGTGTAATTAGGGATGACGGCTATTGAACACCTTTCTAACCTGAACCTTGAACACCTTTCTGACCATTCTTCTAACATGATTGAACACATTTTTTTTATCTCTAGATAATGCTTTCCAGTTACTATATTATAATATTCTATATATTGATTTTACGTCTATGTACACACAAAAAATACCAGGCAGAATATGTCAGAGTTTTGTAGTTTGCTTAATTACGAGCTATTATTTCAGAATTTGTCCTCAATAACATATATGTTTTTTTCAGAAGCAAAATCTTTAGAATCGATAAAATTGTGCTCTTACCTTTATACACAACCTGTTCCTCTTATATCGGCTAGTGCTTCTAAGGAGGGATAGTTACCCTGGGTTGGACCTTGAGTTTTTAGGTTGTGGAAAGTTGTGCAATCAACGCGCAGACTGGCAAGCGGTCACGTTCCCGGACACTCAGCAAATAGCACAGAGCGAATTCAAAAAGCTCAACTCCCGCTGCAAGAATATGTTGGTAGGCATGTTAATGATTGATAGGACCTTACAATAAAGGTCAAATACGTTCAAAACAAAAAAGAATTTCCTTGCCATTTTTTGATGTGATATTCATACATAATATATAAGTGGTAAAAAATATCAGTTACAAATGTATCGTTACCTATACGTTTACTAGGGAAAACATTTGTCACAATGCACTGAATTCATTCTGATTCGTAACACTCTTCAGAATTCTCTGCATAGTTTTAATATACAGCGCAGCACAAACTAGAATTTGATTTGTGCATCTGATATATGATTTTACGTCAACCTAGGGATGGCATGGTGTTGCAGTGGCTAGCACTATTGCCTTCCACCTTTGGGACACAGGTTCAAGTCTCTGCTATGGCTCCATGTGTGGAGTTTGAATGTTTTCCCTGTGACATCGTGGATATTTTCTGGTTTCCCCTCACAGTCCAAAAACATGCTGAGGTTAATTGGAGTTACCAAATAGTGAGTGTGCCCTGCAATGGGTTGGCATTCCATTCTAGGTTGTTCCCTGCCTTGCGTCCGTAGCCACCAGGCCATGTATTTCACCTGAGAGGAAAGCTTAGTGTTTAAGTTACAGAAATTCCAACAAAAACATCCATCATCAATCATTCATCAGGACACAGGAGCCAGACTGAAAACCCCAACTCTGCAGGTGGGACGCAAAACACACAGAAGGTTCCAATACATTCTCTTGAAATCACAGTTCACTCAATATTTATTCATTGCAAATCACAAGAAAAGGTGTTTAATATTAAGTCAGTCTTTACCTTGTTAGATGCTAACTGCATGTCTGCTTCCTCTACTCAGCAGAATGACTGAAAAGTTGGATCTAATGTAATGTAGTAAAATTTCATGAAACGATATGCAAATATAAGCTGACATATATACAGTATTGTGCAAAAGTCTTAGGCAGTCAAAGAAAATGTTTAAGGCTATTTATCTGGGTATCAAGTGTAGATTTGCTCAGAAAAAAATGCAATTTAACATTAGAACAAATGCATTGTTCTCAAAAGCGTTACTGGTATCTTGCTGGATGGTAAGATGATCACCGCTTCAGTTCCCAAACCTCTCCTCAGGGGTATTGCAGTCATTTCATGTATTCATTAAGTTTCACCACCAGTTTCCTCAATTAGTTAAATAACTCAATGAGGTATTGATTAGCCAATCAAGGTATGCTAGTGGTCGAGTCAAAAAATACATTGTGTACTGGGTGGTTGGGGTGACTTTTGGAGAGGTTTTGAAATGGCTAAGCTGACACTCTTTGAAACATCATAATTTTACACCAACATGAAAATCATTGTCTTTGACTGTGTAGTACTTCTCAAAACAACTATTTAGATTTGAACTTCCTCCAGGTTAATGCTATTGTCTTCTGAAACCAGACTCTTGGTGAGACCGCTCGCTAGCTTTCTCCCATGGAGCTGCAGTTCCATGTTCACCCAGTTCTGAAGCACTTGGTCCTTGTTTTTTAACTCATCTCCGTCAGCTGTCACCCTGCAGTTCTGCTTCTTCTCTATGCACGAGCTGACCTTCCTAGCGCACAGGTAGAAGATTTCGGCCAAGTTGAGGAGCAGTGACACGCAGGCAACCACCAGCATGAACCAGATGAAGACGTTCTTCTCGGTGGGCCTGGACATAAAGCAGTCCACTTGGTGAGGACAGGGAGACATGCTGCACACATAACGGGCCTGGAGATTGAAGCCAAACAGATAGTACTGGCCCATGATGAAGCTTAGCTCCAGGAGGATCTTAATGATCACGTTGGCCAAGTAGCTCTGCAGAAGGCGTCCGTGAAGGCTGACCTTACCCGTGCTGCTGATGTAGTTGAGGGTTTTGCGCTGTTTTTTCAAGATCAGACTGCTGCATTCGTCCTGGGCCCGCCTCGCCATCTTTTGCCGGATCTTCTTTTCAGTGTGGATGATGTGCATGACATGACCGAGGTACACCAGGGTAGGCGTGGACACAAACACAATCTGGAGTACCCAGAAACGGATGTGGGAGATGGGGAAGGCATGATCATAGCACACATTCTCGCAGCCGGGCTGCTTCGTGTTGCAGATGAAGTCTGACTGCTCGTCCCCCCACACCTTCTCGGCCCCCGCCCCCAGGACCAGGATCCTGAAGACGAACAAGACTGTGAGCCAGACCTTCCCGATGACCGTGGTGTGGGTCTGCACCTTGTCCAGCAGACGGCCCAGGAAATCCCACTCGCCCATTGTTACCTGATTGATGGGACCAAGACACAGAGGAAGACGGCTTCATTAACACGAAGTCATGTATCAAAAATCACCAAACTGGCAGAAAACCCACAATCCACCAGCTGATTACTCATACATAAGCATCTCATATGTTAAAGACAACCGATTCCTTAATGCTGCACTCAGTGCTGGGGAATAAGTAGCTGTCCTTAAACTACAGTGGTAACGTGATGGTTTAAGGTCTGCTACAGTGCCTTGCAAAGGTATTCATCCCCCTCGTGTTTGTCCTGTTTTGTTTTGTCACATTACAAGCTGGAATTAAAATGGATTTTTGGGGGGGTTAGCACCATTTGATTTACACATCATGCCTACCACTTTATTTATCACTGTGACAATAACAATAATTAAGATGAAAAACCAGACATCTTGAATGCGCATAAGTATTTACCTTTGTTTTGAAACCCCTATTTAAGAGTTGGTCTAACCAAATAACTTTATAAGTCATGATTAGTTAATTAAGATCCACCTGTGTGTAATGAAAGTGTCACATGGTCTGTCACATGATGTCTGTATAAATCAACCTGTTCTGAAAAGACCCTGACTCTGCAACAGCACTAAGCAAGCAACATGAAGACCAAGGCACATTTCAAATAGGTCAGAGACAAAGCTGTGGGGAAGTACAGATCAGGGATGGGTTATACAAAAATATCCCAAACTTTTAATATTCCATGGAGCACCTTAAAATCCATTATAGCAGAATATGGCACCACCACAAACCTGATAAGAGAAGGCCGCCCACCAAAACTCCCAGACTGGGCAAGGGGAGCGTTAATCATAGATGCAACAAAGACCCCAAAGATAACACGGACGGAGCTGCAAAGATCCACAGTGGAGAGGGGAGTATCTGTCCATAGGACCACTTTAAGCCGTACACTCCACAGAGCAGGGGCCAGAAAAGAACCATCACTTAAAATAAAAATAAGAAAACACGTTTGGAGTTTGCCCCGCAGCATGTGGCAGACTCCCCAAACACATGGAAGAAGATTCTCTGGTCAGATGAAACTAAAATTAAACTTATTGGCCATCGTCGGAAAAGCCATGCGTGGAGCAAACCCTACAGTTCCCATCGCCCCGAGGACACCATTCCCACAGTGAAGCAGCGTGGCAGCGGCATCATGCTGTGGGGATGTTTTTCATCTGCAGGGAAGGAAAGATGGATGGCACTAAATACAGGGCAATTCAGGAGGAAAACCTGTTTGAGCTGGCCAGGGATTTCAGACTGGGACGAAGGTTCACATTCCAGCAGGACAATGTTCATAAATATACTGCTAGAGCTACACTGGAGTGGTTTAAAGGGAAACACTTAAATGCCTTGGAGCGGCGTGGTTAGAGCCCAGACCTCAGTCCAGTCAGAATCTGTGGTATGACTTGAAGATTGGTTGTGTTGGTGTACAGCAATCTAACTTGGAGCATTTTAGCACTGAGGAATGGGCAAAAATCCCAGTGGCTGGATGTGCTAAGCTAACAGACACAGCCCAAGAGACTGGCAGCTGTATGACTTGCAGTCTTGCAGATCATTAAAGTGTCACTTACTAAAAACAATCAATGGCATTATAAGAAAACTCAAGACTGAGTTATAATCAAGCATTTACAAGCTCTTTAGCAAATACTTTGTGAGACAGGAGTAAGGTATTTTTATAATGCATTTCTAAATTTGATTGCAAGTGAACCTTTTCATTTAACAATATATTATCACATGAACAGTCTATTAACAGTTAAGGAGCAAACCTGAACCCAGGGTTCCCATATTCCCTGCTCAAACACGTCTTAATCAGCTAATTAGCAACTTTAGTAGGTGTGTCTGAGGAAGGGAATCTGCAAACTTAAAGCTGGCTGCCCAGGACCAGAATTAGGGACCCCCCCCCCTTTAGCTAAAGTGTTACTTGAAAAATATATTCCACATTACACCAAATCAAATTTAATTCACGTTCTTATCTATATGCTATTAAACAGTGATTTGGGCTTTATATTCTGAAACGAGTGTTTAAATGTCCCTTTTATTCAAGACCCACTTTCTATGTTGAAGGTCTCAGAGAATATTTTGTGCAGATTGATATGAGCTGGTTCGATATAAACAACACAGCTTATCCAGACTAGTGGGACCCAGGGACCTTGTTCACTCCTGGACATCATCTGCCTCCGTACTTACAGTGCACAAAGAATTGTTGCAAGCTTATTCATGCACTAACACTCACTGTCCTATTCCATATCAGTTCATACTATTCAACTATTCCCATATTCATGATTAAGCAAAAACACAAAGTTATCACTAATGGTTAAGTGGTATAAAAATGTATTATTGATGTTTCGCAGAAATATGAATGTAGGACATTGCACAGGTGCATCCAACGCTTCTAATTATTAAACTCATTTAATAAACAGCATTATTTATTTTTCGCACCCCTGAAACGACATTGGCAGTCATCTTTGACTTTAAGTTTGCATATAGGAGTTTTATAAATCAACATCACCTAATTGATCATTGCATATTGCATTATATACGATTACAAGGTCTTCTGATAAAAGTTTGAATAAAATACATTGCAATATTTTGCTGTATATGACTGACTATATCTGGACAATTCATAAGTAAACTTTCAAATAAATTGTTCCCCAGTTATTTTAATCAGATAACAAAATATGCAACAGTACAGGAATTTTCACAGTAACACTTAGAACACTCAGCATTTCATTTTTTAAGTCACCTTAACCCGCAGACTGAATTCCGCCTGTACGTTCCTGTATCGCACACTCACCCAAAGTCGTCTCTGTGCTGAACAGTACGCTGGCCTAATACACAGCTATCAGTCCTTCCTCAGGCAGAAGAAGTATCAGGGTATATTCAACCCTTCCTCTTATTACTGAGAAGGTTCCCTTTCAGAAAAAAAAAAACCCTCCACAGTGGGTGGGCTTTAACCTATCAGGAACCAGTGATGGACCAAATGCAAAACGGCGATCTTCTGCACGTCAACCGCCGGGAGAAACAGCTAATCTATCCTCGCCATACATATTCCATTTTTCGAGAGGTAGGCAGGCCTTTGCGTTCAGAAAACGGCCATCTATGTAGAATCCAGATGTTGTGTCACTTAAAAACAAAATCTTGACAGAAAATAAAACACAACTCATCGTAGACCAAAATACTTTTATTGACACTCTTCGCACAGGGCACATCAAAGCTGTGTTCAACTGCACAACCACAAAAATAAATATGTCATGAAGAAAAACAGGACAATAGGAAAAAAAGAAAACTGCAGATTACCTCCACAAGCACATACCTTACCACCTAAAGCAAACCCTGGTGGCTAGAAAAATTGCTATCATTTTATACAGGATTGCACTAATAAACAACAGCAAGCCAGTAAAACTCACCGATTAAAATACTGCCACCTAGTATAGTGGTTTATAATTAGGATGAGTTGTTTACAACACAACGCTGTTCCCATATTACTATAATAACAAGAAATAGTAGAAACACTGTTCCATAAAGAAACTATACACATTCTGGAAAAGTCACTATAATCACACTTTTGCAGAAAACAGTGTCTTAAAGCATTAGTACAAGAGCCTGCTTTGATCCTGAGCACAAAACACATCGCCGTGATTGATGAGAGCCATATTCCACAGCACTACATCTAAATGCACAAATTTTATATTAATCACTAACTTGATATAAGGTAACAGATTTTTTTTCCAATGTTCACATTCATGTTAAACAGCATTTGGCAAAAGTATGAGGTACCACTGAACCGTTAGCTTTTAAGACACACACAAATCTCAAGGTGTCTAACATTTCACACGCAAGCCTTTAAGTTCGGGTTCACATTGGCTGTGCTGCTCTTTTTGTCGGAATGGATCCACTACATGAAGTGCTTGACATTACTGTGCTGTCAGATGACCAGGCTGGAGAGCTAGGAATGTATCACCTACTGTGTTCTTGAGAACATGCGTGTTCCCCAAACCCATATCCATTCAGGCGTGTACTGAACAAGCCAGAACTGAAAAAGAGAAAAGAGATTACATTACAACAATAAAGAGAGATCACAATACACGTTCTGATCAGCACCGTGCCCAGAGATGTGCAGGGCGGCCCCTCATGAGAACCGCGCCAAACCATACTGCGTGATTTTCTGTTTCACAGAAGAATCAAATGAGGTTGAAGAAAGATGGTTCTCATACTGCAGGCCCACGGACGCACAGGTGTGTCAATTACCAAATTCATTCATGCACTTCATTTGATCCAGCAGTAAAGTTTATTTTAGCCTAGCTTTTAGCTTAGCTTAGATTAACTCTAAGACCAAAGCTCTGCCACTCTTGGCCCTAGACCTCCGCACTTCTCTTCCCAAAGGCATCATCTGATGTACCTGCAGTGAATGAGGCCAGTATCCTGTCGTCCTGTGGGAGATGCCCAGAGTGGAGATGGCGTGCCGGGCATACACCTGAGGCTGTGGTTCCAGCCACCCACCACTGCTCTTGCCTTTGCCTGCGACTCCCCCCTCCTGGGAATTGACCCGGAATGGGATCAGGCTCTGAACAAAGACCCCTCTGTGTCGGTACTCGTAATGCAGTGCTCGGCTGAAATGGTCCAAGTAGGCCTAGGAACAAAAGCGTTACTCTGAGTATGATTAAGCTGAAAACCACAGCCGCCGTCCGTATCCACAACACCAAAACCACCATTCATAACCACCCCACCACAGCCGCCGTCCGTAACCATGACACCACAGCCACCATTCATAACCACCCCATCACAGCTGCCACCCCTAACCACATCACCACAGCTGTCATCCAGAACCATGACACCACAGCCGCCATTTGTAACCATGACACCACAGACCCCGTTTGTAACCATAACGCCCCCTTTTTTTAAAGACTACAACATACCGTGACTGCTGTAAAAACAGTTTTTTTGGGAGTAGGTTTGCAGCACAGACCGGACGAGATGTTAACTACTGCCCCCCTGCCCCTCTCCGCCATGCCTGGGAGCACAATGCGTGCCAATAGTGTGGCAGCTGCCACGTTTCTGCTGACGACGTCCCACAGGTGGTCCTCTGGCAGGCCGGCGAAGGCCTGAGGGGAGCCCAAGGACACATCCATGCTGTTTATCAGGAAGCCTATATCTTTGTCCTTAAGCACATCTCTGATAGGTCGGCACACGGCGTATCCCTGGTTGAAGTCTGCTTCCACCGACAGGGCAGCCACCCCGTGAGAATCAGCGATAGCCTTGGCGGTGCCCTCTGCGCCCCGACCGTCTGGGCTGATTAGGATAATGCTGACGCCTTTCCTCGCCAGCTCCTCCGCATACGCCTTTGCTACTGCTTCAGAAGCACCTGCGTTTAGCAAGCAGAGACAAAGATTGCTGAGCGACCATCGCAACACAAACCCTGGCCACACCGCTGCTCTGTCCATCAGCATGCTTGTGTGCTAAGCAAGACCGTCGCTTGGCAGGGACCAAGGCCATAATTATAATATATACTGGGGGAACATTGTGAGCACATCTGATTATTCGGGGGGACGTGTCCCCCCAATATACATTATAATTACAGCCTTGGTGCTAGGCATTTCTAAACTGCCATCCTTTAGGTATCACAGCCTTAAGACTAATCCAGGATGCCGCTAGAGATTTTGGGCCCAATGAAAGCATATCATATTGGGCTCCCAACCTAGACCAATCCAATTATGTTTCAAATTTTTTAGGGCCCCTGTCACTCATGGGCCCTTGGAATCACCCTAACTCTGCCCCCTCCCTTAGGGGATCCCTGAGACTAATAAATAACCAGCATACACGTTACCCCAGAAGACCTCATATAGCGAATATGAATGACTGACTATGGTAATTATCACGCTGTAGGGACACCGTTACCGGCGCTGCTGCCGTACCCAGGATAACAGCCCACTCGCCGAACCGATGCAAAAGGTCCCCGCTGTGCATCAGGCGCGGAATGAAATGCAGCCTGATCATGCTGTAGCAGTCTCTGGCAAAGACGACGGCCCTGCTGGTCGTGTAAACGGCGCCCACCAAGGCCAGCGTTTCTACATAACAATGGCACGAACGAGCAATTTCTCTGTATAGCAGCTGGAAGCTGTCAACGGCAGCCATATCGGTCCCGAGTTCTTTACACCTGCTAGTAACCTACGTTAGGGTTTACAATACCGACTAGCTCTGTAATTATGACTAACTGCTACGCAAAGGCTAAAATCCTAAAGATTATCCTTGATAAACTGCACTATCTTCTCTACTAACGGTTACAGAGCTTTCCAATTCACCGGCCAGTTGACGTCGGTACGGACTCACCCGGAAGAGATTCTCGAAGAACCTGTGATCACATGACTTTCCTTACTGGAGAGTAATTCCATTAACAAAAACAAATTCCTTATGGATAATTTACACAGGGAGTTTCCCTATGTACAAAAATAATTACGAATCAATATGCTTCAAATACATGACAGTCTTTAAAAATTCCATTTCGGCTAATGCTTTAATGCTTGTAAAAAACAATCACTGACTACATTCCCCATAAGGCTATGCAGCAGCCTCCACTTCCTTGTTTCCATAGAGATTGGACTCAAAGCAACAAGGTCGTGTATCTTTTACCTTTACTTTACAGCATTGTACTCCCTGCATGGTAAGTGGATGCCAGTGCCACCAGGGTTGCATATTTTGTATGGCATTAAAAGAGAGAAAAACAGTTTTCTGAACTAGAAATACGAAAACCGTATTTTAGTGGGCTAGCTAATAAAGACTACAAGGTAAAATAAGCAAGCTAACTCCAGCTGTTAAACTGTATCAGCTTGCATTTTAGCTGCAATGCATCTACATTTACAGATTTATTATTCATAATAAATAGGTTTATCTATATATATTGACATTTGCTTGTGCATAAAGTGGCCAAGTCATTTTCAGCATGAAATCTTCTTCAGCAACATACTTTACAAGAATAAAAAAAATATGCATTAAATTTGTGCGTGACGTTAATTCTGCCCGCCAGCGTCGGAGATCCCTGCCTGAAGCGGGTCATACTGCCCTCCTTCTCGGCCTGAGACTCTGAAGCATCTTAAATAAAATCCGAAGAATACATGAGGGTGCGAGCGCCATGTCTCAGCTGTCGGCCGAAGATGAGGCGGAACTGGAGGCGCTGCTGCGGCGCTTGCTGAAGAGTGTCAAGGAGCGGATCCGGGGGGCGCCGTCCGTGGAGTGCGCCGAGGAGCTGCTGCTGCACCTGGAGGAGACGGACCAGAACTTCCACAAGTAGGGCCCTCTCCCCGCTTCTCTGTTTCTCTGCGTTTCTGCGCATCCGACTGACTGATGTGTCTCTGGGCAGTTATGAGCTGGTTAAGTACCTGCGGCAGTATATCGAGGGCGCCCTGGGGAGGGTCATCGAGGAAGAGACCGAGGGCTGCGCACGGATGGAGGGACAGGCGATGGCATCGGCTCAGGACACGCTGGTGCATGCAGTCACCAGGAGAGCCCGGGAATCGGCCGAGTACGTGGCCTCAGCCTCATCAAGCAGTCATCCTCATATATTTAAATAAACTGCGTTTATGCTACGTAAATGCCAAGTTCTCATCGTGATAGGATGTAAGGCTGAAGACTTGGGTCGCATTAATGAATAGTATTGTACGCCTTAACATTTGACTTGTTTCTCCCTAATAGATATAAACTCATGATGCAGACACTGAAGAACACTATGTTGGTGGTGAAGGAGTCACTAATCAATAAATTTGAGGAGGACCAGCTGAAGAAGGAAGAGATGCACAGGAGGAGCCACCGTGAGCAGTTAGATGGCCCCTACGTGGACAACTTCTCCTCATTCAGTCAGGTATGCAGTCAGGAGAACATCTGTCGTCAATCAAACTAAAGCTGCTGTTTTGCATATAAGACCATCCCGGACAGAGTGGGTCAGTGGTTGGATGAGCTAGTTTAGATGTTCTTGGAAACGATGTTAAGAAGCTAAGATCTTAAGGTATTTCTTGAAGGTCGACAGGGACTCTTATCATGGGTAGCTCGTTCCACCGCTAAGGAACCATAAACAGGAAATGTCTATAATTAAACTTATTTTCATGCAGCAGAGGCATCTCCAGCTGTCATCGCCTTGGTGATCGAAGAGGGTGAGATGGGATGTAGGTCTTCATGAGCGAGATGATAGATGTGGGTGCTGTCCCATCAATGACCATGAAAGGTGGCACTAAGGACCAGAACTTGATTCGACTGCCTGTAGGGAGTGAGTGAAGAGAGATTAAGGGTTGGGTAAAATGTAAGCATTTTGCCCTAGCTTGTTTTTTTTTTATTCCCTACTTTTTGAGAATGACCTATAAAAGATGATTGAGGGATTAATTTATTTTAAGGAAAGTGTGTGTGGGAGGGGCAGTGTTCCTGTGGGAGCGATACTGTGACGTCACACGTCTGGGGCAGTGCGCAGTTAGTGCTCCTATTGGGTTGTAGATCAGTTAAGGGGTGTATGCACACTCATGTTTGACAGACAGGCATCCTCAACAAAATGAACCCTGCTTCGTGCTCTGTAAGTCCTGGTCTGGGCTCCCACAGCCCTGCACTGGATGGATGGATAGATGGATGGATAGATGGATGGATGGATGGATGGAATCTGAGTCACTTTATATTCACGGTGCACAGCAAGACTGTTTGTATTGTTGAGCTTATGATTTTTAGGGTTTATTTGTCGTAGAAGGTACTTTCATCCAAATCCGTGTGCAGTTTTAAAAATGTATACGGCAAAGAGGTTTTCTTTTTTTTTTTTTAACGCACAGAGCTATGGGTTCATGAAGCAGGAGCAGTTGCAGGCCATCGCTGGGAAACTGGACCAGGCCCAGCCTAAAGAGGTACGGGAAGCAGGGTCGCTTCTGCTGGGCCGGTCACATGGCAGCGTGCGCGTGAGCACGTGCATAAGTATGTCCCGCGCCGGCAGGTGCGCCTGGAGGCCTTGCGGTTGCTCTGTGGAGCCCCACCCTCTGACGTGCTGACCTGCGAGAGCTGGAGCAGCCTGCGTAGCAGCCTCTCCGCCGCCTTGGCCGACCCGGACCCGGAGCTCAGCGTAAGCCAGTCTCGCTGGCAGAACTCCAGTGACCAGCTGGGGGTGGCTGTAAGATCCATGGGAGTCACAGCAGTGCCTCCTAGTGCTCCCCGATGGGCAGGGCGATTTCACACCTCACTTTTGACCAGGGGCCAGTATCACAGAGCCAGAATTCTCACTTAACCAGATAACTTAGTGGATTTAAGGTAGTCTGGGCTAAATGTAAGTGAACAAAGTCCATTTAAACTGGGGGTACCTTAAATCCCACAAGTTATCCAGTTAAGCAAGAAATCCGGCTTCGTGATACAGGCCCCAGGCCATCCCACCTAGCTGACTTTGTTTCCGAGTAACTCTTTGCCTTTGTGAGGATGTGAGCTTTGTTTTTTTTTTCCCATATAAAACTCACCCAACCGTTAACTTCTCTTCTTTCATTTTCTTCTCCTTAGGAAAACGTCCTGAGGTTCTTTGCAAAAACCTTTTCTTCTTCCCCACTGAACATAACCAGGGAGATTTATACTAGTCTGGGTAATGTCTTGTGTTTCTTTGTCACTTTCTTCAGTTTTAGTTATATTTGGGAGTAAAATTATATATGAAATACTCACTGCTATAAGGCATTGGTGCTTGTGAGCTTGGTCGTAATGCTATGTTCACATGAGCTGGTAATTAGCTCATATTACAGCATATGGATGTTTTCAGCAAATATGCAGTTTCTCTGTCAGTACAAACATCGATTTTAAAGCTGGAGAGACTAACCAACAAGTCGTGAGTCGCCACGCTGCAGGATTATGATGGGCTATTATCATAGTGTCTATCACTGAATGAAGCTTGCATCTTCAACCTCTTTTTTTTGACACACAGCTAAAAGTCTGGAGTCTGACTTCCTGGTGCAGAAACTGAGCATCCCTTCAGGATCTGCTGTATTTGACATTCATAGGCCAGAAATCGCACGTCTTCTCAAACAGGTGCGTTATACGACCTTGTTAAATGAAATGCTGCAGGTGACCTGTGTGCTTTGTTAAAAATGCCCTCTCCCCCTAGATGAGATTACTCAACGATTTCCAGAAAGAGGTGACGGCCTTTTGGATACGGCACCCAGAGAAGTGAAGTATCTTTGTTTGTGATAGAAATGTAACTTTTACTCGCGGAAATCTGGGTCCATCGTCGGGGGTTGCTTTGTGTCACTGGGTCTCTTGTGGGTATTCCCAGGTACATGGAGGAGATTATAGAGAGCACTCTGTCGCTCCTGGCTGTACAGTTTGAGTACAGTTCAGGCCCACAGTGCACAGAGAAGCTTCTGGAACCTGGCCATTTGATTGCCTTGCTGGATATCAGAGCCACCTGGTTCAAAAAGTGGATGGTGAGCGTTCCAGGCCAATACCATTCCTTCAGGCTTACTATGGATGGATGGATGGATGGATGTTTTCTGCATCTTAACAATAATAAGCTTTTCTGGTTCCCAGCATAGCTACTACAGCAGGACCGTGGTGTTGATTCTTCTGGAAAGGAAGTACAGATCGCTGGTGAGTGTTCTCATGAGTCTTTACCGGCTCTGTCTGAGCAAAGGGCGCTTTGATGGTTTCTGGGACGGACCAGAGACCTCTTAGGTTCTGCTTGAAGTTATGTGTCATGATCAGTAGTAAGACAGTAACTATAAGATGGTTGGGAAGTAATTCATGACTTAGTATGACTTAATCCAGTCGGTGCGAGGTCCTCTACTTAACCAAGATGTTTTCATGTAGGCAGGGTTTTCTTAAACTTTTTTTTGGGTTGGGGGGTCAGGATGTGTCCCTGTCTCAGATGGTGCACAGCTATAGCATGAAATTTTCATTTATGCATGCATATAATTTAATCCAGTGTTCCTCACACCAATCCTGGGGGACCCCCAGACGGTCCGTGTCTCTTAGCTCACAGGGAATTGGGAGGGAGCAAAAATGTGCACCGTCTAGGGGGTCCCCGAGGACTGGTTTGAGATACACTCAATTAATCAATTACTTATCCACTGTTCCTGTAGAATTATTTCATATATTACACGGTGCATGTTTGTTTATCATTCCCCGCTATGCCTCCGCCACAGATCGGAGCGGCCGTTCAGCAGTGTGTCCATTTCCACGAGTCCCGCACTGCTGTCCAGGATCAGGTGGCGGACATGACGCGCCTGATGGGACAGCAGCAGATTGGTGAGCGCCCGCGCACGTCAGCCGAACCCCTCTGCCCAGTCTTTTACACACCGCGCTCTAATGAAGCAGCTCTCAATTTGCACATTTTTACATTTACCATATCCTAGTAAATGAACCATGATTTTCAAAAATGGTTTTGCTGTAGTATGCATTAATCAGAACGCTGTCTTTAAAAATGTATTTTTAAGTGGTTATAATTTTAGAACCTTTATCAGAAAATTGCACAGCAGCCATTGCTAACATGTTTCTACTAGTCATTTTCAATACAAATCGTGTCATCCAAAGTGAATATCTATATTGTAGCCTTCTGGCCTAGACATTTGCAGCAAGGTGTTAAAAGCCTGAAGCCAAAAGACTGGTTATTTGGTCTGTGCAGCACCTTGGGTCTGTTGCTAGACTATTATTCGTTTTGATAAGCTCTGTTAACAGATCTTTGGTCCTTTCATACTTTCAGGCTAATAACTTCTCTCCCACTTCCAGAATGGTTACATTCAAGCAGCCGTAACAAAAGGCTTTTGTCTGCCCTTTTCAGGGAACGTAGAGGTAGGGAATGTGGGTGGAAGAAGAAGGAGATGAAGTACAGGGCTAAGGTCTTAGCTAGCAAGTGTCTGGTTAAACAAAACGCCCCTGATTCCGCCTATGGGGAAGCATATCTTGAAGTGTAGTTTGACAAGGGGGACCAAGGTGTCGTTTTTTTCTGTCCCCGAATTCCCCTGCCTGTACTTGTAATGGTGGTTTGCGGTTCACACTTTCAGGACTTTCTTTGAAAAATGAGTTTCTGTTCTTCGTGCAGCAGTGATGGGGCAGAACAGTGGCTTAGTGGGTGTCGTTCTGGCCGCATGCTTTCAGGGATGTAGGTTCGAATCCCGCTCTGTGTGAGTAGCCTTTGCATGCGGTCCCATGCTTGGTTCCCTTCCGTATCCAAGCCAGCTGAGTCTTATTGTGTCCCATGGAGCCATTCCCACATGCTGCCTTTGGGGTACGTCTTTCCGAGTTTCCTTGTGTTTGTCCCGTGGTCAGTCATTTCAGCCTGTCCTCTTCCCCACATGTTCAGGGCCGTTTCCGTCTGCATCGTCTTGAGAGCAGCTGTGCAGCCGGGCGCACGCGTGCAGCTTGGGGATGCGATGCTCTCGTAGCTGAACTGACTGCGTGGGTTTATTTAACCCAGGAGTGCAGATGTGTGCTCTTCCACCCTGACAGCTGGAGAGAGCAGAGCCGTGGAGGCTATCCTGAGTGACCCCGGCAGCTTCCCTGAGCTATTTCTGTTACCTCTGTCTGCTTAACACTCAGAAACATAGACGTGCAGTACTCCAGGTGTTTATATGATATGTGAAATAGTCTCATTAATAATATTCCTGTTTGGACTTTCTATGATTCTATTGTTGCTAAAACTGACAGTGATAAATATTTCACTAGCAATCCCTAGAAAAATAGCGACTTGTCCTTTTTAGACTCTTACATCTTTCCGTGCCCTAAAATGCATAGGCTTTACAGGGAAACGACAGCACAGGTTTCCATTCTGAGTGGCTGATAGCTTTCCTTGACCTTCTTCCACATGTGCTAGGTCTACAGAGATAATTCTCAGCCCTTCTTTTTTTTTTGTAAAAAGCTCTTTCACACGATCACATTTCCAAACAGAAGCTGCGGGCTGGCGTGTTGTTGCACATGTGTGCGTTTTGAAGATCTCTCCTCGAAAACCCACACGTTATCTTCTGCCTCCCTAAGACAGATGGCTTCGCTGGCTGTAGGTCAGAAGGGGCGGGCCCACCGATCCTGACTCAGCTACAGAAACGTGCGTCCCAAGTGGTCCCAGCTCCACAAGCTTAGCCGTCATGTCTAAACAGCCAGGCAGACGAAACAGAAGTGCGAGCACCTGATGGTTTAGAACTGTGTGATGCTTTTGGTGTGTGAAGCACTGTCCAGGGTTGTGGGTTTGATATCAGCTATGTGAGTATGTGCCTTCACTGCTCACCTCCATGAGAGTGAGTATATGGCATCCCATCCAGAGTATTCCCCTGCCGCCTTCCCTGTTTTTCAAGCGGAATCGGTTCCAGTCAAACCCGTGACCTTTGGCCGCAGGACAGGGGTTTTCAAACTTTTTGATCAAAGGAACACATTTATGTTGAAAGTCAGAGGTCCAGTACTATTTTCAACAACAAAACAGCATTTCATGAATTTTAATGAATTAACAGTAACTTTCTATATGAGACATCAATATATAGCAGTAGGTGGTTCTACATTGTATTTTTTCCTTCAGACCACATTAAACTTTTATACTTTAACCATATCGATAGATGAGGTGCATTTCCAGCTGGGTCTGGATTAACTTGCGGTTTGGTCTGCGTCCGGACCGTGGTCTGGAATTTGAGAATCTCTGTTCTAGGATTTGACCCTTAAGCAGGTAAACTCTTGAACCTTCAGTGTTGCCACTTTCAATAGGAAGAAATGCAGGATGTCACTGCCCCTCTCCCTGGATCTGGGGGGGTAAAATATGCAGAGTGTTCCCGACAACTGAATTGGCTGAACAGGGATCCCATACAAGTAATCGTAAAATTATGTACGAAAAAATCACACAAAATGTTTATGAAAATATGGGACAAATCGCTAAATGGAATTTTCAGATTGCCTGTGTTACATAATACAGTGGCTGAGAGCCCCCCCCCCCCATAAATATGGTGTAGATCTCCAAGGCTTTCCGCATAGGCGGTTGGAATATGCATAGATAGCCTGCGCTGCTCAAAGCTCCTGTGCGCAGATGACTGCAGACGCCACTTCGGTATGGGTTCGCGACCCCGCAGGTGCAGCCCAGAGGACGCTGTACACGGCCCGTGAGCTGGACTACGCCCACTTCGCCCACTCGCTCAGTCTTCTGGGGCGGCTGCTGATGTACACCAATGGGAGGAGGCTGTTCCCCATCAAGGTGAAGAAACGGAAAGGTGAGACTCCTGTAGCGATGTCACAACCCATCACTGAGTCCATCTGGATACTGAATACCGTACAGAAATCTGTAGTCCCGTAGATATTCATTAAGGATAATTTAATCTCAGGATTTATTCTGCTGTTTAACCCTGTGTATTACTCCTTTAAAAGCAGCTGGGTAGCTGAGACCGGTGTCTTTTAAGTCGTGTTACTGTTGTGTTTTTGGTGCTTTTTAAGGTTCCTCCAGTTGTAACACGAGGCCTGTTACCCTCCACAGAGCCACTGTCCCTGATGGACTTGATCATGATACTGATCCAAACTGTGTACCTGGACCCCAAACCGCAGCCCCGTGCCGTTTCCCACACAGGTCTGCTTCACGGCCCCGTTAACCCCGTTTAAAATCCCCGACATGAATGGCGTTCTAAGGGTTTTGAGTCAGTCTCATCTTTTTATTCACCAGGGACAAAAAGATCGAGGAATTTGTTTTGGTGCACAGGGTATACAATTAAACGTACAATCAGGACAGAAATACAAAAGACAATAAATGGAAATAAAAGTAAAAATAGAAATGTACAATAAACAAACAAACATGTAGACATAAATAATGGTGAGATGACCCTATTTAGGGTGCAGACAGCTTTGGGGTATGAAATATGAATAAATCCCCTAAGCACCAGTGTGTTCCTCATGGGTCCTTGTTTAGGAGGACAATGACCTGGGGAAGACGTTGTTCAGGTGGCGATTAGTCCTTGTGTTCAGAGCTCATACTCTCAGCTTTGGGCGAGAAGGCCATCGAAGGGCATTTCAACGGCAGAGCAGTGTTAACTCTTAGTCAGATGGCAGGTGTTTCTCTGCATTGTCAAAGAACAGGCCACTTTGATGAAAATCAGTTAGTGAAACCCATATATATATGCGAACTTCTATATTGTATAAAAGAAACCAACCATTAATTGAAACTTTGATGTCCGAGATGTAGCAATATTTAACCCACTGAATAACCATCGACCTGCAGACTGGCATTAAGTTAAGTCTGATTGATCTTTTTCTTTGTAAGTAATACTTAAACTCAGACTGCTCAGTCAGATTTAAGTCTGTAAAAATACTGATTTATGGGTGTGTTGATCATGCTGTTTCTTGAGACCAGTGGCTGGTCGATAAGACACTGGCACAGTGCCGTCTACAAGGCCAAACTTTCCCAAAAGGCCGGTGTTCAAGTGGAAACCTAAATTAGGTACAAGCTGCCAGGGCAGTTACTATGGTATTTATGGAGACTGGGGTCCGTAGCAAATAAAGGCCATATTCAGCCTCCGAATGTACCTGGGGATAGGAAGGGCAGGTGGAAAGCCACAAAAGCGGGTGTCAAAGCACAGCTACAGTTTTGCAGATTAAAAAGAAGCTTTGGGTTCTGATATCCAGTGAAAAAAATCAATGATACAGCCAAAGTGTTAATATTAACATGAACATTTCAGCCTGTTTTTATTTAACTGGCTATCTGCAGTACGTGGATATTTACCTGGGATGCAGCCAAGGACTGACTCAGTTATCGTACATTTGGCCATAAAAGATGTCTCCTGACCCCATCACACCTTGCTGATTTGGGAGCCCCTCCCGTAATAAAGTGATCGATTGGACTCTGTTACTGTCTGCCGGACTTCCTGACTTGGGACATCATAATGACTCCTGGTTACTGCTCGTTAGGTTCTCTCAGTTCAGAGGATGATCACATGATAACAACTCTTTGTTAGTTATTCACACTTCGGAGGAATGAAGCCCTGTGCATCCGTTGTATCTTTCAGACAGCCTGTCACCCAGCAGCTTGGTGATGGAGGTGCTCAGGACCCTCGGCGACCGCACGGATTGTGCCGACGAGTGCCTGCACCGCAGGGTCATCATAGAGACACTGCTGTCTCCCGTGGTCGCCTCCTTGAGAGGGACGCAGGTGGCAACCCCCCATCTGAGGGAAACTTTGGATAATCTGCACTCTTTCACTCTACTCTTTATATAACCCCAGTTATTCCCCGATTTTAGGCTATTTAGACAATTTACCGCCCTCAATGCGAGTGAATCCAACCCATAACGCCCACTACTGAAAATGTTTATCCCCTTAATTATATTCTATGCGGGTGACCTGAGCCTTTTAAACTCACTTTTTCAGTCAAGGGGGTGTCAAAAAATGTAGCTTCAGGTTCTGCTAATTGTCACTGCCGTCCAGGGGCGATTCCTGGATTTGACTCTTTGAAGGGATTGAATCTTCCCTCATTTGGGTCTAGAGCCACCTGTGTTTGTGTGCTTTGCGGCAGGTTAAGGTCGGCTCTCAGGAAGCCACGCTGGTACATGTAGCCGACCTGCTGGCTCGCATGGCCACCACAGAACGTGGCCTGTCCCTCTTCCTGTACGACGGAGGTCTCATCTCCGTCGATGGCGAGAGGTAAGTAGAAAGCGGCCTTCGCTTGGTGTGACCTTGAGTGCCCTGCCCACCCCTCCTCCATCCTCGTAAACATAACGCCCCTCCGTCCTGTAGCACGACGGCCGCGCACATCATTGTGCAGTTCACGCAGCTGCTGCTGGCCTGTGAGTGGGAGCCAGGGGCAGCTAGAGTAGCTGGCGCATTCGTCTTCACTTGCCGGCAGTTGTACAACACGTGCGAAGGGCTGCACGCGCTGCGGGGCTATGGCCTGCACGACTGCATCGCCCAGGCCTGGAGAAAGGTAGGGACATGGGCACGACCAAGAAGTCCGCTCCACTTTAGAGGGTCCAGCTGGGTTTGGGTGAAGAAATTGCGCTAAATAGCTATGAAGAAACCACCCCCCGTCCTGTCCCGTATTAGCAAGCAGAATGTGTGCTCTGGTTGCCCTTTGCCGCCGGGTCACATTTGATCTGCAAAGGAGAAGTTTGGGACACTCCTCCTGTTGCGTACTTTAGATTTAATCAGGTAATCAAACCATCTTAAGACAGGAACAGGAAAAGGGAAAGACAACAAAAAGCGAGAAGAAAAATAAAGAGGAAGAAAGAAAAAAGGAAGGAAAAAAACAACAAAAACATATAAGAAAAACATACGTATACAAAAAAAAAAACAAAAGCATATACTTATACGCAAAAATATTTTTAAAAAACTATGAAGAGCCATGAAGAAATTTGCATGCAGTTTACAGGTATTACAGGACAGGTAAATCAAGGGTTTCTGTATCTTAAAAATAGGTCAGGTTAGGTTGGGGAACATAGCGCGTTGCCGCACCCACCACACGACATCCTGGGATCCCAGCTGGCAACTCCCCCCCAGGCCGACATGCGGTCCAGTCCCACCCTCCGGAAAGGGCTGTCTATCTGCCTCCGCCCGGTGTAATGTGGGCGTCCCCTCGGCCTGGTCCATCCGCTCGGGTCCTCAGCAATGAGGATCCTGTGAGTCGGATCACCCCTGGGGAAATGCGCCACATGGCTGTAGTGCCGTAACTGACGCTCCCTCACAGTGCAGGTAATGTGCCTCATTCAGGACTCCCCAACAACCGCTAGTTCGACACCGAAATCAAACCAGCAGTACCCAAGTACTCTCCAAAGAGATGCAGTACCAAAAGAGTCCAATCTTCGTCTCTGGATAGCATCCAAAATCTGAAAAATAAGTCTCTCATAGCCTCTTAGCCAGCATAGGACTCCCAGTGCAGAGGACACACTCACATGCTACTGGCAAAGTAGGGTTCACCTGAGTACAGGTTTTTCAGACTGAGGAATAAATCCACCCAAACGGGGAGCGTTCGAACTCCACACACACAGCTAGAGGCAGGAATCGGACCCACAACCCTGGAGATGTCGGGCTTCTCCTGTGCCACAACAGCCAGGCTTACGAGGTGCCTGTAACCGTCTCTGTAACTATTGGCCTTCTTTAACCTTCAGCAAACTTCCTGTGTTTACTTATTCACAATCTTAAACATTGAACATGAGAAACTGCCATTCCTTTGGGTTAGTATCTTGTACTGTAAAGTGTTAAATTTCAACCGGGAAATCAGAGTCAGGAATTTCAGCACAAGGGGAGTGGTAAGCATGAGTATAGGCTTATAAATCAACATGTCTTTATCAGTCATTGGTTACATAACGTAGTCTCGATTGTCATGGGTTTGTGACATGGTCTGGAAAACCTCCGAAATCCAGGCTTATTCCTGTCCCAAGTCCTCCTGAGACAGCCTCGCCCTGGCAACGAATTGTTCATTAACCTGATGACTCCTGTAAACGATTTGCAATAGATTGCTGTAGTCACTTAATAAAATCATTAAACGACAGATATTCTGTGACACATTCTGTCCTGGAAATATCCATCCATCCATTTTCCGACACTCAACCAGGGTTGGGTTGAGGGGATAGCAGTCTAAGCAGGGATACCCAAACCTCCCTCTCACCAGCCACCTCCTCTAGCTCCACCGGGGGAATACCAAGGCATTTCCAGGCCAGCCGAGAGATACAATCTCTCCAGCGTGTCCTTGGTCTGCCCTGGGGCCGCCTCCTGGTTGGACGTGCCGAAACACCTCCCCAGGGAGCCATCCAGGAGGCATCCTACACAGATGGCCAAGCCACCTCAACTGGCTCCTTTCAATGCGGAAGAGCAGCGGCTCTACTTTGGGTCCCTCCCGAATGTCCGAGTTCCTCAACCTGTCTCTAAGGCTGATCCCAGCCACCCTGCGGAGGAAACTCATTTCTGCCGCTTGTATCCGTGATCTCATTCTTTGTCATTTCCTGGAGCTCATGACCATAGGTGAGGGTAGGAACGTAGATTGACTGGTAACTTGAGCGCTTTGCCTTCTGGCTCAGCTCCCTCATCACCAAAAAAGAATGGTACAGCGTCCGCATTACTGCTGATGCTACACCAATCCGTCTGTTGATCTCTCGCTCCCTTTTTCCTTGTGAATAAGACTCCTAGATACTTAAACTCCTCCGGTTGAGGCCACAACCCATCCCCCACCAGGAGAGGGCAATCCTCCCTTTTCGTGTTGAGAACCATGGCCTCAGACTTGGAGGTGCTGATCCTCATCCTGGCCGCCTCATACTCATCTGCAAACCGCCCCAGTGCCCGCTGCAGGTCACAGCCAGATGACACCAACAGAACCACATAATCTGCAAAGAGCAAAGATGCAATCCTGAGACCCCTGTACTGGACCCCCTCCACCCCTTGGCTACGCCTAGAAATTCTATCCATAAAAGTTGTGAACAGAATCAGTGACAAAGGGCAGCCCTGGCAGAGACCAACCGGAAATGAGTCTGACTTACTGCTGGCAATGCAAACCAAACCATTTGTACAGGGATCTGATAGCCCGTAACAATGGACCCCGTACTCCATACCCCTGGAGCACCCCCCACAGGACCCCCCGAGGGACACGGTCGTATGCCTTTTCCAAGTCCATAAAACACATGTAAACTGGCTGGGCAAACTCCCATGAACCCTCCAGTATCCTTGTGAGGGTAAAGAGATGGTCCAGTGTTCCACGACCAGGACAGAATCCACATTTTTCCTCCTGGATCCGAGGTTTGACTGACGGGTGGATCCTCCTCTCCAGTACTCTAGCATAGACCTTCCCAGGGCGGCTGAAGAGTGTGATCCCTCTGAAGCTGGAACACATCCTCCAGTCAGAGCTTTCAAGCACTCAGGGCGAAACTCATCCACCCCCGGAGCCCTAACACAGAGTAATTGTTTGACTACTTCAGTGACCTCAGCCCCTGAGATGGGCAAGTCCTCTTCTGAGTCTTCCAGCTCTACTTCCTCCAAGGAAGGCATATCAGTGGGATTTCAGAGATCCTCGAAACATTCCTTTCATCCCCTGACTATATCCCCAGTTGAGGTCAACAGCTCTCCATCCCTGCTGTAAATAGCATTGGTGAAGCCCCGCTTCCCCCTCCTGAGTCGCCTGACAGTTTTCCAGAACCTTTTTGAGGCCGACCGAAAGTCCTTCTCCATGACCTCTCCAAACTCCTCCTACACCCGAGTTTTTGCTTCAGCAACTGCCAGAGCCACTTCCCGCTTGCCAGTCACTTTTTCAGTCAAGGGAGTGTCAAAAAATAACTTCAGGTTCTGCTAATTGTCGCTGCTGTCCAGGGGCGATCCCTGGATATGACTCTTTGAGGGGATTGAATCTGCCAGTACCTGTCCGCTGCTTCTGAAGTCCCACAAGCTAACCAAACCCTGAAGTGTCCACCCTCGGGTTTGGGAATTGCTGCCACAACTGGTACCAGCAACTATATGGCCACGGCTCCACACTGCCATCTCAGCAATGGAGTCTAGGAACATGGCTCATTCAGGCTCAATGTCCCCTGAGTCTCTCAGGAGAGTAGAGAAGTTCTGCCAGAGGTGTGAGTTGAAGATCTCCCGGAGAGGGGCCTTTAAAGTCCCCCAGTAGAATAATTGAGTCCCCAGACGGGACGCCTTCCAGCACCCTCCAAGGCCTCCAAGAAGGCCAGATACTCTGGACTGGTGTTCGGAACATACGCACAGACAACCGTCAAAGTCCATCCTCCAGCACAAAGTCGAAGGGAGGCGACCCTCTTATCCACCGGGGTAAACGCCAATGCACTGGCACCGAATATAAATAGCCCCATCCCTGCCCAGCGCCTCTCACCATGGCCAACGAGTGGAATAGAGTCCAGCCCCTCTCCACGAGTTTGGTTCCAGAGTCCGAGCCATGCGTCGAGGTGAGCCCGACTATATCTAGTCGGTATCTCTCTACCTCCCGCACCAGCTCAGGCTCCTTTTCTACCAAAGAGGTTACATTCCATGTACCTACAGCCAATTTTAGTAGCTGACGATCGGCCCGCCGAGGCCCCTGTCTTCGACTGCCACTTGATCTACATTGCAGCCGACTCCTACGCCTGCCCCTGTAGGTGGTGGACCCACAGGAGGGCAGACCCATGTTCTTTCTTTGGGCTATTCCTGGCCCGTGGGTGGAGGCCTGGCCACCAGGCACTCGCCCTCGAGCTCCTGTCCCAGGCCTGGCTCCAGCGCAAGGCCCCGGTCTCCCCAATCCGGGCGGGGTAACATATTCCTTCATGTCTACTTGAACCGCACTTAGTCTAGTCGCTCACCTAGGACCAATTTGCCTTGGGAGACCCTACCAGGGGCAATTGCCCCCAACAACATAGCTCCTAGGATCATGGAGGCACATAAGTGCCCCGACCACGATAAAGTGGCGATTCATGGAGGCGTTCTGGAAATAACAGTTAAATTGAACCATAAAAACCTACTTAATGATTACTCGTTAAAAGCGGATGTTCCGTAATAGGCATAAAAGGTGATATTTATTTAATGTGTAATTTGTTCCTGTTGAATTTCAATTTGCAGATAATATCTGTGGACTTTCTCTGGGTTTATGTAACAGAGGATCTATAGACACATTTTTCTGTTCGGACCTTCTGTGTTTGTTTGTGAGCAGTTTTTTTTTTCCTTGTTTCTTGCTATGTGGGGGAGTGTGGGGGTGTGTTTCCTGTATTTGCTGACAAGTTCAAAATAACCATAAAGTGTTTCTGGCTTGTTGGACAGCCTGAGATAGCGATACGGATAACGATAGGGCTCATCAGTATTTCAGCAGTCATTCAAACTTAATTAGCAAAATTGTAAACCTGAAAGCTGTTTTCTCAGCACGGACCACCACAGACAAATAACATAAAAGTTGCATAATGGCTTGGCCTCTGACTGCGTCCTGCGAAGCCCCCCCCCACCGAGCAGATGAATGATTCCTCAGTGGAACAGGTGCTCTCAGGTGAAATCCGTAGGCTGGCTATGCTAATGTGACACTGCACGTCTCCCTCGCAGGCGAGCGCGCTGGCCGAGAGGATTCCTACCCCAGTCCCTGGAGCCTCCCCGGACCCGTCCTCTCAGGAAGCCCAGAGCATGTGAGAGCCCCCCTCCCCAGCTTTCTGTCTCTCACTTCTCCCTGTCACTCCACCCTATTGTTGGAGAAAAGGCCCATTATTTATACAAATGGATATAGGCAGCAAACTAGGCAGCTGCCTGGGGCCTGATCAGCACAAGAGAGTCGAGTCATGGAGAAAAAAAAAGAAATGTAACACAATACCAGTCAAAAGTTTGGACACACCTGCCTGTTAAAAAGGTTTTTATTTATTATTCTCTACATTTTAGAACAGTTATAAAGACATCAGGACTATAAAATATATGGAATTATGCACTGACCAAAAAGGTATTAAACAAAAAATAATAATTAAATTTGTTGAGGTGTGAGTTGGGACTCGGAAGGTTGCAGGTTCAAATCCCGTGGCTGACAGAGTGATGCCACCATTGGGCCCTGGAGCAAGCCTTTTAACCCCAATTGCTCCAGGGACTGGCTGACCCTGCATTCTCCTCTACACCAGTTTCATGAGGTGGCCTCCTGGGATGCTTTTCCAGCTGTCCTGAAGGACGTAGCATATATATGCTGAGCTCTCATTGGCCCCTTTTCCTTCATTCTCTGGTCAATTTCCTACAAAACCATTTCTACTGTGTTTAGGTCAGGTTGCCAAGTCATACGATACGATAATCTGTCACTCTCCTTGGCATGCCACCTGTTCACTGGTATGGTGTGCATATACATATATACAGAGACCTTGTGATTGTTGCTGAACAGCTCCAATGTGTGTGTGTGTGTGTGTGTGTGTGTTTGTGTGTGTGTGTGTGCGCACTCTCATTCGTTTGTTCGTTCATTCGTTCCTGCAGCCTGGCCTGGGAGGAGACGCTGCTGGATAGCCTGCTGAACTTTGCCGCCACCCCGAAGGGCTTTCTGCTCCTCCAGCAGACCGGCGCCATCCACGAGTGCGTCTCCTACATGTTCACTAGGTTCACGAAGAAGCTGCAGGTATCCTGGCTGAAACGCCACCCTGTGGCGAGGTTGTTACGGCCCCTGGCACTGCACATTCTTACAGTCATATGCCTTCAGCATTGAGCAGCTCCCAGATTATATTTGAGTTTTTATCTTCTAACATGAAAGTGACTGAAAATGGTACTGATCTCAGCTGTCATCACGATCTACCAGTCAGTACTACCTGCTATTGCTTTTATTGCTTATATAAATCACGAATGGGTCTTTATATTCACTGCGCTTTTACTCCTCAGGTCAGCAGCTGTGAGAAGTTTGGTTACGGGGTGATGGTCACTCAGGTGGCAACAACCGCTCCTGGCATCGCAGCCCTGCAGAGCTCAGGTACCGGCACTTCTGTTCCCTGGCATCTTAAGGAAATAGTCGTAACCTTGGGGTGGTTTGGCAGTTTGATAACGGTGCATTAAATTCACGGATCAGTACAAATCTTGGTTTTGGGTTCACGGTTTGGTGCAATTTTGGCATAGCAGGGAAAACAGAATATATTTTGAAACGTTCCATTATTAAAATAGCAAACACTATTAGGAAGCTGTACACCAAACATAAGGTGAAACCTAACAGGGGCCTCTCTGCACATGGTAAGAATAAATATGTAATATAATTCAAATCAAAAATATAACATCATTACAATCATGTTGAACTAAATTGAACTAAATTCCGTGATGTCTACTACAGAGTTTGTTCATGTCTGTAGTGAGAAACACCCGTATATCTGTAATTTTTTTTTCCAGGCAAAAGCACTTTAAATGCCACGGGGAGACTAAGTTGCAGAGGCTGTTTCTTCCTCCCTCCGGTCGTACACGCGCTCGGATGATGCCGTCTCAAATGAGTTAGCATGTTGGACGCGTTTCCAGCAACATATCCGAGTTCAGTGCGACAGAGCTGACAGACAGCCTTGGTTTTATCAACTACTTTGGCGTAATTTATTGGGAAACCAAAATGTTCCCAAATTGCCTATTATGACGGAGTGTTCGAGCGTTAGCCATAACCCACTCACAGCCTCAATTAGCATAATATTTTCCATGTTGAACATCTACTTGTGAATTTAGGTACCGCCTGTGTCAAGAAATATGTTTATTCGTTTAATTGTGCTTATGGACCGAAACAGATGTACCAAACGGTACATGAAAAAAACAGCCCTAACAGTCATAATGATGGAACTGTTTAGTGATGGATTTTTAAGAAGGTAGCTGTGTGGCTTGCTTCGGCCATGACTGCAAACGGAGCCATGGCACAGGGGACGGGAGAGAGGAACTGGGGCAAGAGGGGCCATTGGGTCATGGAGGAACTGCCAGTGCGTGTGGGATGTGAGCGTGAGAGTTTCCTCCCATTCTGGGACCTCCACCGCCCACTTTGTCTCATAGCAGCATTCCATGAATCATCAATGTTGTCTGTCGTACATTGAATTCATTTTGAAATGTAATAGCATAGTGGATAGTTCAGGTCCAGAAAGTAAAAATGCAGACCATGATTTTCTTTGAGTATTCTGTGACTGTGACTCAGCTGGTTGGTTGAAATTAAATCTTGGTCTGGACCTGAACTATCCACCTTTGTGTAACAGTTTGCGTGGGTATCAGGTGTCTGGCTGTGCACTGTGTCTGTGATAATTAGAGGCTCCGTATCAGAAATAGCCTTTAAGGGACCCATGTCAGAATGGGCTGAGAAGTGTATGTCCCATTGCAGGCTTTGTCCAGGCCATCGTCACAGACCTGTGGTCGGTGCTGGAATGTGGACCCGAGGATTTGAGGGTTGTCCAGCCCAGGCCTACACCCATGGACCCCATCGACAGGAGCTGCCGGAAGGTACCGCAGCCCCTGCTGCTTTCAGGAGACCCTGCGCCTCTGTCTCTCAAGCTGGAGAGGTTGGGCCAAATAACAAATAAGCCCAACCGAACAAGCAGCCATGAGCTTAGACCTGTACATGTTTCCGCATCATTAATGGGTCTCTCTTGGGGAGTCAGGAGCGTGGCCTCTGATATGAGGTGCTGCCCATTTGACCGAGGTCCCGGTTGGGCTGCTCTGGGAGGCGAATCCGCCAGTGGACATCCGATCTGGGCAGAATGCAGATGAGCTGAGCTCCAGATGAAAGCAAAGGAATTTCCATCTGATTGTTCTTTTTTATTTTTTTAAGGAAGACTCTGACACACATCAGTTTCGGGTTTGTGTTTTCCAGAATAAGAATTTCAGAGGAACGTGTCTGCATTGCCGATGAAAGCTGGCCTTATGCTTCAGGAATATTAAGTCATTATTGTTCATCACTTCCAGCGTCTTGCAGAAGTCCTTAGACCCTCCCAGTGTCGCTGCAGTTTACTAAATAGCTAGAGATGTATAGAAACTCTGAATGTTTCAGTAAAAAAGTAAAGCCTCTATAGATTGGTGTCAGAAATTAGTTAGCTGTATAAGAGCTTGATGATGGATCAATGGATTAAAGAAGATCGTCTTGTAGGTGGACAATGCAGGTATCTGCAGCCTGAAGTTCTCGGTAGATGGTGTGATTGTTTTTATAAATAAGTCAAAAAATCCCACATCCCCAGATTACAGTTAAGGTTTCAGGTATTTCTCACACTAAATAGTTCAATAAGCCTCATATATATTCGATATATAGTCCTTGTTTTTTCAGTATGTTAAGGGTATATTCTCATAAATGCTTTGGTTATTTGATAAATATAACATTTATCTTCATATTCGGACTGTTTTACATGTTAGTTATTAATATACTGTGAGTCTGACTTCCTGAAACTTCATCGATGATCCTAATCGATTCATGGCTATTTATATTTCAGGCTATTCGTTAGTTAGACTTTATGTACCCAGTATGCCTGTAAGTTATATTACTGGATTTATAATGCTTACGCTCTCATTAGCTTTAGCTGAATGTGGCACGCTACCGGGTAAAGGAGGGGGAGACAGGCTATCGCAGCAGGCAGCCCTGTGTATGTCAGCCCCTAAATCTCAGCCCACCCACCTACCCTGTGTCTCTCCTGCAGTCATTCCTGGCCTTGGTGAATCTCCTGTATTCCTCTTATGCCGTTTGGGAGCTTCTGGGGCAACAGCAGCTGCCCGACAAGGCAGAGTACTCCCTCAGAGAAATGCCAACCTCTGTCATTGTGAGTCCTCGATTGTCACATGACTCTCTGATTGTGCTTGCATGATCTTTTTACGGTATACTTATGTAGCATAAATATTACTACTTCCTTACTTTTTAATGGCTATTTGGTTTATAACGCAATGATATTTGTGAAATATAATTGTTAGATATGACCGAATACAGAATACTCCGTCACTTTGGTTGCAGTTTCAATATTTGCCATTAGAGGGCGCACACTGACCACCGGTTCTGTGGAACCCTGCGCAGTTTATAATGCTAGACTGAGCGTTCTCCATTCTCATTCTGCTTTGTTTTTATTGTTAAATTTTAATATCCTCTTTCTTTATCATGTGGTCTTCCTAGCTTTGAAGTACCATATTTACTGACATACTGACAGTAAGCTTGTTTATGCATATCTGCGGATATTTAGACTGGTGAATCCCAGGCAAATGTTAAGAGAGGACTGTGTGCTCCCAGCTGTGCAGGGTGAATTGATTTAAACAACCATTTTGATATTACTGTCATTTTTGTTGAAGGTATTATATATAGTTAATAGTATAATTTGCATTAATGAAAGACAGACAGAGGTATGATTAGGCGAGATGAACTGTGAAATGATATCTTTGTAATAAATGGGGGAAATCGCTACAGTGAATCTAACATTCATATATATGTCATTTCAGAACGTTCCTTGAGGATAAATCTTTTTTTACCCATTAGTCGTTTTATTTTAAAGTTTAATAAATTAATGCAACTTATGAACATTACTGACATTTATACTCATGGTTAAAAATTTGATCTTCCATTTCCTTTTAAAGCATAGAAAAGTTTTACCTTAAAATAATCATTTCACTAATCCCAGGGCAGTTGCCACGAGCTGTAATAAATCTCGTTAATTTGTGTGTTAATTTCCTCAGTTCCCACCCATGTTCATGGTGAAATAGCTGTAATTAAAGTCTCAGGCCTCATCTGCCTTATCAGAGTGACTCCCTGCAAAGGGTAGCAATTAGACTGTAAATACCGTCCAAACCGAACCCAGGTTTCATTAAATGTTGGCATTTTGCTTTCTTGGGTCTTTCTCTTTATTCTAGTTTTTTCCCCTATGTGAGCATGATATTTTTTTATACATTTTTTTTGATGTATTTGTTAATTTAGCCTCATTTATTATTTCCCTTTTTTCTCCGAAGGATCTGATCGATAGGCTGATCATGGTGAATTCAGACGCCAAAATACATTCGCTGTTCAACTACGAGCAGTCGCACACCTTCGGTCTGAGGTGAGATCGCTTTAATTCCTTCCCTCCTTCGGGTGAACGACAGAGATGTATATAAATGGTCGGAGGTTCTGGCGTGTTGGGAGGCGGCCTGGACTTGACCTCTGCGTTACGCTGTAGGGGAGTCGTTTTCACTGAGAACCTGGCATTGTGCTCCGTTCATTGCGGCGGCATTAGCCTTGTAGATTAAAAAAAAATAAATAGCTACCTTGATAGAAGTTTTAGGTTTGAGTATTTTAAAACTGCAGGCATTCGAATTGCTGTTTTTTTTTGTTGTATTCTTGCAATTGCTGCCAACACTGCTGCAACCAGACCAGTGAAGTAGCTGTAAACAGGAACAGTGAAAATAAAATAATAAAATGTTTTTATACGGCCTTGTAAAAATAAACAAAAAACAAAATGGTCTTTTAGCATAAACAGTCTTTAAAATAATTACTGTTTATTTTCTTTCCTTTAAATGGACATTAAACGGAGGTTTTGTTTCTGAAATATTAATGAAGTCCAGCAGAAGAAGGCTGGATTCAGCAGTGGGCTTTGCTCCTAGGCATGGCGTGTATATAGCGATATAGTGAGCCTGTCGATAGCAGCAGGTGCGTGTCCCTGTGGATGTTGTCACCGAGACCCGGCCGGCCTCCGAGGGCACTGGGGCTTCTCGCGCCGCGGGCCTTGAAGCCGTCTGTCGGAGCATGACGGCGTGTGTCCGCCCTCTCAGCACTCGGCTCTTTCGTGGCAGAAGGTGCAGGTGCGTCTCGGTCACTCTGCAGCTACCTGATAGCCAGGCCGGTGGTGGGGGCAGGGGGTGAGGTTTAGTGAAGCTGACGCCCTGGTATCTGTAACATCAGTGTGTGACATCCATCTGACTCGCCCATCGTGGTCCACACCGCATGCACTACATGCCGTCTCAGGCAGGGGGCGTCACTAGAAAGGAGACCTTGGGTCACCTTGGATCTCCACCCTAGAAATGTCTGAGCTGGGGTGGGGGGGTCCCCACTGTAGATACCAAGCAGATGTATAATGATTCCCGAGCATATGGATTATTATGTTTCGTATTCAGGGGCCGCTATAAAGTGCTGGGCCCACAGAATCTGCCAAGGTGTGCATGCACCCTCCCCCCCCAATGGCCCCGGTCGCAGGTCTAAGAAGCACCGCATCGGTTAACACGAGTTCGGCTTCGAAAGCCATGCGGGGGGTTGGTTGGGGGGGGGGGGGCGGTACATAATGAGATACAACACAGAGGAGAAAAGGAGGTGGGGCTGATGTGGCAGAGGGCGCGAGTGTGGCTCTGGACATGTTTCGTGCCCTGTGAAGCTTGCAGATCCAGCCGGCTGTTTGCCTTCAGAAATGGAGCCTGTCAGTAATTCAGAGTGCCCTGCGACGGCCACCTGCCCAAGTCCATTATTCTGCTATATTTCATCTTCTCGCATGGAAGTAGCCTTGGGTGATGAGAAGACCATCACTGGCTCTGTGCTCCCCGGTGCCGAGTGTAGCCCCCCCAGGTACCATGCAGTGAGCCTTGGGCTGTCTGTGTCATGCTCAGCTGGTGTCCTCTGGAGAAAATGCTTCAGGGGAGGAGGAGGGGTCAGGGGACCGGTTTCGGCCCCATTTCTATCCCACTAGGGTCAATTTCTAAGATTTTTTTTAAGGTGAGGGGCATAAAAGAGGCCATAATTCTTACAGCTGGGTCCATTTTATTATTAGCCAATCAGATACTTTTAATCGGTGACTAACATGACAGGGGGGACTCTGGGGGCCAATCAGCTTTCAGCTGGGGCCAGTGACCCTGTGGCCCCGCCCCTATATACACCCCTGCATTACACCATCTGCTAAGTGAATAAATTATTGCGATTGTACTGTTTTTTCTCTCTCTCTAATGAATTGCTGCTCCTTTCCTACCTTTACTGGTTGTAAATCGAGCTGAGATTTAAGGATCCCAGTATTTATGTGCAACCCATATATTTCTGCATAGTAATCACAGATGTTAGGCCATTACTGGGAAATAGCAAATAGCTGCTTGCATGTTTAATATGGTGATACTTACAAATAAGCCTAGTGTGCATATTCTTTGTAGAAGCAAAATTATGTCAAGGTTTAAATCATATCAAAACACTTTGTTTGAAAAAGAATTACTATATGATTAATATGCAGCTTGTGCAAAGGGTGTACATTTTTACATAATTAATCCTTTGGCATTTTTGCCCCAGTTACAAGTCAAGCAGTGAACTCAGTGGATGGGGGGGTGGGGTGTCCCCCTGGATGAGGGGGGTGTCCCCCTGGATGGGCCTGCTTAGTGAAATATGCAAAATGGATCGATTTGGAAGGCTTGTTTTGGAGAGCAGTGCTTCCTATTTACAAATTGGCGCGGCGCGCTTTAGATGAGTTGTTACGCAGAGCTAATATCACAGCTCACAGAAATGAAATAATAGCAGCCTTCGCTTTGGGAACGATTCTCCGTCAGAGGCGGGATAACAGTCAGACAGAGAGAGGGAGAGAGAGGACGCCGTGTATGTTTCATGTGGTGCAAATAAGATGGGCCATTGTTGAACTGTGTGTCTGCAACAGGCCTTGAAATAGAGCGCCCTCCTCTGGTTACCCGGTCAGACTGTGATATAAATCAGGTCTGTTGGAGTCGTTTGTCTTTGCGGTCTCTCAGGCGCCGTTGATGAAAAATTGCTGCATATTGTTAATTGCCCAATAGCGAATCAGCCTATTAGTATGACAGTTTGCACAATGTGTTTTGTACTATCTATTTACTTTTTTTTCCCACATATCGCTATTATGTACAATAGGGATCTCTCAGCAAAGCTCATTTCAATGCCTGCATCTACTGCTGTATATTTTATAAGTGAACTATGATCTGATTTTATTATTATCCATTTTCCATACCCGCTTGTCTTATGCAGGGTTCCTTGGGTCTGGAGCCTATCCTGGAAGCTACAGGCACAAGGCAGGGTACAACCCATCACAGGGCACAGACATATACATGTACACACCATTCACAACTATAGACCATTTGATAACTTTAGGATGTTTCTGGACTGTGGGGAGGAACCCCCAGGATGCCACAGGGAGAACATGCAAAGGTCACACATGCAGAGCCGGGTCAGAGATACGAGCCCTGGTCTCAGAGGTGTGAGGCAACAGTGCTAATGACTTCACCACTGCGCCACTACAACTATAACAACAACAATAATAATAACAATAAAAATAATAATAGTTGTTATTATTATCGTCATCATCATCGCTGATGCTGCAGTCCACTTTTCTCAGACAGACCGTCAGTTGAGCATTAAATACACGCTTTTTTTATTTTAAGCTATCACCTCAGTAAAGTATCTCCACAGGCTAACTAGTGCTGCCCAGAGTGGTAGTTAGTACCAGTGTAACTAGGAAGGCAGTGGGATTAGCGGTCATAAAAGCACAGCAGCCGTTCTGCTTCACAGGCGCGATTGGCCGTAGATAACCCCAGAGGGTCTGTCCATTGCGTGTCAGATTTTTTCTCGCTGCAGGTACATGAAGAGCATGCCGCCTTGTCCCGGCTCTTGTTGGAGTGTGTTTGTTAAACGCTAAAATCCATTTTCCTGGTTCAGCCACGGCTTTGTATTCTTTATGCAGAGTGCTTTCAGTTTAGCCCTTTGTAAAAGCCTTTGGTTTACTGGGAAATAAGTCAGGAAAATAGAACATTATTATACCTTTCATACTCTCTGGGAAAAAAGGCTGACTGTGCACAGTATTAGGGCCCTAGTTCAGTCTGGGTAGGCACAAAGCTATCTCTAGGCCAAATGTTCCCAAGGCTGCCTCGAAGGATTCCATTCAGACACCTGTTTTGCAACACAGCTGTCAGCTATTAATTTCGTTTTCTTGCTGAATTTGTATAACATTTTCACAGTATGTCTTTTCTTCTTGAGAACCTAAATGAGAAATCTTACGGGCAGATAAATCTGACCTTGGGCATTGATATGTTAACTCAAAAACTATTTGATAGTATAGTGTAATTTTCACTTCTAAAATCCGTGTCCTGCGTGGTATGTTTATACAAATATGTCCAGTTATGGTTAGAGCTGTATTGGCTGCACCCGCTATATTCTTTTAACCTCCAGGTTACTGAGCGTGATGATCTGCAGCCTGGACTCCCTCTTGCTTCTGGAGTCGCAGTATAAAGTCTCTGAGATGTTACTCCAGGGTCAGAAAGACAACTCAGTGGCTCCATCTCCAGGCGGAGGGTAAGTATTTCACTGTGTTCCTCCAGGACTTCAAAGTCTCCTCGTTTCTGTGGGTTTTTAATGTAGCGCCCTGCCATCGTTATTGACACGCTCCACAAGGTATAAATCATTTTGAATTCTACAGATAATAGAGCAGACAGGTTGACAGACAGAGAGATACTTCCTGAGAGGAAATTAAGCTCTTTTTGATGGCTAAATAATATGAGTTATAACTGTTTGAGCATATAGTCAAGGGTGGTAGTTTGAATGAAAAGCCTCATATTCTTTGCCCTCTAAGTAGAGTTTATTTCTCCCTCTCCTGGGTTTCTGGAAGTAGCAGGATGAGTCTCACATTTCACTGTCAAATGACCTGACAAAAAAAGAAAAAACTACTTAGCTTTGTAACAGTGTCATAATTTCTGCTGAGCATTAACCCTGATCCTGAAGGAAGATTCAAAGAGAGCGAGGGGACCAATTTTCGACTCTCTTTCTAATAGGTGTTGCTGTCCTCTTCACCGGATGCGGAATTAAAGTGCGCTGAGTCATCCGTGTGAATTCCTGTAGCCCGTTTTATTTCTTTGACATAAGTTACCAGAGTAACAGCAGTTATCAATAGCTATTCTGCCCTTCAGAGGCTGAACATGGTAACTATGCCGACACTGTAACGGAGAAAACGGCCTTCGGAGCTGTTTGACTGTCCACCCCTTATGTGTAATAGGTACATTAAAGTCAGTGAGCAAAGTCTGGCTTGCATATTTTGTCTTGAGAAAAAACAGAGCCTAAGATATCCAATTTTGGTCACCATCTTTTATAAACAGTATGCAGTTATGGTGTATTGCCTTTGTACGGTAGAATTATGGTCGTGGTTATGACTGTTTTTCATCACTATTTGTTCGTCCGTTACATAGAATTTATCAGTGTAAGGTTCCTCCCTCGAAGGTAAAGAAGCAGGGCAGCTTAGACTGGAAAACAGAAACTCTTCTTTAACCACTATGCCACCTGCAGGTCAGCACACTCGTTTTTGTCATTTCAGCCACGGCGGTTTCAGCTGTAGCGCTGTTGGCTTCGCCGGCCGTCCCATGCTCGCTCCCTCTCTCTTCCCACAGAGATTTTATCATTGACGGGCTCTCTGTCGAGAGGAACCACGTCCTGGTGCGCATGTTGGCGGTGGGCGGGCCGAACGAACGCAGGCTGCCACCACGGGCCGTGCAGAAGGTGAGTCTGCCCTCTCGTGAATATCTACGCTCCCCACATGCCACTGTTTGTCCTCTCTGGTTTCCATGGCAGGTATTTATTACTAAAAATTGCAGCCAGTCTGCATCATTTCCCAGCCTTGACCACAGGAGCTGGTCTCCACACTGCTGCTTTCGCGGTTTGCCAGTAGCGAGCTGTGCTTAAGTAGTACGTGATCGCAGACCAAGTGCAACAAACACAGGGCCGCCTACCCTTAGTCTCTGTCGGCTGTGAAATGGAAGAAGGGGGTCATAATTATAATATAACAATGCCAAAAGTAAAGCACTGAATATTCAGCTCAATTTCCTAATAAACTTTCTGTGTTTCTTTCCCTGCATTCACTGTTTGTTGAAAAGGCTTCACACAGCTAGCATTTGCATCCTAGCCCCCTGAGCCCTTAATAATAACATTCACAGTTTTGGCACGGAGTCGGTCGAAGGATCAGTTCCGTATTCCCAGAAAGCCGTGACTGTCACCCGTTTACCATCGTTATGTGTGCGCCTCCCAGTGGGGAGGGCGATAAACTATGCTGTCCTTTGTTTGGACTGTGCGTCGAATGATTTATTGCATAAGACTAACCCTTTGCAGATACTGTCGACTGATGTGGGGGTATTGTTGTGGAAATGTTCCAGAAAGAGTATTAACTCAATTACAGATGACAACACGGGTTTGCAAATTAATGTATTATATGTATATCCATTCATCATCAATACTGCTAAGCTAGCATAGGGTCGCGGTGACCCTGGCGTATATGCCAGAAAACACAAGACAGAAAACACCCAGGACGTGATGCCAGCCTGCAACGGGGCCCGCATAACTAATAACTTCAATTAAAATGTTCTGTTTATTTTTCCACATATTTATTGAAGGTGCTGTGGATACTACAGCAGCGTAACTATCTTAGTATTTTATACTACAGCAGCAGTATAACAGTCTTAGTATTTTATACTACAATAGCAGTGTAACGATCTTAGTATTTTATACTATTATAGCAGTATAATGGTCTTAGTATTTTATACTACAATAGCAGCGTAACGATCTTAGTAGTTTATACTACAGCAGCAGTGTAAAGATGGCTCGATAGGGCTGGAATGCCCTGGTATGTCAGAGTCCTCTGGCTTCGTTTCACCCCGTGGCTGCCACGTTTCTCGGCAAGCCTTTGCGTTTTACGTTAAGCTGCGGTGAAGGTGGTGCCGGGCAGCTGTTTCTGCCCTGGGGACTCTAAAACAGCCCCTCCCCATGTCATGCTGCGCAGCTCGATGCCCTCAGCTGCACATTTCAGGCTGCACTTTGGCAAGTCTTGTTTGCGCTCATTTTCTCTTTAAGTAAATGTCTATATTAAAATCGCGTTTAAATAATACTTAAACAACACGATCATGGCATTTGTTTATATAACTTATTTAAATATCAGCTCTTTGATTTGTTAACAATGCAGCATAGACTTCTGTTGAGAGGCTGGGGGCATCTCTTCACCCTGAAGTAGCTGCTTCCCAGAATCACAGAAACCAGAATGGTCAGATTTACCGCTGTTAATATTATATTTCATCTTTCTAGGGCAATGACCCGTATCCATGGAAGATGTTTTCATCATTCCCACTGCCCAAGTGTTACCTTCCAGAGGCTCCAAAGACATCTCACACCAAACAGGGTATAGATCCCATGCATGCATCCATCCATCTATTCTTCCATCCATCCATTCACCATCAAACGATTGTTCCTTTCATCTATTTTCCTGCCACTTATCCAGTGGAAGTGTAAGGCACAAGAAAGGGGACACATCCACTGTTTTAATTGGTCTTCGGAAGCTATTTCTTGAAAGCATGATTTCCAGGTTAATTAATGGTGATGACACTGTAATGTTTTAACAAATGTTGGTAGAGCCAGGGAAGAAATGCAAATCTCAGATGAATGAAGAATAATGACTTCCTACAAGTGGGAAAACTGGCCACGTAAATTCTCCGGCAGTGGTAATGAAGTTCATGCAACGTCTTTTTGTGTGTTTTTGTCTTTCCATTGACCTTTAAAGTGATATTAAAAGTGCCACTGCCTCAACTATAAGACGCTAAAGCAGCGCCTTACTGCTGGAGGCAGCGGCACCCAAAGGAGATTAAGCATGCTGTCCTGTTGGCGTCCTCTCTGTCTTCCAGACTCGGAGATGAGCGCCTTCCTCGCCTCCCCGAGGCACGCCGACCACGACTGGATGGTCTCCTGGCAGAGGATGTTCTCAAAAGTCATGACCAGCAAGTCCGGCCCCATAACACAGAACGGTGTGTATCTGGGATTTTCGCAGTTCGTTATGTGTGATGTCATCGAATTATTAAACCATGTCTTATAATAGTCTGACAATGAAGAAGGTGTTAAATAAATGATGTACGAAAAAGATTGTCAAGATACATGAAAATATGAAATGTAGGTTAGGGTTATATAAATTCTTCCTTTCAGCCTTTGTTCAGTATTATTACCGCATTGTTAGAAAATAATCCGGCAATCTCACTTTCTTCAGTAAGAAAATGATTTTTTTTCCCCCTCAGTGTTGAAGAGTCACTTATTCAGAAGCCCTCTTATTTGCTTATTCTTGTCGGAAGGTTCCGGGTCGACCTGCTCTTGCCCGGCGTGCTGTTTTGTCAAGGCGTCGTGGGAAGCCCGTCATTACAGCTCATATCGGGTTGCCTGCTTAAATGGATTCTCTCGGGCTCTGTGGAGTGGGGTTTTTTTTATTCGCCTTTGCCCAGTGTGTCTGAAGTCGCAAGATTGTCGCAGACGTGTCCGTCTGCGTTCCGCCCCCGACGCCTCGTATATCCCTAATGTCCGACAGATCCGGAGCGACAGAACCGGGTCAGCCTGAGATGTCCCAAGCTCACGAGCGATGCTGTTTGCTTAACGAACGTTCTCCTCCTGTGTTGAAAATGGGTGAGAGACAGATAGTTTGGCATTCGGTTCTTCGCAGGGTTAAATACAACTTCTGGCAGATTTGAGCGGAGAGCCCCAGAGTGGAGAGCAGTCTGTCTTCACACCTGCCTCACCCAAAGTGCAGCAAACGATGGCACATTAGCGACTGAAGCCAGCGCAACATTCCGAACAAACACATAACATGATGTTAGACTAGCTGCCTGTTCCCCCAGCGATTTCCCGGGTATCTTACCATGGACTGAAGCTGTAGCCGCTGCGCACGCGTCCGACGGAATCTAGGAATGTTGTCCTAAAGCATGGCTAGGCCGCTTTCGTTAAGGCCACTCCGGTCTGAGAGAGATGGTCCTGACCGCCATGATGCCTCACGCAACAAACACCTGGCTCTGTCTGGGATCGCCACTCGCGGATGGCGTAGGAAAGCCAGCAGTGTGGGCGCCATTTTTCGAGGTACTGGATCATTCTTTGTTTCGAAAGCACTTAGAGGGGAAGGCATTCAGGGCTGCTAGATGCAGGAAATGAGGAAAACTCTGCACATGCTCTTCTTTGGGTTGGCGGACTAGGCGGATTATTACCTTGACATCACTGTACCAGGTAGGGCTGCTCGATTATGGCAAAAATCATAATCGCGATCATTTTGGTTGATATTGAGGTCACGATTATTTAACACTCACTGACTTTGAAAATGTCATGCATATTATGAACTTTAAAAAAAAAACTTGTCTTTTTAACGGTGGATTTCCTTGAACTCTACATATAACTCAACTGAGAAACAAAGGAAAAGGGGCTGGAAAGGGGGGCACTGGAAGACAAAACAGTAGCATCACTGCAAAACTAAATGCGGTACAATAATCATTTTATCTCGATTTAGTTAATTTTGATAATAGTTGGAAGCCAGAATTGTAGAAAATTAAAGTTTGTTTAATAGGCCAGCCCTACAGCAGGGGGCGCAGTGGAGTTCAGGAGTGCCCCCTGAACCTACTGAAAGCCTTTGGTTTTGTGTAAACACGGACTTCTACCCCCTCCCCTCCACAGTGCTGGCAGACCTTCTGGAGAAAACCGCCCTGCACCTCTCTGCCTCCCCAGCTGATTGCTTCTTCCCGGTGACCGAGCTCAAAGGTCAGTGCCAAGCTGAGTTCAAAGGACAGGCCGGGATCTGGTGCTCCTCGGATGACCTCATGGCTTATAACTCACCGGTGGCTGGGAGATTCAATTCCACTTTTCACACTGACGTTATATGTTATAAAGGAGAAAAAGAAAACATCTTATTTAATATCGCTGCGCAAAACTTTCACTTATCTAAACTAACTTGCAAGCATGCTGATTTCTCACGTGTCCCGTCAGGTTAAACACGCCACCCAAAGGTCAAACATCAGGAAGCAGCAGATCTGCAGAGTACCCTGCATTATGCCGCGTGCCGTATCTATAACGAGCGGCCTCTGCCTGTTATCAAAAAGCTGATAAATTACATTAAGTTCTGAAAACGCTGATAAAAGTCATAGTTTGGCAGCCCAATTTCCGCCAGGGGGATTAATAAAGTGCTTCTTGCCGCTTATCTCATTTACCTTGCGGAGTCAGCCGGGCGATCTCGCTGTGGTTGTTTTTCCCCCATAAGAATTTGTGTGTGGAGGTGTGAGGCAATAGTGCTAATCACTGAACCACCCTGCCATCACTTTATAATCTGCTCCTCGCCTGTGTCCTGAAGCAGACAAGACAGTCCACATATTTGCTCTCTCTCATCTCCCAACACACCTGAACCAGGTATCCAGGGTTCTTGATTGGTTGGGAGCTGGGTGGGTGAAAAAATGTGGACTATCTGGGGGTCATTATGGACCGGGTTGAGAAATACTGTCCTAAAGCTGTAATCTGTCAATCTGTAGCCCGTCTTTTTAGTAGTCACATTATTTCCCAGTAGTGAGGTGGCCATATGCTTCAAACGACGTCCAGACAAAATGAAACTGAACATATTGACAAGACGCATATGTCAAACAACACCGCTGCCTTGTTCATACGCAACAACCCTAGAGGGCACAGAATGTTTCTGATGCAGCAGACCCACAAACAGAGCGCAAATAAACATACTGTGGCAAGAGCTTGAATCATTTTAATAAAGGAGATTACAGCCCTTTTAAAATGGCTGATGGCCACTCTTGGTTTAATAATGGCAGCAACACAGATAACACTTACACGCTAACGAAACACACATTTCACGGCAAAGATTACACGGTTATAACATTTACTATTAAGAGAAATAATACACGAATGCGCGTTGTAATTTACACTATTTAAAATGCGGTGCAGTGCAAAGCATGCTGGTAACTGCATAATTAGTCCTGCTGACCAATCGCGCGGCATCAGATTTATGTCAGCCAGTTGTGAACAGTGGGTGGGATCAGAGCAAATAAAAGGTTTGCCTCAGGGACCCTGCACAGGCGGTGCGCCGAAACGGTGATTACCACACACCATACGACGTTGTATTGCTAAAACGCTGTTTATTACGTTGATTTTGTCTGAAGTATACAGAAGTACATTTACAGCCATCAAAGATTTATTCCCTTCCAAGTCTCCATTCATGTTGTAATGATTCAGCTCCATAAAAACAGATTTGATCCACATGGCTGAATTATTCGTTTGCAAATGTACTGCATGTGTACTGCATGTGTTACATATTAGGTTGTGCCATTTAAGCATCCTGCTCCCTGCTTCATCTCGCAGTGCCTGTGTGCATAGTCTCGGTGTCACTCACCAGTTATTAGGCATTGCCGATAAAATAACACATAGTTATAATAATTAGTGGTGTAGTGTCCCCTCCCTACCCCTAGGGGGTGCTATACCGAATGGATGTCCCCAGGTCTTCACCTATCCCACCTACTTTGAACATGACTGGCACAGAGTCGCTTACAGCTAGACAAACGTCGATTTCAGTTATCTAGTCACTGAAGTAGCCCCTGTGCTAGTGTTGTTCCTGGGATGGATTAAAATGGTAAAAACACAGTGAGAATAACAAATGAAAAAGGTCCTGTGACCCCTTGTGGGAGGGCTGTGTTTACAGATGCATGAACAGCGTGAGACGTGCCTCAACAGCCAAAGGGGGGCAGCAGACGGCGCTTTTGCGGCTTGCCAGCACGACATCGCGGGGGGGCTCTGTACCAGCCAATCAGTTTCGTTTGTTGTGTGTGTGTATTTTTTTTTTATTTGTTTTTACATATACAGGCAAGTCAAGCGTCTGTTCCTCCTCCTCACTGCCGTGGGGTAAAGGTTGCCCCCCCCCACACACACACACACACACACACATATATATATAGTCCCACACTTCCCTACCCGCCCCCCACCCCTTCCCCCCACTTGCATCCTTCTCCCCGAAGCAGTCTGTCAGGGAGAAGCCGTCACGGGCCGCGCCTCTCGCCTCGCTCAGCCACACCCGTCACCGGCAGTTTGCAGGCAGTGACACCCTCCGTTTGTATGATGGTGCCCCCGTGTGACCGCATCTGTCAGATGGCAGGAAGTGACGACCCACTCCCCAGTTACGCCGTGAGGCCAGTGGCAAAGCCGGCATCGCCGCGTCCGCTATCCCTGCCACGCGCCCCGCTGTTTAATTACTCACCGTGCGTTAAATCAGATGCGGCGCTGACTTGAATCCTAATGCCGTGTTCCCGTTACGCTGGTGGAGGGAACTTTCAGCCGCTGTCTGTTTCATCACAGACAGAGATGTTTGGCGTTTTGCTGTGTTCCCATCTCAGGTGACCCTCCAACCTCATCTGTGCTCCTGCATTTGGATCTGCACTTACATTAAAATCGTCGTCGTGGTCGACCCTGATCCCCTCCCATCGAGGGTTTGTGTATCTCAGTGTTTTCCAGTGAGCTACTATCAATAGTATCCGCTTGTTCTATCCGGGGTTGCGGGGGTCCGGAGTCTGTCCCAGAAGCAAGGCAAGGAATAACCCAGGATGGGGCCCCAACCCATCGCAGGGCACAGACATCGTTCACATACACAGTCACACCAACAGACAATTTGCCAACTCCAGTGCACCTTATCATGTTTTTGGAGGGAAAACCAGAGTAGCCGCAGGATGCACTTATAGCGTTAATTAGAAAACAGATTCATACCATCATGTCCCCCCCCGCCACGATCAACAACTTGTTCTTACCTTAAATTGATTTTCCTTTAAATTATTTTCATGTCTGGGTTCGCTGTGATGCAGTGGCGCCCCCTTCTGGAGGGTGGCACAGCTGTTAATCCTCTCACAGAGAGTGCAAAGCATTTAACATAATGCTGCTTCGTTCCAGTGCACGGGAATCCCCAGCCCCCTGTACTGTAACTGTCATACTCCGCCAGTGAAACGCTTTGCATTTATCCACGTTTAAATATGTCGTGCCTTACCACATGGTGCCGTCTGCCTTTTCGAAGGAGTTTATTAAGCACCCTGTCAGTTTGCGATGAGTAACGTCTCGAACGGAGAAACCACTGCTTTGTATTGATTGCACTCTTAAAATGACGATTTGCTGCCCGTTAGCTGAGCAACCCTATACCCGTATGGATTCACTACATTGAATTACAACTGCTTTTAACTTTATGATCAGCTTTTTATGTGAAACGATATAAATTGTCAAATCATCGCTAAATCATGCTGCAGCACGTTGTCCAAGTGCATGATGGTCTTGCGTTTTCAAAATGCTGCAACGAAAACTTCTTCTTTCTGGATTTTCTGAACAGATGAATCTGCCACTATTTATAATGACATTTGGAGCTTGATGAATGTGGTCTTTAATTTGAGGCAGTTTGCATTTTCAGATAACGCGCTGGGCGTTATACGTTTTCAGCATCACTCATGAACATGTGTCTGTCCTGTTTCCAAATGACTGGCCAACACAACCAGACCCAACCAGTGATCCTATTCCAGCACGTTCTACAACAGCCAACAGCGCCATCGCCAGCCAGTCGCTGTCCCCACTGGAGCGGCTGGGCATTCAGATAACCCTCAGGTATGTCTGCTCCAGCCTGTCTGTCTTCCATCCTCTCCTGGCAGCGAGTCATCATGATACGGTAACTAGCATCTTTTCCTGGATCTTACTGGAAATGAAAATGTAAGCAGCCTTAAGTCGTCTCCATTTGAAACAGGTGAATCTTTCACTCCATGCCACACTGTCAGCTTCCCTCTTGGTCTCTAGTCCTCTGAGCTGCCATATCTGTTCTTAATCAGCAAGTCTAATGTATATAATCGATATGGGATGTGGCCGTGTGTGTGGGATGTGGCCGTGTGTGTGGGATGTGGCCGTGTGTGTGGGATGTGGCCATATATAGGAGGTCCACCAGTAACCAGTTGCTAACTGAGTGGAACGGAGAGACCAGGAGCAATTGGCCAACTCTCCAAACCAAACAACATAGTTTATAAGTTTCAGGGATCCTGTGTGGGTTAGGATGCCCATGTTGAAAGAATGATGTCATCGTTGGGTGCCTGAGCAAGGTCTTTAGCCCATAGATGCTCCAGGGACTGTCTGACTCTGCCTTCTTAAAAGAAAAAATGTGCATCACTATGGATAAAAGGATCTGTTAAATAAATGTAAAGAACAACATATGGGGAAAAAAAAACATCTTCACTCCATAACCAAAAAAAAAATGAAAGAACTCCTTCATATGTTCAGTTCCTTCACACCCTGCGGGCCCTGCTATGTCCCCTGCTCTGTTCTCCGAGTCCTGAAGATCCGTTAGGATTCCAGAAGCTCAGTGTCCATTTGATTCTTGCCACATCTGGGTTCCTTGCATACCGTGTTTTGTGTTAGGCCTCTCCCAACACATCACTCCCACCTGCCTGGAGGGTTTTATTGTATGTGTTTTTAAGCCCTTTCCTGCCAGTCCCAAAATGTCTCCGTGAGTGGTACTGTTTTTCCATGCAACATCTCCACTGTCCCGCCTTGTCCCAGTGACATGTCGCCGGCCCCCCCTTGTCCATGTGACATCTTCCCTGGTGGATTACACGGCCTTTAGAGGTTTACTCGTAAACAACATTCTCTGATGGATTCCCATCTGTCTAGAGCTAGCAAGGAACAAACTGAGGGAGATGGATCACAGTAACTCGCCACTGCCCCCTAGCCCGGTTATGCCCCAGCCTGTCCCTTTCTGTGCCCCCTACAGGTATGGCGAGCAACTGAGGCTGCTGGATGAAGACTCTGAAGCAGATCTGTGTCTCCTCGTGCAGAATTGTCGGACACTCCTGTCCCAGCAACAAGCCCAGAGCTTGTCACAGCTGTGTATCTATAGAGTACAGATGGAGCCCCCCTCGAGATAAGCCAGCCCCGCCCATGTGCCAGGGGGATGGGGGTAACCTGCCTTTATTTCCACACTCTGTTTCACACCTGTATTTCATTACCTACCTAATCAGGTGACCACCAGAACGGGGAAAGTTGCTGTGTGCTGGCAATCAGATTGCCATAGGATGTGTGACAGGTAGGGCGCCCCCTAAAGGCTGGGTCGGCAGAGCTCCTTGACATCTCCCTCAGACTGTCTCCGTGAACATTTCCCGGGCTACGACTGGTTCGTCTCCACCGTGTTCCTGCTGATGCGGGGGGACATGGAGCGGGCGTGGGGCCTCCTGCAAAGACTCAGTGGCCTGCTGGCCTCCGCCTTCCTCTGGCCTTCCAGGCTGCACAACTCGGTGAGTCCCAGAATGTTCTGGTGGGCTCCCGCCCCAGCTGATGGATGGCTTGTCCCTGTCGTCCCTCCCACCTCCCCGTCCCTGCCGCCCCCTGCTTCCCAGCTAAGGTGAAATAAAAGTAGAAGCGACGAGGCGCAGTGATACAAGAAAGATTTTTTTTTTTGTCCCACCAGACTGTTTGTCTCGGGAGTATAAATAGTTCCAGGGTGCAAACAACTAGAATTCCGCTTCCAGGTCTGTGCCGCTCCTTTTATTGTAAACGTCTGATGTACTGCAAATAAAATGGCACGCTCGTTTCAGGTCGCACCGGCGTTGGCGTCTGCGATCCCGTAATATCTCATGTCTTCTTAATGGAGATGTTGGATTTGATGAGATTACAGCAGCAGAGTCATTATCTTCACCCCCACAAAGCGCAGATAGCTGCCAAAGCACTGCGCTTAATAGAGTCTCGGCTGGAAATCCTAGCGGCACCGTGGAGGAGTCTGAGCAGCTGACGGGGCGGCCCCCACTCTCAACCCACCATCTTGTGCGGGTCATACACGCGGACACAGAGCGCTCGCCATCTTTGGGGAGGGCGGGGCCGGGGGCAAAAGCTGTGTTAGAGGCCGGGCCGTCCACCTGCTGTCTGCCACAGTGAGCTGTCCCAGATCTCATGTTTAGTAGGCCAAATTTGATTATTTTTTTTTTGGCCAAAGTGACATTTAATTGAGAAAGCAGTGTCAGACGGTCCTTGGAGCAATTGGGGGTTACAGGCCTTGCTCACGGGCCGAGCGGTAATGCCACTCAGCCATCCTTGGGATTTGAACCGGCAACCTTCTGGTCACAGGTCCAGTTTAACCACACATCATCCCCTTTTAAAGCCCTTTACCCAGAACAGCTTATGCACCAAAAATATGCAACCGGTCAGTTTATATAGTTCTGTCTGACCCTAATGTGGCTGGTAGTAGCTGGGGTCTGCCCCAAAGCTCATGTCCTTACCCTGTATGCTATGTGACACCCCTGTGCCCCCCTACAGGTGCACCTGCCCACGGAGGTGGCACAGTCCGCCGTCCCCCCCACCTACTCCTGCACCGCCCACTATGTGGAGATGCTCCTGAAGGCCGAGGTTCCCCTGGTCTCCTCTGCCTTCCGCGTGTCTGGCTTCACCCCCTCCCAGGTGAGCAGCCCTCCCACCCCCGTCCCACATCTCCGCTCCACAGTGCCCCCTGGAGACGTGCCTATGCGCCTCCTCGTCTCCAAGGTGACACCGTACCACTCCCACAATGACGCCGTGCAGTCATGCCGGGCTCTTTGGTGTCGCGCCAAAACGCTGCCTTCCGATGTCCTTGATCACCACAGCCTTGAGGAATTCTCTCTGACGAAGAGAAAGCAAAGCATTCCTTGAAAGGTTCCCCAGCCGCCTGTTCTTGTTTTACCCTTCTTACCATGGCAAGCTGTACTTCCCGCACGTCACCCATTCGCCAGCTCCTTGGAGCTGGTATTTATAAACACCGTAGCTGCGACCTGGAAGTACAGCAGGCCCCAGCTATCCTGAGTATATAACTCAGTGACATCCCCCTGCCTCATGGACCGTTACTCACCCAATTACACCATTTTCATGCTCTGCTTGTTATTTTAAGGCTGATTACTTCATTCAAAGTATGTCTGAGGAAGTATTCCAAGCATCTACAGAACAGAACAGAAATGTACAAAGGAGTAGTTTGACTGTGGGTTTTACCTCAAATTGTATTATTTTCCATCCATCCTTTTTCCATACCTGCTTGTCCAATGCAGGGTCGCAGGGGTCTGAAGCCCATCCCAGAAGCTACGGCCGCAAGGCTGTGAACAACCCAGAATGGGGCATCAACATTACATTTCATTTAGCAGAAGCTTTTATCCAAAGTGTCATACATTTTTTTTGGTCAGCCAGTGTCTGGAGCAATTTAGTAGTTTAAGGGTCTCTGCTGACCCTGGGATTTGAACCGGCGACCTACTGAGCAGAACAGATCCCTTGATTGATATTGTCGTCTCTAAGAGGCATCAAGTGGAGTTTAATTTAGGGGGACCCTGTCAGCAGCTGCCGAAATCATCACAGTCAGAGTTTAGGTGTAGCAGGAGGTTGTCAGGCGGGGAAGATGTTTTAAGTCAAACCTGACGCTAATTTGCCCCTTTTTTCCATTTGTAAATAACCAGATAATATTCTGAAGTGACATAAGACTTGGCGCTTGACGATTTTTATGTCATTCGCGTAATCCGCAGTTCAGCTCAGCGCAGCCAGGATTGAAAAGGAGAGTGAAATGAAAAGACGGGCTGACACTGAGGGAGTAGGACGCAGAGGTGCCTGTCTGCGCTCTGAAATCGAACGTCACCTCCATCAGGAAAGGCGGCGATTTCGGGGCACTTCAGCTCCTCGCTGAAATTCCTCTCTTGGCAGATGCTCAAAAGTTGCCGCGAAAAACATTCGCAGAAAATTGTCTTCTGCCGGGCGCCGGGAAAAGGGTGAGAGAGGAACGACGGACTGGCCTGAACCCTCAGCACCCGGCTAGATTGGGAGTGGGAGTGAAGAGGCTCTGCTCCCTCTGAAAACTTTTATTAAGATGCCCGGAGAGAAAGGCAGCTATATTGCATTTGCCGCGTCTGAGGGACGGACGGAGAACAAGAAGCATTTTTATATCTGGTTTCTCCTTAAAAAAAAAAACCTAGCTCCCTGTCAGAGGATTCACTGCAAACTTTAACTGTGGAATTACACCTGATCATATGGGTTTGTGTCAGATAAAAGTTTGTAGTCTATTAAACTTTAGAAACGGAGTGAATTTTTTCTTGGTGAATGAGTTCAGTTCATAGCAGTTTTTTTTGACTGCTTCAGTAGTCACACAGATATTGGATCAGTATTCTGAGAATCCGTGAGGCCAGCTTTCCCGAAAGGTGTATGCTGTCTTTTTCATCTGTTTGCTTAATTTAGTTTTTTTTAACATTAGTTACAGATCATTGGCACTTACTAGTGGAATTTAAATGTCTGTCTGTCTTAAGTTGAGCATGATTTTCCAATGCTCTGTAGTGTAATGCATATCTTCTATATATATTCAATTATCATGTCATCAGTTCTCAAATGTATATGTGATAGTTAGGACCTCACAACCTGGGATGGATGGCAGCAGTGAGGACATCAGTAGTCCTTTTCACAGGCCTCTGTTCCTCTGTCTCTGCTGTAGTCCGCTGGCCTTTGAACAGACCACCTGAGGCTGCTGTAAATACAGTGTCCGCCCCCCCCCCCCCCCAGATCTGCCTGCAGTGGCTCTCCCAGTGCTTCTGGAACTACCTGGACTGGCCTGAGATCTGCCAGTACATCTGCACCAGCGTCGTCATGGGCCCCGACTACCAGGTGTACATGTGCGTGGCGGTGCTGAGACACCTCCAGCGGCCTGTGCTTCAGCACGCGCAGATGCAGGACCTGCAGGTCTTCCTCAAGGTGAGCGGCGCGGCACGTCTCAGTGAAGTAGGCCTTCTTTAGCGGCCCATTCTTTGTGCTTTAAGTGCCCATCATTAATGGCTGCTGATTAACAAACTCGCATGGTTACTTGCATGGTTGCTAGGTCCAGGGTAATTTGAAAGTCTCCAGAAAATTGTAGTACATTTCCAAAAGTATTGTTCTACTAGATTAGTTCAGGGAAAATCCAGCTGCAAGTGGAAGTAGTTTATGAAACTTTCAGCTATACCTGAGTTTTAAAATATGCAGTGTATTGTATGTGGAGAAGACAAATCAGGGTACTTTGGTTGGAGTGTGTGAATAGGGCATAAATCCCTTATTAAATCCTTCTTCAAGTAAAACTGCGTGGAGATTATCAGCAGTGGTCTCATAATCAGAAGTTCACATGGTCAAGTGAGTCACCCTTCACAAGCCTGAGGGCGTGTTCCCTGCTGTTGGGGCAGCCCGTTTGTGGCGTTGGGTGCATTTTCTTACCATGGTTTGGGTCTGTTTAGAGGAGATTGTAATTCCCTATAGGTATGAAACTATTTCCAGAGGTCACATTTTCTGGAGAAGTGACTCTCCCAATGGCTGTCAAACCGTCTAGGGTGATGCATTGAGCCTGGATGGATGTCACACAGGTTGGTACAGACCAAAGCCAGGGTGGTCCCTGTCACCAGATCATAAACCAGTTAAACACCCTCTGGAGACTCGGCTGAGGCCACCAGGAACAGAGACACCAAATGGTGGGATTCCTCATGGAAGAAAGATCTCGCAGTACAGCCGTGAGCATGTGTAGGTTCTGTGCAGAGGTTACCTGAGGCTACTGCAGTAGGAAACGAAGATTCATTTAAAAATTTATAGCAGGAATTTGGATCCAGCAGCACATCTCCAATGCTCTGTTCACTTTTAAAGTTGGAGTCACATTGGTGAGGCAGATTTAGGCAATGACATCAGGTGTGCTCCTGAAGATCTGCACGCATCCCTAAGTAGCCAGCATTTCCATACATCACTTTAATTAAGAATCAAAATGAAAATGAATCCTTACAGTTATACTTGGTGAGGTTCAGATGTTCAGTGTGGTAGCAACACAAAGAAATGCATTATGGGTAGCTCAGATGTAACATGAAACAAATTCAAATACAGTTTTCCTTTGTGCCTTGGTTTTTTTTTTTTTTTTAACTCAAAGGAAATTGCTTGTCACTCCTGACAGACTCCATCACGCGTTTGCGCTTCTCTTCACGCCTCTAAAAACCCCTTTCAGTGACGTTTTCTGAAGATTCCCCGACTCCTCCCTGATTGACGTGTACAGCGGTGGATCTCTGGCTTCCCATTTACATTTCAATCAATTCGCGAAACGTTTAATTTTGCGTGCATGCTTCTTTTCAGGTAGTAACGAGATAAGGAAGCGAGAGCAATTGGCTCCTTGAGGATCTGAATGGCTGCAATCAGAGCTGTGAGAAACGGCGAATCTCGGGGGAAGTTGGGAAGTCTTCATTTTCCTGCTTCGTCGTTTCTTTTCAATTGGATGACTAATTACATTGAATACAAGGTCACACGCGAGGCTTTTCACCTGTGCTTCTGTTGAACTTTTGCGATGATTCCAACAGCACTTTTATTTTAGAATGGGGTAGAAATCTGTGCTCTTTGTAATACACATCAAATGTTCATCTTTATCTGTGACGCCAGTACAGCTGTTGCACAGAGAACCATATATGTTTATGGAGGATTCTTCCAAAAGCTTTCAAGAGAAGGAAGAGCCTTGTGAAATATGTAATTCATGCTCATGGTGCTTTACTTAATTTGTGTTATTTTTATATTCAGTGTGGACATGTGTAACAGTCGGGGTAATTACAAAACCATAAATTAAGTTGCTGACTATTAAAATTACACTGATTAAGTTTCCTTAGCTGGGCTCTATCCAGCTGGGTCGTTAATGTCATCATGCATTAAGCGAAGAAGTTCTGCAACATCTGCAGTGTTGCAGTTAGTTAAACTCCACCCCGTGCAGTTTGCCAGCCTGACGCACCAAGCTTTGGCAGATGCTGCATCGCTGCCAAAGATGGCATCAGCCCAGTGATGGGACTTAAACCAGCAACCTTCCAGCCACAGAGTCCTTATCCATAGGGTCAAACACTGTGCATGTGAGATTTCTCTATGGTTTAAAACAGGAGCAGGTACACTAGACTGGTGTTTTTAAGATACCTTGTTGAGCTGGAAATTAGAAATCCATTCTGAAGTGTAGAGCTGCAATGTTTTCAGTGAAGCGAGTGTGTTACTCTATGGTTAATAATGAAACATTAATAATAAAATAATAATAATAATAGCAACAGTAATTTCCACAATGGAGGGAAACTCGTAATCTTCTGGATTCCAGGTTTATACTTTTCCAGCTAACAAAGCAGCATAATCGTATTGGACAAATAATCGAAACACTTTTTGCACGCACAGACAAATCAAAGCCCTTATATTGCCTTCCAATAGGAGGAGCCCATCCAAGGCTTCAGAGTGAGTAACTACCTGGAGTACATGGAGAGCCTGGAACGGAGGTACAGAGCAATGGTGCTGACGGATATGAAGTCTGTCGTCCTGCAGGCCACGTAGGAACCCAAAGAACCTTATCATCGCTGATCCAGATGGGTTGTTATACAGCTGAGCAGAAGACACTCTTCAGAAAGTATAATGGCTGTTGGATGGGTCATTCTCCATCCTCACTGCATATTACTGTGCTCTGTTTTTATGACCCTACAGCTCCTACGGAACCCAAGCCAGAGACTGATCATAAATAGCCAGACAGCATCAGGGCAAACGGTTTGAAATTATTGAATTAATTTCATGAGCCTATGAGTCTACGCCTAGGTGCACAAGACACATGGTTACGGAAACACACATACAGTCACATCTTTTTATTCCTACATAAAAACACTTTCAGGCAGAAATGAACCAAATTCAGATGCATATCAGATTATGGGATTACAAAAACTATATTGTGATATTTTTACAATGATCCCCATAGTAAGATGCTTACTAAGCCATGTGGCAGTTCTGGAGTTGGAAAGATAACAGGTCTTTTCCATGGTGGATTTAGCACCAGAAGGACTGAACTTATCGTGTTTTTGCAGTACTTGGCTGCAGTTGGCCTCAAGAAAAGAGAGAGTCTGCAAAGTAGGAACTCAGTTCCGTTAGTCTCAGTTCTGCTCTGGTTTCTTCAAAATTTTCAGCAAAGATGGAACTTGTACCTAGTTTTTTTTCTTTTCTATCTTTTTTTTTTTAAAAGAGGATGTAAGGTGTGTGTGAGAACTTCAGGAAATGGTTCATTTGACACAGCGATCGATGATTGGCACCACTCCAGGATCCGAGAGTCCTTAAGCGTTTAAACCTCAGTACATCAAGTTTTGGGTTATCTCAGATAGAACCTCCTGATATTTTCCTGTTGAAATAGACCAATGCAGTTCCAGTCAACCAAACCACACATCCTTTTCATCTTTCATAACAGCTTATCATGTAATTCCTGAGGCTGTTTTGCCCTTAGCAGACTTGCAATCAGAGCAATATTTAACCTGCAATGAAACTGTGGCATTAGGAGACTTAGCAATTGTTGTACAAAGCAACTTGACATTAAAGGGAGCTTCCACCCAACTGTGTCTGTGATATTAATCATCAAAACTTTTGTGCAGTACACTTGAGCTATTTTTAAAATCAGAGGCCTATTGATATTTATTGCAGAGATTCTTTTGTTGATGTTTTCAGCTTGTTAAATAGTTTATGCAAGTCTTATATAAAACAATCAGCTGCTCTTTTTTTCTGTGCGACACTCCTTGAGTCCTGGGCACTGAAAAGGGTGTAGTGTAGAGTAAGTGATGCAAAAAATGCTCACAGGCCCTAGATGGTCCTTAAAAGCCTTGTTTAAAACTAAAAACAAAATTGTGTTTATTAGGCTGGCGTCCCAATACTGATATGATAAACTTATGAACCATCTAACCTCTGCTGATATCCCCTTTAAAAGTTTATGAAGTAGTGGATGAAAATTGAATATTTTTATGTCACAAAACAGATCCATCCATCTAATTTCCATACCAGCATGCCCTATTTGAAAAAGAATTTCATTGCATATAAAAAATTCAAGCAGTAACCAAATATCTCGACCTACATTTGTAGGTTGCTGATTTTTACGGAGGAATTTTATATACCAATTTTCTTTTTATTAGATATGCATATTCATTCATAAACTTTTGTAAACAGTAAGTTTGTAAACTTATCTGTAGTCAGTTCACTAGGGGACTGTAAAATTCTCTCATCGCCAAAGAAGTTCGATTACTGTGACAAGTTCTCTTTACCGAACTGTAAAATCAGCTCATTGAAGTGTTCAGATGCAAAATAATACAAATAAAATTCAGTATATATAACAGTTTCAGTTGATGTCACCTAAGATACACCTGTTCTTTGCACAGTTATTGACAGCACTCTTTATTTTTAAGTTATGTCCTCTGTAGCATTCTGATCATTTCAACTGACACACTAATTGGCGTTTAATGGGGTGTTTTCGTAATTATGTTACATAACCCGTGATAATGCTACTCTGCAGGGTATGCTGCAGGTAACATGTTGATGACCATGTGACTATTTAGTATCGGTCATTTCAATGTACTGCAGCCAATACAATATAGTTTTAACAATTTATAGTTATAAGCCTAATCAGCTTTGGATGGTTCGTTTTGGTGAAATTAAATAGTTAAAAATAATTTAAGGGCTTCTTATTTCCTTCCTTGACCCAAAAATGTGTTGTTCGTTCCTTTGGGTTTCCAATCCTTTTTGCTCTTGTGAAATTCTTCCGGCAAGTGAGATGCAAATCTACTGGCTTTGATTGACGCACATTGTGTAAGAACATACTGCCTCCCAGTGAGAGTTTCAAGGTCAAGATGTAGAGAAAATAATTCAAAAAGTATTTCCCTCGAACAAAATTTCATATGCTGTACTTACCTCTCTAGGTAATGAGTTTCCGTGAAGACAAAGAGAGAACTCCCTTGTTTTGATGGGACACCAGCAGAATGATTCTTTCACGAATACCACACCAAAAAAATAAAAAATAAACAAACCAGGTGGTGGTACAATGGTTAGCACTGTTGCTTCACACCTCTGGGACCAGGGTTGAGGCTCTGCCTTCGCTCCATGCATGTGGAATTTGCTTGTTCTCCCCGCATCATCATGGAGTTTCCTCTGGGTAGTTTGGTTTCCCCCTACAACCCAAAAACATGATGAGGTTAATTGAAGTTACCAAATTAATACACCCATAAATGTGCCCCACATTGGGTTGGTGCCCTATCCTGGGTTATTTCCTGCCTTGTGCCAATAGGCTCCAGACCCCCCCCTTGACCCTAAATAAGACAAGCGGCTACAGAAAGTGGATGCATGGAAGATACAAACCCAATATGAATGAGTAACAACTGCAGAAGCTCCCCCTGGTGGTTTACTGTGGTATTTATCACTTTCGCAAACCATTAATTGCATCAATCACTAAAATAAATCAGCAGATCGGTTTCTCAGTAACCACATTGCAGGGATTTCACCACCTCCTACAATTAAATAGAATCTTTAGCAATTAACTGCTGACTGTAGTGGTGCTTAATTGTTTATCGATCTAAAATAAAAGTTACAATTCAGCGCCACACTTCTGTTAATTCGAAATGGGAGGAAGCGTAACTAGAACAGAAGGTTTGGAGTCTCAGTGCTCGTTAGCGGTTGCTTGACAGTAGGTTGTGAGTGCGCGTAAAAATGGCGGAGAACGGGAATTAGACCAAAATGTTCTTGGTCTGTGGAAGGACTGAGCAGCAAAGCGGAACCATGACAGTACCGCCCTCAGCCACCGCGCTGCAGCTCAGCCAGCACAGTCATGCTTTTTACCTACCCGCATGTCGCCCTTCTCTCGCGCATTTTAGTGACAGCGAGTGCAACGTTTCCCCCACGCCAGCTAAGTTGCACCGGAGTGAGCGACGGGCCCAATATGTGCCGATGCATTTCCTGACAAAAATCCTTGCGTGCTTCTAGTTAACCAAAGCTATTCTGCAACTCTGCTGTCTGTTTAACGTTAGACTGATACCTATATGCAGTATGTATCCAACCCTGATAAATCACCTGATTCTACAGAAATGTGCATTAGCATCCAGCTGGGGGGGGGGGGCAGGTGCACGCTAAAGGGGGGGGGGGGGGCAAACAGGTGCACTGAAAAATTGCAAACATAATTTGTGGGGG
>JAAGVU020000039.1:4458448-4474742 GCA_011763525.2 Mormyrus iriodes
ATAAAGGGGGGGGGGGGAGACAACAAGGGCCCTGAAAAATTTGAAACATAATATGATTGGTCGGGGTTGGGGGCCCAATATGATATGCTTTCATGGGTCCCAAAATTACTAATGACACCCCTGGTGAGGGTGGGGGGGGGGTAATCATAGTGGAGTTCAGCTCTGTAAAGGAATTACTCCTGTTGCACCCTGGCCATCCTGACCGAACTGTGCCCACTCTGGAACAGATGTGCAAATTGACCTGTATATTGCCTTGGAGACAACCCCTGGCCGATGAGTAGAGGTGGGTAGATCGATACTGTATTAAATCGTGCAAGATTCCAAGCCCAGCCTGTTATCCCCCAGTGGCTGGGCCCCACTGAGCTTTTGAGGATGAGCTCATCCTTTGGCCGTCCTGTCCCCCTTCAGTGCTTGTTACAGTACGCACAGCTTGTTACCCTTCCCCGGCAAGTCCGGTGGATCCGGCCGAGCCCAGACCTTGGCACCGATCTAAAAGGCCCATTTTACAAATTAAAACTGGCGGATATTAGGGAACCGTCTCCCTTAATGAGAGCACGAAAGAGTGCACCCACAATGTATCGCTGATCCAGGGCCATGCCACTGCCCAGTCAGGCGGTTAGCAGGCAATCATCTGTAGCTGCTACAGGGCTAGTCTTGGCTAAATTTACACAAAGTCACACTACCAAATCAGATGGACAACACTAGTGCTGGCACTGAGAGTATCTAGCCCTTATCTAATGAAACCAACAAAGCTGACTTCCAGGTCTACTGGGACCTCCTCACAGTCTTGTCCACGCTTATGCATTTGTGTGCCATTATCCGCAAGGCTCAAAAACAATCCTCCATTCCTGAGCAGAATGGGGTAGCCAGCATTACAGGGCGGAGTGCTCTCTTTGGTGTGCAGGAAAGGGATCGGGGAAATCTGAGACCCACGTCTCTGCGTGGTCTGATTTTTGTTTTGTTGCTTTTCTGACGGCAAAGCCAAAGACTTTTTGCTATTCCACTCAAGCAAGACCTTGAAAAAGATCTCTAGAGCAGGGGTCAATATTTGGACATCGTCGGCAGGCAGCGGTGCTGACAGCTTTAGCGATTGTTGAGTGACATTTAACGTGTAAAAATCAAGCGCTGACAGGTAGCCAGGTAGGGGCAGACATCCACGGACCGCTGACGAGCGGCCAGAACGAGCGGCTAGGGCTTAATTAAAAATGCAAAAATAAGTAACTAGATGCATGAGCGTGGCCTGACATGTTAGCAGTATCTGTCAGAGATGGAGACACACACACGGCGAGCCCCAAAGGAATTTGCTCTAGGCCTTCCTGAATAGCGTTAGATGGATCATTATATTCAGGGGAGGAAATGTCAGCATGCTGTCGGAGGGTCTCATTCTGAATGCCGCCGCTCTGGGGACGCCACGCCGTGCCACAAAACGGCCACGACAAGCGCACTGCAGCGGAGCACCATGTCACCAGTCACACCGACCCTTTAAAAGGTCATAGCAAAATGACATCTCACTTATTCATTCATTAAATCAAACCCAATGTGAACTTTGTTTGGAAAATGAGTCCCTTAAATAGAAATCCATCAGTTTATGTTTTGGCTCGTATTGTACAATCTGTCATCCATCCACCCCAGAAACTACGGACGCAAGGCAGGAAATAACCCAGGATGGGGTGCCAAAGCATCGCAGGGCACACACACACAGACAATTTGGTAACTACTATTCACCTTAGCATGTCTTTGGACTATGGGGGGAGGAGGAAACCCCACGACAGCACAGGGAGAACATGCAAACTCCACACACGGAGCCGCTGTGGGGACTGAAACCTGTGCTAATCACTGTGCCACCGAGCCACCCCATCTATCTTTCACAGCGGTAATTCCTCAATCAAAGTTTATTTATCAAACGCACAACAGGACAGCAAACAGCAATAGATACAGGGAATGAAATGAGTTTCACATAGAGAACTCCCTATAATACATGAATTCTTGGAGATAATTTAAATGAGACACTGATTTGAGTTAAACCATCATCCAAAGCTTTCACAAAGCTAACCACAGAAAGGCCTTGTTGCTTTTTTCATACTATGCTGCCTTAAGGATCAGAAGCCTGGTTGCGGATACGGCCGCCCGTCTCAAGTGCCCCTTTCTCACCGCGGCCGGTGCTCGGCCGGAGCCGGGCTGGAGTTCACATCGGCCGCGCTAAAAACCGTCCCGCGTTCACACCGCACGTGGTGCCGAAAGATTAGAACGATGACGTCAGTGTGCGCATGTTGGTGAGGGAGGGGTAGCGTTTCGGAAGTGAAGACAAAAACTGAGGACCCAGCGAAATGCGATGAACGCAAGACTTTTTTAATTTATTGCAAATGCTTACATACATTTATAGCTTATGTTATTGTTTCTGAGTTTAACCCAACACAGTTCAGTCAAGATTTCTGTGTATTTAACCTTTATATCGCACCTGAAATACAAATTAGCATATAAAGGTTAAAATGCATAGTAATTTGTCAAATCAACGCAAATGCATATAAAATACGTACCGGATGCTGAAGGAAATGCTGCGCAATATGCATTAATGGGATAGGGAAAGTGTAGATAAGAAAAGAACGAAACATTCTGGTAAACTTATTTTGCAAATATACAAATAATATATAAAGAAATATGTGAATCTTTCACATGGAGTAATATAAAAAGTGATGCTCCTGTCCATCTGCATTCCCTTCACCTGTATTCAAACAAGCACACGAAAGACGATAGGTAAATTTCACTTAAATTACTGACATTTCAAGCAAGATAGCGTACGAGTGTTATTTTCTTTGCAGTAACAAAGCAGATAGCCGTACGTTATGTATCACTAGCGGTACATCGAAGTCAAATACCAATGGTAATACATTATTTAGCCAAGTTGTCGTCATAAGGATATATAGCCCAGCCCTAAGTCACAACACCCGTCCAACCCCCAAAACACAACCGAGCAATTAACAATATGGTATTTTGTTTGAGGGATCCTCGGAAGGCATCCGACATACACCGAACGTAATTAAAGTCCATAGTCACATTACACACACACCAGTAACGGCTTACCCGATTCCTCCAAAGCGGTTGCAGAGATATATCGGCCCGGTACCGCCGTTATCTTTGGTGTGAATGCGACGCTCGGGCCGGAGCTTAGGCTCGGCACGGGCACCGGCCCTGGGGTGAAAGGGCTACGGGAGGCGCGGCGTGTCGGCCCGTCAGTGCTTCTCTCACGAATATTAATGAGCTTTCCCAGACCACCCTGTAAAACGAAAATTCGCACCCTAGAGACCTGGTTATGGAAAAGAAATGGATACAAAGCTTATCTCTTGACTGCCCAGAAGCCATGTTGTTCTGCGCCCATTTGCGTAGCTCACGTTCGTTTTATGCCGCCGCCGTCCACAGCTCGCGTACGGACTTGGTGCGGCATAAGACAATCTCATATTCCATTGGTCAGATGACCGACCAATCACAAGGCTGCGTTTAGCTAATGAGGTGAGGTCATGTGGTTAAGTGTGCTCCAAGCTTTGCAGGGCTGTGAATCTCAGAATCTCAGGCCACAGCAGCAGAGTTAGTGCCAGGTTATGTTATCACTTCATCTTGCGCTAAGGGGCAGGGGCTGAGAAGTCGCAGAAGCTCAGCATTGTTCGAAGTGACGTATGAAATTGAATGAAACATGCCCCTTTGTTCTTCTCGGGCTGGGGCGCCCTTTTAGCTGAGGCCATCGTGTGCTTACGCGCAGGGGTGGCAGACAGGGTGCTAAAAGGTGCTTTCAGCCGCCAAAGACTTTTTCTCATTCGTAGAGGTCCCCGATCTGTTGGCCGCTGGCGCCCACTGGGTGAAATCGGCAGTGCGTCTTTACTGCGCAGTAAGTGTTCTTACCCAGTTTTTAGTAAATGGGTTGAATGAGAAGTAGGCCACACTCCAGTTCCTTCTCATTAAAACTAGATAAAGCAGCACTTTTAGATGTTTTCCAGCATGAACAAAACCCAGCACAGTTTGGCTGATTTAAAATATAAATACTGAAGGTTTTATTAGACCAAGAAGACATTATTCCACAACTACATAATAGGCTGATAATGCAGTGTGTGTGGATGGGAATGTTATGTCACCCAGAATAAAGCTACATCTTTGAATTCTTACCTATTTTACAACTTCAGTCCCAAATCTCTCTCTAGCCAGCAGCTCTGTCTTACAATTTTCCCATGGTGTTTTATCGGGTCTGATTTTAAGATGCGTTTCCCATCAAATGTGCAAATCTTTTGTATTTACTTCATATTAATTATGGAAATTTGCAGCTGATCCAGACATAGAAATGTAATATCTTACAAAATATTTATTGATGTATATTATCTAATTATCCTGCAAAGATGGAGGTCTGGGCATCGCTGCCCCTGCAACCCGAACCTACATAAATGGTGGATGGATGGATGGAGGGATGGATGGTTGGATGGATGGATAATCTACTTATTTATGTGAATGACTGAGTTACTGCTTACAGGTCTCTATGGGTAACAGTGAGTATGTAATACTGCCACTGAAACTTCATTGCAGTGCTTGTGAGGTGCACTTCAAATTACTTGTGCGATCACAGCTGGAATGTGAATGTGGGGGGAAGGGGGACAAATTTTAAATACCTCCATGGGGAATAAATGTTTTAATATCTCATAATGTTCTTTAACCATCCCAGGCCTTGCAATTTTGAGACGAAACTGTTTTATCACTGCTCTCTTGATGTAGCTTTTATATTCAACAAAACCAGGAATAAAATTGGATTCTTTAAACAGTCTGTTATTTATGCAAAAAAGGAGTGCTGTGCTTCTTCCAGCGCTCAGCATATTTGGTAATTTATGCAATCAAAAGCATGTTTCTGTAACTCTTGTCCAGTGAAGGTCATTTTAAAATGAAAACTTACAGCAGAACTTTGGCCTCCTTTATTGTGCCAAACATTGAGAGGCACAGTAGTTCCTGTCTTCGTAGCAATCCCCATTCAATAGATTACTGAAACTCAAATTACCTTCCCCCATTCATCATTATGCACCCCCCTCCTCCATCCCAGGCTTTGGAACTTACCTCTTCTAACCATTTATCAATATGCCCCCCCCCCCAGGCTATGGTACACAGTCTTCCATGGAAACATCTTGTGAGAAATTAATCACAATGCCACAACAAATGAGCAGAGCACCACAAGAGGCGATGACGGCGGCCACGCTGGAGAGTTCCCTCGTCTGAGATTGCTAATGACAGGGGCTCTCAGACACACACAGAGCCGGGTCTGCAAAATCAGAAGCCGTGAATTCGCCGAGCTCCTTGAGCGGCGCTGAACATAGACGCAGACTGTCATTAGCGTGATTACGAAAGCTAACGCTTGCTGCGTTCTCCCACGGCTTACCATTCCCAGATGTCCTCTCTGCTTCATTAACCCTGATCAATAACGCTGACGGAGTCTGATGATTTCGGAAGTAAACAGATGCGAACTTGACACAGCGGGTTGGGTTCGTCCATCAGAAGGGAAAGGAAGGGAAAGCCTTAGTGGGTTAGGAACCTGTGCCTGTTATCATAACGTTGCTGGTTCGAGTGTCCGTGTTGTCAGAGTCATTTCACCATTGGGCCGTTTAGCAAGGTGCTAACCCCCAAGTTCTCCAGGGACTGGCTGACCCTGCTTTCTCAGTTGCATGTCACTTTAGATAAGAGCGTCTGATAAATTAATAAAAGGGTCCCAGAAAGTAAAAAGGAACCAGGCAGACAATTGAAAACCACAGTGGCCACTCTGTGGAGGGATGGTGCCCCCTGGTGACCTCAGTGTGGCACCTAGACTGCTTGGGTGCACATCCAGCTGCCTGCGACACTAATTAAATGTATTGAGGGCAGTCTGGTGCATGTGTAACAGGTGCTCATATGTGTATAGTTATAACTGCAGTTATTCATATGTAACCTGATTTTACTTTCCTAGCAAATGGCCATCCAGATTCAATTAAGGGGCCTCCAGGAACTATGCGGTTGCCCTCTTGTCATTTGATGAAGCTGGCATTAAGAGGAAGCCGTGTGTCACAGTGCCATGCCTCCGCCCTCGCTGGCTTCCCGGTTGCTGTATGACGGCAGATGCTGTGGCGACAGCAGAATGGCAGCAGGGGAGAGAGACTGAAGCCTGCCGGGGCGCCTTGACAGGATGCCCGGTGCCTTGGGGGGGGCAGTGCTGGACCTGCTCCTGTACAAGATGTCACTGCTGCAATCTCCAGCATTGTGAACAGAAATACAGCATAGTCTGATGGTAAACAAACAAAGAAGCAAGCAAGCGATTTAATAGGTTGGTGGATCAGCGAACGCAGACCTGGGGTCAGACTTGGTCAAAGCTGCCTGCTGGGTGATTTTATGTGGTTCATATTATAGAAAACCTGGCAGGTTTATATTGTAACGTGTATGTTTCTAAGGCAAACTACTTTGAGATCATCTAACAATGTGATGATTCCTCCTGTTTTATATCCATTTATATTTTGTCTATTTAACAGACATTTTTTCCAAAGCGGTGCACATTTTGTGAGAAAGCAGGGTCAGATTGTCCCTGGATCAATTTGTGGGGGGTTAAGGGCCCAACGCCCAACAATGACATCACTCTGATCCAGTGACTTTCCAATCACAGGCACAGCATCCTAACCCACTGAGCGACCCACCACATCCCCCTTTGTGTAAAATCCTTTAGCTGTGCATTCATTATGAGTATATAACTGAAATGCTCATGTGTATGGATAGATATATAAACAAATAACCAGATAGATTTGACAAAAGCGGGGCTGTAATTCAGTAGGAAGTGGCTGGGTCTGGGCAGCTCTGAAACAGAAGAGTGATAGGAGTTTTAAGACAAAGACATTAATTTGCCTGTGGTTGCCATGGCCCTCCCAGCAAAGTTCAACATGGGTTCAACATGGGTTTCTGATTATCCAAGAATCCGAGAGCCAGTTTAGGGGGCAGCGTGTGGTTCAGAGAGCTAAGCCTCTGTACCTGTGACCGGAAGGTTGCTGGTTTGAGTGCAGCCTTGGCAGAATAGTCATGTCTGTGGCCCTTGAGCACGGCCTCAACCCCGCCCCCCCTTGGCTCTATGGGTTCTGTTGGCTGCCCTTTGCTTGCTCTCAGCCATGTGTGTATCATGGAGCACAAGCTAGGGTAGGCGAAAAGAGAATTTCTCCATGGGGATCAATGGCAGTATTATTATTATTATTATTATCATTATTAATTAACGATATGCCTCTGGTATCTTCCAGGCCCAGTGATCTGAGTCACACCAAGCTGGGCCGTCTCCAGAGACCCAGGGCCGTTCCATGTCGGGGTCCCGCCTTCGGTTCTCCTCTCGCTGGCGAGCCTGTTCTCTGTGCCGAGGTTAAGCTGGAACCCTGTGGTGTTTTGTTTTCAGGGCAGGGCTAAAAACAGGGTCCAGTTGGGGGGTTAGAACAGACGCCAGCCATGGAACAGGCCCGGTCGTGTTAAAGGTGTGGACAGACAGGGAGGTGACCCTGAGAGAGGGGTAGCTTACTCCACTGCCTGGCACTGATGTACATCGACTGTAACACTGCTCGTTCTTTGTTTCACCGAGAGTTTCCAATCAGGATGTTCTCCAAAGATCTGGGAACAGCTTCACATCGATTGTCCTTCTTCTGAACTGGTGGCAATAAAAGTAAGACGAACATCCAGTCAGGCGTTTTACTGGATCGCAGCGAGACATAAACCACATCCCTGTGTGCAAAAGCCATACGGGCAAAGATGGATGGGCACCTATGTCCCGATGATTTTACAGTCCCTACCCTACGGCTGCGTTTCTAAAAGAGACTTTCAAAGCAACTGAATTGATGGAAAGTTTGCTAATGAGAACCGCTAAAATCAAATATCAATTAAGAATGAAATTATAGTCTGTAAATGAGAAAAAGAATGCGATCAGCTGCACCAAATAAAGCATGCAGCTTCACAACATAATCACTTATTGATTACAACTCTTAGCATTTTTCTTTTCCTTTAAATGCCTAATAGCAACTGGAGGGGAAATAATTCAATGCATTAGGATGGACCTCTCACAACAACTTTGCGATTCATCTGATTTTAATTATATATCTAGTGCAGAAATTTGCATCCGAACAATGTCAGTAATTACCGAGAGACCGAGGGAAGCAGTTTATAATTTCAGTATTTCTCACATTAAATGACATGTGGGCACTTAGTGATGGGAAGGAATGCTCCTTGCTGCCCTACATCTTCTTATGAGCAAATAATTCTGTTTGCGTAATTCCGAAATATTGAAAAGGAGTAATAAAAATAAGCAGACATCTGAGCCCAGGCTCTCCTGCTCAGCAGGTGGGGGAAGCGAGTGGCTGCTGAAGCTGCCAGGTCTTTATATTTTGTGTGTGTATCTACAATCTCAACCAACAAAGACCATCATATCCTGTTAGCTTTAGCCTTGGCGCCAAAGACGATTTCAGTTCATGCTGTATGAAATTCTCAGTACGAGACTGGCTTTTATTTAATTTTTTTGTGTTTTACCTAATGTACATTATCCATGTGGGGTTTTAAGACCTACAGTGATGGTCTGTCTGTGTGCTTTACCTTTAAACTAAGAGGAGACACTCTTGTCTTTTGGCGTCTTTAGGAGGTCACTGAGAATGAAAGGCCCATTTGACCACGTGAATGGTCAGCGATGGCCCAAAACTTGAACTGGCCACATGGAAGGGCTGGAGTTACTCACGGTTCCTCAGGGAACAGGAATATTAAGTCCTGAAACATGAAACCAGGGGCAAATCTAGGATCTTTGGGGAGGGGGCATAAGAGTTAAGAGGGGCCATAATTCATACAGAGGGACCATCCTCATCATTAGCCAATGATATGTTTTGAATTGGTGAGTGACAGGGTAAGGGGCATTCTGTGGGCCATACAGCTTTTAACTGGCACCAGTGCCCCCATGGCCCTACCCCTATACATGCCCCTTCATGAAGCTTAACAGATACCTTGAAGATCGGAGCAGTCAGGCACATTTGTGACCAAATCCACCAGGAAGAGAACGCATCTCGCTAACGTTTAAGGGCAGCATCCTGCTGTCTTGTGCAGGCGTTAGAGGAAACTTTTTGATTACTAGGACTTAGTGAATGTAATATAACCTTAGTGACAGTGATGGTGATGGGGTGGCCCCTGCACCCTGGTTATTGTTGCTGAGCAGGACACCTGCATTACTGCCATTTATCTGGGTGACAGTAATGTGCCAATAAAACCATCTGAGAGCCGGAATGGCAGACAGGCAGGCTTCAGGAAGACGCCGCCACTGCAGGTGTCCAGAAGCCCGTGGCATCAACACTGCCATTTTCCCTTCCTGTCGGTGTCCATTGTGATTTGTTTAGGCTCCTGGCCATTTTAGGAATTTATATACGCTGCAATGCAAGAACTAGCTTCACCTTGATATTTAGAAATCCACCAGCGGGGCTGCATCACCCCTTACCTGGAGGCTTGGTCCACAAAGACATGATGTTATTTGCAAAAAAAGATCTGTGATCCAGAAGGAAGAGACCCGTAAGAATGACATAGCTAACAGCATGCTGTGTTTTACATTGCAAAGATACATGCTGTTGAGTAGTCAAATAGGCGTGGATTTAAAACTGGCAAATTTTATCAGTTATAATTAGCTTTCTAAGAATTTGAATAATAGAATATTATTAGAATAATGTGCCAAATCCAAGAACTAACGAACATTTTTATTAATCTAAACCAGAGTTTATCAGTTGGTGGGTCACAACGCAAAAGTGAACCCTTTTCACTGGGGCTCTAAAAGTGTGGTTTAAACAGCACTTGTCACTAGGTCCCACAACTTTCTTAGGTCATGACTTAATGACCACAGAAAAATGTGGATCCTGAGGCTTAGTCAGCTGAGGCGTTCTGATCTAGACGTTTCTAAATCGAGATCAATATTTGTAGATAACAAATCAGACACCTGCCTGAGGCGACAACTCCCATTAGAAAGTGCTTTGGAAGGACATCATGTTTACCTTCCTGTCTCCCAAAAGTGTCGGAAAGCTCCACAGAAATCCACACATTATGACTTGTTACTTATAGCAGTTTTCATTACTGTTTAGCGCTGGGTACAATTCTTTTTTTTTATTTTACTTTACCGTATTTCATTATAATGTAATGTAAATTCACCCAAAAGCTGCCAGTTACTTGACAAACAGGTTTTTGACCACAAAATGAAGATAAACAACAGTACATTATTCCTCATTTTTGTAGCATCAGGACCTCTGTGTCACTTCCTGATGGAATCATTCTCCCTTTATCCCCTCTGTGGACGCACAGCAGTTAACAATTGTTTTTAAAATATGTCCCTGGCCTTGTGTCAAAAAAACAACAACATTGTTTGTGGTCGTGGCATGGGGCAATGATTTTTGCATCTATAAAAATGACTGATACCTGGGATACAGCATTTACAGAACACTTTATTGTTGCCTGGACAGTTCAGGTAACAGTAGATAAAATTTAAAACAAAGCAAATTATGCCGATACTCATAAGTATTCCACTATAATATTTTTAACTATTCATCACTTCATTGAGAAAATAACAAGCTTGTATGAAATATTCAAAACAATTTTCAAAAAATTATACCTGACTGAGCATTAATGTATCAAAATGTTCATACATAAATTACGAAAACAGTAAAAATTCATCGCAACATCAGTGTGGTTGGGTATGATTTATAAGTTTGTTTGTTCCATCTTTCTTTATTTTGCTATCTACGCTTATAACTTGTTTATCCTTTCTTTCCCTGCTATCTCCGCTCCGCGCCTAAGCTGCCAGGTTTGCTGACAGTATTAATTTGCTGGATGCACCACTGTCACAAATCAGTCCTCCAAGAATTCAGAATGCAGACGCACGCTGTGGGAATTATTCAAACAGTACATTAGCGGGACAATTAGCGAATCAACGGCGGAATCACCGCGTGTTAATGCGCCGTTAGCAGGGCGCAGCCGGGAAGGGCCACGGTTAATACGCTAGGTCGTTAAAAGCCGTAACAGAGAGTCTCATTGACGTGGTGGGGCGAGTGTGAACCGTGCAGCTATCGCATTCAGCCGTGATAGATGGCACTTCCTCCACCGTGCTGTGTGTGGAGTTTGCGTGTTCTCGTAGCATTACGTGTTTCCTCTGGGTACTCCGTTTTCTGGATAACTCACATTTATAACTTGCCCATAGTGTGTGAGTATGGACATGTACACTATATGGTATGCAAAACATGTAAGACATTGGACAATTCCCTTCTTCCAACTTCAAGGTCAATTGGCAAGCATGGAGAATAGTCCAGATCTTCTCATCATGGTTGGCTAATGGTGGAACCCAGCCCTTGGAACCTTTGGAGTGATGTGTATAGCATACATATCAAATCCCCTTGCAGGATTCTGCATTAATCACATAGTCCAGCACCAAGAAGCCAGACGGACTGCCTCTTTTTTTTTATAGATTTAATGTTTCTCTCCTCCTCTCATCTGAGGAGGGATGAAGGAAGGATAGAGAAACAGCACATTCCCCGGAGAACCGCAAGCTGGAGCTGAAGGATGCTTCCTAAACTGAGCTGTTCCCTTCCCGGGCCTGTGGGCGAAACATATTTCTGTTGCTCAGTCAACAGAGGAAACCTTGTAATGCTTAACTGAAGAAAATATGTTCAAAAATTCAATATCTACCAGCCCAGACAGCTACGACTGCTCTCGACATTTTAATCCACCCACAAAAGTCAAAGTATATAATTTATTAGGTTCCCTGATGGTACGTATCATAACGCTGGAAATTAAATTAAAGTCACTACTCTCAATTTTCTGGCAGAAGTGTCATATCCCACAAAATAATAATTATTGATTAAAATGACAAAAATGTGTTACTCTGGATTGCATGAAGAAAAAGTTTGTGTTTGATCTAATTTAAAGAGATCTGGGATCGAGTGTAAAAATGAGACTGTTTTCCTCAAACCTCTAGGCGCCACAGTCATAACAATGCTTTGCTTTTAATGTCATCAATGGCTCAATGGAGATCAAATACATTTTTCCATCCTATGTTAGATGTTCTTCTGTCTGGAAGACAGTAAGAAATATTTTTTTTTGGTCATAAATGGATCTCAGGCACCACAAAGGGTGGTTCAGGCAGATAAAAATTGACATTATGTTCATATTTAACATTAAAACCTATTTGTTTATACTTACTCTTTTTCATGTTAATAAATGGAAGACCCTTACTGCTTAGATGTGTGCATTCAAATGAAAAATGTTAAGGTACTGATATGCATGCATTTAGAGGCTGAGGTTTTCCTCTCTGGTTTTAATCACCAGTGCAGAATATGCGCTCTCACCCAAAGAGGGAAACACGTAAGGCTGGTATTAAGGAAAATATGCGAAGACATTGGAAAGGTAAACGCATTAATCTATTAATTAAGAAACTTCCCATTGAGTTATCACCTGTTTCAAAAGCTCTCTCGTCAACCCAGAGAGAAGATGAGGTTTTGTGAGACACTTCGAAAGATGTCTTTCATAAAACTGATCTGTCCTGACATTGCTTTTATTAAGTATTGTCTGCCTGTCGCTGTCAAATGCTAAGCTAATATATGCTAAGTAAAAACTGGATGTAGTGTTAGGGGCGTAGCTAGAAATTTGAAGCCTCCTGACAAAATGTCACTTTGCCCCCCCCTGCCCCTAGTTATATAATTTTATTAATTTATGTATTCAAGGACCCACCCCCTGGAGTCCTGGGCCCCCTGAATACGCTAGGAAATCCATGCCCCTACTTGCCCCTCTATTAATAACAATAATGATGCCTTGTTGATCCCTGTGGGGAAATTCTCTTCTTGCCAACCCCATCTTACTCTCCATAACACACAGGTGTAGGTGAGAGCAAGCTTGGCAGCGAAGGGCAGCCACCTACAGTAGCATCCATGGAGCTGAAGGGTAAGGGCCTTGCTCAAGGGGCCACAGGGATGTGACTGTTCTGCCCAAGCCAGGCTTGAACCGTGAACCTTCTGATCATAGTCCAAACATCAGAGCCACACACTGCCCCCAAATTGTATAGTATAACAATATTGTAAGATATATTTTGTATCTGCAGTAGCTAGCAGATGGATACGCAAATGTATTGCCAGGCATCCCATGAGGTGCCCATGGTTCTAGAGCAGCAGATCTCCCCAGGAACACACATCTTCAAAATTCAGTGTCACTTGCCCTTATTAGAGGCTTCCAGCAAGGGACTGAGAGAGCCTTGAACAATTACACCAAAGCACGCTTTGAATATAGGCCTCAATTATTCATTGAAATTCTGACATTTTCTTGCATAATTCAGATTCTTTTCCTTCTTTCAGTATTAGCTGAAAAGCGTCTATTTCACAGTGCTGACCAATTAAAACCAGCGTTTAACGTGTGCCACTCACAAGCTAATTAAGGCTCCTTGTTGTTAAGATTTAAAATGCTAAATATGAAATTTGAATGGGGTCTGACATTATGAGGCCTCCCTTTCATCAGTCTGTTAGATGTAGAAATGAACTGGGAAATGTGAGCTTTTTTTGTCAGAGTAAAAGCAGGCAATCATTTCCTCTGTGATGTCTGGCAGTAAATGCTGGAGCAGATGCCTCACATTCTGGGTTCCATCATGGACGGAAAAGCAGAAATTTAATGAAAATGAGCGTCTTGATTAGCTCTGATTAATGAAGAGAAATCCCGCTCTATATGGGGGTTTTCTAGAGGAACCTTTCAAGGAACTGTCAGGTCACGTTTCTTACAGTGTGATTGTGATGACTGTCGGGTCTTTCGGTATATTCTGATAATATCTCTGATGAATTTTGGGTCATGTTTGGTATATTCTGGTAATATGATGAATTTCAGGTCATGTTTGGTATATTCTGGTAATATGATGAATTCCGGGTCATGTTTGGTATATTCTGATAATATTTATGATGAATTTCGGGTCTTGCTTGGTATAAATCTGATAATATGATGAATTTCGGGTCATGTTTAGTATATTCTGGTAATATTTATGATGAATTTCGGGTCTTGTTTGGTATATTCTGGTAATATGATGAATTTCGGGTCATGTTTGGTATATTCTGATAATATTTATGATGAATTTCGGGTCTTGTTTGGTATAAATCTGATAATATGATGAATTTCAGGTCATGTTTGGTATATTCTGGTAATATGATGAATTTTGGGTCATGTTTGGTATATTCTGGTAATATGATGAATTTCGGGTCATGTTTGGTATATTCTGGTAATATGATGAATTTCGGGTCATGTTTGGTATATTCTGGTAATATTTATGATGAATTTCAGGTCATGTTTAGTATATTCTGTTAATATTTATGATGAATTTTGGGTCAAGTTTAGTATATTCTGTTAATATTTATGATGAATTTTGGGTCATGTTTAGTATATTCTGGTAATATTTATGATGAATTTCAGGTCATGTTTAGTATATTCTTGTAATATGATGAATTTCGGGTCATGTTTGGTATATTCTGATGACTCATTCGTTGTCTATAAATTGTCTTTAATCTAAGCATATACATTGCCTACGTACTCACGTTTCCAGACAGTGACTCCTGTTGCTGCTCTGTGGAAATCTTAGTTTTTTTTGTATTTTTCAATGTGAGGTTGTTGATACCCCATTAAGACCTCATAAGGGGAAACAGGTGGCGATATAGAGATGATGAGTTACTGTAAATTGAATTGAAATGGTGTCTACTAATGTTTAGCTACATGGGAGAGGTATATAAAAGTCCCTTAAGAAATGAGAGGCTTATTCTGTGCAGACCCAGTTCATACCGAGAGATAGCTGCATGGTCCATAGCAACAGCATCATTTACCCTCCCCCCACCACAGAACCACTGAAGGCCATACTGTGTCCTCACAATGCACAGATCTCCTGGCAAGCTTCATTTCCGTCTGAATAATTATAATCATTCTATGAACATTCAGCTATTCAGTCCTCATACTATGAGTATATTCTATTACATGCAGAGTGAACAGAGAAGCTGTACTGTCCGACAAGGACTTTCAGCTTCAGATGAAGGGAATATAGGAGTACTTTTGTTCCACCAGCCCCTTGTCATGATTCCCAAACGTTTAGCATTTTTGTCTTTGTGTTTTCTATTAAAATATAGTATGATGTTCTGATTAGCTTAGACATTACATCTGTTAAGTGAAATGTCCAAGAAAAAGGATATTTCCACAAACAGCTCGCTCTAAAGCAAGACTCGTAAGAATATTGAGAGATATCGAAAGGGCAAGGACCGTGAAAAATTGGTACTGCTACTAATAATAATATATAAATAGCCTCATTTGCAAGGTTCCAGGTTCCAAGACCATAAATTTGCAGAGTGGACAGATGTAACAGAACTGAACATATTTGTTCCAACAAAAATTCAAAATGACAGAAACCATTTATAAGAGAATATGGTCTAAGAATCTTACGGGTCAACACTCCAAATATATATCTCTTTATTGACAATCCAATTTTTCTAAGCATGGGGACTCTACTGCAAAGTTAAACTGGTTTGATCAGGATTGAAAGAAAAGTAACAGAGTGAGTCATTCCATTTTAACTAGTTAAACAATAATGAACTAATATGGACAATCATTCATGCTTCCCCTTGCCTTCAAATTAGAAGCAAAAGATGTACTCCATTTCAAAAAAGGATGGTTCCCCTAATTCCAGCATTAGTTGCTCCCAAAATGTGATGTAATCTTCACTTAAATCATATTCATAGAAAAACAACTGTAGGTATCCATACCTTTATTGAAAGCATTGTTTAATCATTCATGATGTCGTCTGGAAAAAAACACATGAACATTTAGGACAATGGCTTCTTTGAAACATGGTATTAGGAGTAAGATGTTCCAGTTAATGAGATGACATCCAAGTGTGGGTTTGAGTCGCCCTGCCCTATAAAAAGCCCACAAGGTCGGTCATCTACAGAATTGCTGTCTTGCACCAGTGGGCTGCTTGAATAAAATGTGTCTTGATTTTTTTTTTCGGTGATAGATCTAAAAGAGCAGCTATTTGTTTTGCGTTGTGATTTATACCCATATAGACACAAAACATATGCAATGAATAAGAAGTACAGTCCAATTAGTTTCATGTTTTTATTTTGTGCTCTTTCCTGTGACAGCTAGAGTTACCACATAGTACCACGTGTTAGGAAGGACACTTTGAGCTACATCAGGTTTTATGAACTGCTTTAAAACTGCAAGGCTCCTGTGCTTGATTCAATGGTTCAGTTCTTTTTGACTG
>JAAGVU020000039.1:4474842-4497505 GCA_011763525.2 Mormyrus iriodes
CTACATCAGGTTTTATGAACTGCTTTAAAACTGCAAGGCTCCTGTGCTTGATTCAATGGTTCAGTTCTTTTTGACTGGTTTGTTTCCTTGATTGAAAGACTTATCCAGCTGTTTCCCATTAACATTAGTGACTCATGCATGATTATAAGAGACTGACAAATCAGCACACAGCAAGAACTCAGCGCTTAAGTGAAATCCAGGGGGCATTCCACAAAGCAGGATTTCTCGGTTAGCCGGGTTAATTTAAGCTTAAGTTAACCCGGCTTAACCCGGCTAACTGAGCAGTTTGCAAATCCTGTCCTAGCTCAAAGTGCCCTCCCTGACATGGATTAAGTGGTAACCCTAGTCACAGTACTTGGGGAAAAAAAGTACTGGTTTTTGGGCTGTATTTAATAAAGTCCTATTTAAAGATGTAAAGAAATTAGAACAGGAACTTAATCTAACCTCAACTGAATTTTTAATGTTAAACTGCCAAAAACTCTGCAGCTCATTTTGTGTGGTGCAGGGTAGCGGTCGGTGAGGCACACTGTGTACAGTTATGGGCCTCATCTTGTATGGAATGTTTTCAATTTAGACAGGCTTCTCACTGGACGACTCAGGGTGAGAGACACTGTTGTCAGTGTGGGTTAGCCCAGAAGCTAAAGAGAAAGAAGCCTCCGCTCGCTTCGGCAGAATCTCAGAATTACCTTCACTTGTTCATTCAGCCAGGGAAAGTGATACTGTCTGCTACAGGGAAGAGACTCATGGAAGCTGACGGCCTCACTTCGCTCAGGCTTGGATGCATCTAGAGAGGACCCAGTACTGTCTCCCTCTGGGTTGGGCAACATATCAATGTGCCATGTGAACTGATTTAGAAATAGAGATAACCCCATTATTCTGTCATGCTTCTGTTTTCATGTCATACAGTTCCTGTGCAGTCAAAAGGCACATCACGATATACCCTACAGTCATCCTTAACTTTTTTATATAAGCATACATATAGAGCATATATGTATATGTCCTCTACACACATACATATATATATATATATATATATATTTTGCATTGCATTTTGTTGTAACTTGTAACTGTTGGGCACAATGACAATAAAGGCATTCGATTCTATTTATACATATCAGATGTTTGCATTACACAATTTTAGATCAAAAAATGGAGTGGTGTATATGAGTAATGATGAGTTGATCAAGAAGTAAAGACTTCAGGCCAGATATAGTTTTTGAAACTAATCTGTCAATGTACCCTTATACACCCAGTTATTAATAATCCGACATACTCCAAGATAACACTCCAAAATGTTTAGAAGTTCAAATGTCACATGAAGAGGTGCAATATCACACCCTCATGTCATCCCTTGCTAAATTTTTTATTCTTTTAACTTTTAATGCCAAGTGCCTGACTCACGTGTTCATCCTCACAATGAACTTTAGTCTTAGCGTTGAAGAGCAAAACTCAAGTCATTTCATTTCACCTTGAAATGAGAAACGTAAGTAAGAGACTACAGCAGATTAGCACATCTATTAGTAGGTAAAAGGAATCTTTGATAGACCTCATTAGGAAATTTAATCTAATCTGCCCCCTCCCTTTGAAGTGTGTGCTTACAAATGAAATATTAATATCACATGAGTCTAAATACCACAATATATTGTCCGGGGCCCATTCGGCCTGACCTGTTGCCAAGGGCAACCATTTAAAATGGTGGGCTTTGTTTTGCATGAGTGTGAATAGATTGTAGGCCCATGTCATATTTGTAAAGATAAAAGTCAAGATTGCGTTTTTACTCAGCCTAATGACATATTGCCTTTTCTTTGGTGTATTGTTTTCAACAGATATTAAAAGGGAGAGAGAAAAATCTGTGAAGTGCGGGGATGAACGATGTGGAGTCAGAGGCAAGCCGGCTCTGACAATGACACAGCTGAGTGCCTTTTCAATCACACTTTAATTTGGGAATTACTTGGGTCAGCTCTGGTCCCTGGTTAAATACTCTCTGATACTCTCACCATAGTGCTGGTCATAAATATTCTCGTTTTCATATGCATTCCTGGTCTCTCATTCTGTCTAATGCGAGCCGGTTTTCACTCACATTTTACTTATTAAGCAGATACTTTTTTTTGTGAAGGGTCACGCAGTCCCTGGAGCAATTCATAGCTAAGGACCTTCCTCAAGGGCCTAATGGTCACATCAGTCTGGTAGCTCTGGGATTTGAACCAGTGACCTTCTGATTTGATCTGGTTTCCTAATCCACTGAGCCTCACACCAATGTCAGGCTGAACTTACATTTATTAAGCAGACAGTTTATTCGAAGAAATGTACATTTTTTGAGAGAAAGCAGGGTCAGCCAGTCCCTGTAGAAATTGGGGGTTAAGGGCCTCACTTAGCGGCTCAATGATGACATCACTCTGCTGACCTGGATTAGAACTGGTGACCTACAGATCACAGGCACAGCATCCTGTCCCACTGACCCACACGTTCACTTCCCACCTATTCATCTGCTTGGTTATTTCTCTGTCCACCTTATGCTCTTTCTGTCCCCCCCCCCCCAAATACTCCTCCTGTAGGGGCAAGGCCTCACATGTGAAAATCCAGTGGCATGTCAAGTGGCAGGGAGTCATCCACGGCCCAGAGATGACCCCCCCCCCCCCCCCCAAGTGATTGCCTGGGCCCCTGTCTGCCCCGTGCAAATGTTTCACCAGTTTCCCCCAGCTTGATGTTTCCAAATGCGTCTTATTCTCACTGCTCTGAGAGATTCTTTACTGTCCTGTAAGCTATGTGGTCTGTTGGTTTTATATACATCATCTACATTTACAATTATTATTTTTGTTGATGCTTTTTGTCCATAGAGATTTTCAACATAGGCAGAAAATACATCACGAGCATGCAGCTGTCCTGTACAGGAGCCTGCTTGGGTACCAGTGCTGCAAGGCTGAGCTTCCAGTGAGTGACCAGTAACAAGCTCAAGGATCCTTACGAGAACAAGAGCTACAGCAAACACCGTCAAACCTAGTATGAGAAAATTCAGAAAAATGGGATTCATAGAAGGTTAATAGAGATGACTGACAGTTACCATTAGTGGATTTCCAAGGAAGCTGACATACAGTCTCCCACTGTAACAGCATAACATATAAAAAGCGGAGGTGCAGTACGCTTATATAAGTGCACATTTTTTTGCTCATGAAATATAATTTTTTTCATACCTGTGAGAGTACAAACAGTCACTACACTATATGTATGTCTATTTTTACGTTTTTTTTTACATAAAGCACTTCGAATACCCTTTGTGCATGAATATATGCTATACAAATAAACTTGACTAGGTGGGTTGAGCAGGGGGCAAAGTGAAACTCCTTGATTTGGGCTGCACAAACCTACCCATGCTCTCATGGTGCATAACTGACAGGATGTTCTATATACATTTTTCACTTAGTTAGCAGATGTTTTCATCCAAAGCAACATACTTTTTTTGAGAAAGCTGGGTCAGTCAATTCCTTAAGCAATTGGCTGCTCATGGACCAAACAGTGCAATCTCTCTGCCGATGCTGGGATCTGAACCAGTGACCTTCTGATCACAGCTACAGTGTCCTGATACATCCTTCCATCTCCCAGCTGCTTTTCCAAAGCAGTGATAGGGGGTTAGTAGGTTGGAGCCTATCCAAGGAAGCACTGGGAACACAGCGGGGGGAGCCTTGTACTGGATGGCAGTCCATCACCGTGCTGTGGTTATAGCCTGTGTTTCGATCAGAGCTGCCTTCCAAACATCTCCCAGCCTAATATCAAGCTGTTTGGATAGTTCAAATAGCCTGAATCAGACAGACAAACAAGGTAAGTTGGCGCAAGGCACTGCGGAGGGCAGCGGTTATTTTACCGTCGATTGTTTGGCTACTTCCTCCCTTTCTGTTAGTTTTTCATGATTCGTCTTTGGGGTTTTTGTTCAGACCAAGGGTATCATTAGGGCTATTTTATGGGGGCTTGAGCCCCCCCAAATTGTTTTTTAGCCCCTTCCCAAACAGATGTGTGTTTATGAGCTTAAGTCATTAATAGCTTTATATATTATATATTATCAGTGTTTGGGAAGCTACTTTTAAACAGTAGTTTTTCAAGCTACAAGCTACATATGATTAAAAGTAGCTAAGCTACAGTTTTAATATAGTAGACAGCTACACTACAAGCTGTGGAGAAAAAGTAGCTTAACTACATCGAAGCTATTTCATCCTGGCCATAATCATATTGTTTGGTGTTTTTAACCTTTTATTACCATTTTCTAAGTTCATTATTGCTATAACCTTTTTATCACCATTTGAGCTGCGAAGACACAAACGGATACGAATGTATACTGTACCGTAGTGTTTTACCACACTACATCGCTATTTGTAAAAAATATATTTACTGGAACAGCCACGGCGTTTTCAAAGTAGCTGATAAGATACTGAAGAAAGTAGTTCAGCTAGTAGCGTCGCTAATTTAAGTTCGCTACTCCCCGACACTGTATATAATAATACAGTACATACTGTAATCAATCCATAACATCGCTTCTACAATTTCACGCTAGGGTACCTTTAGGACCTGGAGAAAGGGGTTGCATTAAACCAGTATTTCAGTTGGTTACCAAAAATTGAAGGGGTTCAGCGCTCGACATAAGTTACGGCCGCAATATCATCCATCTGCAGAGCCGCAGAACCGTGACGTCACCGCAGTTTTAGGCCAGCAGTTTTACGCCCGCAGTTTCAGGGCGGAACTCACGTGATCGGGGGGCGGGGTTATACGACGTGAAGATGGCAGGTGACACGGCGCGTATCTCTTCTTGTTTAGACTGTAGTGTCGCGGCATGCGTCTCATTACAGCGGGCCTGAAGAGAAGTGTAAAAGGAGAACGGAGGTATGTATTGAGATAACTTTTTAGCCAGAGCAGGAGATGAAGCTTTACAAAACTTGATAATGTGAAAAAGATAACCATTATAAATAGCCAATACAGTAACGTTAGACTGAACACATTTGGCAAAACAGACCAATTATAGATCTCATTTTATCCCAGGATGTCTAAAAATATCCTTTGAAAAATACCCCATATTTTGCCGAAATAACCCAAATCATTATAGCCGTCATAACAGTCATTCGGCCCGTACAAGACTGGAATGATGAACTAATTTCAGCAGCTAAACGAATGGGAGGTTTTATACCGCTCTAAATATGTTTTAATTCTGGTTCTGAGATTGTAGCCTATCCGAAACCCACAAGGAATTTAATAAATATATACATTTTAAAAACTTTTTAAAGTTTTTTAAAATTTTACCTCAGACTAACTCCTACCTTTTTCACTTTGGCAATGTAAGATGACATCAAACGGGTACGAGAGACCAAAAGAATGATCAAGTATGCATACTGATAAACATACTTATGTATCCTTCTGCCTTACAGTCAGGGTGAGGCTTTGAGGAGGTTGTGGTTAGGATTCTGGGACCTAAGCGAGTGCTTTAAGACGGTCTTATTCTGAATATATTACGCTGCCACCATCACAGGTGGTGCAGGGCCAGTCAGCAGGAGATCACATTCTCTCCTGTCACTAAGCACATATTTAAAATAAAATGGCTGGGATTCAACCCCCTCAACATCCCCTTCTGTTATCAAATACTAGATAAAACCCAGTCCATGACCAGTTCCATTTGCCAAAGGGTACCACTCTCCCTATCCAGGATCAATAATCAGTAATGCTTTTTTTTTTTTTTTTTTTTTTACAGATGTAAAAAATCTCCACACACTTCTTATAATCGATCCCAATGTTAGCCTGCATGCTAACATTCCTAGCAGCGTCATTGAAAACCCCGATTCAGCTCAGAGTGCTTCTCAGGAGCGTGAGAGTAAAATTATCGCATAGTCAATGTTCCTCCTGCCGCAATTACATCTATTTAGTTTGATCTCATTCCTCTGCCAATCAATTCTAAAATCCTTATTTTTTTTTAAAAAAAGGCTCTCCAGGGGTCTGGGCCACAGTGCAGATTGCCTGGAGACCTTGGCCTTTCTGGCTCTCCTCTCATGCTTGTTTTTTTTCCCCCTCTCTCATTTGCATTCCTTTCAGCCAAATCGACGCCATCTCGCCAGGTAGGTGCACTGCACGGTTCATCCCAGCACGGCAGTAGCTGATGAAAGAGATTTCCTGGGGCTAATTTCAAGGCACAGGAAGGCTTAAGACACATCCAGCCCGATCCATCAAAATGATTTTCTAAATCGTGCGTGCGGCCGAGGGCAGTTTACATAGAAGCGATTCTCATACTCAGCAGTACCCTGCATTGAAATGCGAGTGCCTCTGGAATTCGAGGTGTAGGAAGGATTGTGATTCTGGGTAGGAGTATTATACTGCAGCTTAATGTTAATGAAGTGAAGCCGTTTCTATGGGGGATTTACAAAAAAGCATAATAATCAGTTTCTTCTTTAAAACATATTGTATCACCAGTGCAGCCAGGGACTTAAATAAGACTGGAAGCCCCAAGGTCGGTGTATGCTGAGTGCCAAACATTGCCTGGGGGGTTCAGACTCACAGACTTTTTCCGCTGTTGGTTTATGTATTTGGCCTCTCGCTTGTTTCTGGCTCTCCGTCTTTGAGTTCAGTGCCCTGATTTTGGTCCTCCCCGCCTTTGCCCCCCGGCTATGCCAGCTTTCCACATTTGAGTCTGTTCCCCACATGCCCAGTTCCGAAACCTTCCAGCCACTCAGGGGCCTTGTGTCCCAGCAGCAGGACTGTTGAAAGGGCATGTATACCCTGGCAGATTTTAACGTCTAAGGGGGCTAGTTGGAAAAATCAGCAGAATACGGCAAGAGGAAACCCCCCCCAACCCAATCAGTTGAGGGACCAAAGTGTCAGGGGTCCAGAGTATCTAGCCACACTTCCTTCCGGCTGTTAGGCATCCTGTCTGATGCACGCAATAATTGTTGGGCATTAAACCTGGTGTTTTGGAAGGATGGGAGATGGTTCAGTTTGATGTGTTTTTATGATAAAACCTGGTTCACTGAGCTCTGTATTTCATTATGAAACATGATCTGTATGACATGTGAAGATGGGTTGGGTGTAAAAATGAATATTTATTCATGAAATGCAGAAGAATATGCTTTTTGTAGGGTGGGCTGTGAATCATTCTGTAGGTTAGGCCTCTGTACCTGTGATCAGAAGGTCGTCGGTTTGAATCCCATGCTAGGTAGAATAGACACATCGTTGTTGGGCACTTGAACAAGACCCTTAACCCTCCAAAAATGCTCCAGGGATGCAGAATAAATGACTGGCCCTACGCTTGGACCCTCAAACCTCGCTCTCAGCTGTATTTATGTGTGTGACTGTGTCAAATGAGAGCACGATGGCATATGTGAAAAGAAGCATGCCAATGTACCTCATTTTAAACATTTTAAGTTTTTTGCTGCAGTGCAATCGAAGCCGTCAGGGCCAAGTAATGCGGTAAACGGCGGCCTTTAGTCTGCGTCGGGGGAGGTGTTTACCGTGAACATCAGCATGGGGTGCTGCTGTCTTTACGCGATCACACGCTTCTACGTGTGCACAGAAAATCCAGGGGTGGCCTTCCTGCCTGAGCTCGGCACGAGCTGTCTCCTGCTTTTATCCGTCTGTTTACTTGGTGGTCCATTTGCCTTACGGCGGAGGTGTTGACAGAACAGGTGTTCCTGTCAGCCAAAAATGCCTCTGCCACAGTTCGCGTGTAATTCCATGAATGACGGGGAAATTGGAATCCAAGAATGGCGTGTCGAAACCCGTCGATTCGCATTTCACAGCAGATGCCCCTGAAAGATGTGTACGTCTGCAGGCCTAATTACAAATCGGTGGCGCTGGCTGCAGGCAGTCCGCGGGAAACTTCATCTCCCATAATTTACCAGGGAAAGCGAGCAGCGTCTTTGCGGTATGAACCGCGCGCTGGCTAGAGGCAGGATGCACTAAGTGCTCATTGAAACATCCCCATCCTTTCATTATTTACAGCTACGGCTGCTAATTCTGTGTTAATCATTCAAAACGTGCAGTGATGCACTATATTAATTAACCCTGAGGAATTGGATCACAGCAATTGAATTGTGAAGTGAAAGCTAATCAAAGAAGCCTTTTCATATACCGTCTAAAGTACATACTATATTTTCGTTACGATGTTTTTATTATTTCACATGACATATGTGTGTGTGTATTATATTTATCCGTCGCCCTGTCGAGTAATGTACGATCATACTTACATCTGAGCTCCCATTAAGCCTTAAAAAAAATTATCGCGAAACGTCCAAAAATGATAAAAAAAAACACTTGTTTTATTGGTCCCCACAAGGGGAAACTCATTTTTATAAAAAATCTGTGACTGCAATCCAAAAGCTAAAAATGTCAAAAGTTTTTGTTTGGTTACTTATGGTTAAGGTTAGGGCTGGGTAGGGGTTAAGGATGTCATTGTTGAGATTAGGGTTTTTCACACAGAAATGAATGGATGGTCCTCACAAAGATATGGATTGGTGTGCATGTGTGTGTGTGTGTAAATAATTTTGAAGGGGCCAGAATGTTTCTGTTTCACATTGTGTCTTTCTGGTTTCACACTACACTCCAGTTTACATGAATAATGCACTAATAGCTGCACTGCCATTGCAGTGTTGTCCTAAGGAGTCTGAGCGGCATTCATAATCGCTCATTATCCTGGGAACGGGCATCCCAGCGGCAGTAGCAGAAAATCAATTGGAACCAAGTAAAATGCGAAACTGCAGCTCCTCAAACTCACCCTGCGGCAGATGCCGTGTTTAAAAATAACGTGTCGCGCGCGAATTAACAGCCAGGTGAGGCTGTCTGGGAACGGCAGTGTCCATCCAGCGACGCCCTGTCCGTCACAACCCGGGAGCCTGACCCGTGAAAAGCAATCTTTCCTGCGCTCAACATGGACGGATGTGTCGCCTAGGTAATGCATCCGTATTGCCACCTCTATTAACTCTATTAACCTCCCCTCTGCTCCCTCTGTGAACCTATCTGTGCTCATCTCCATCTGAATCCTCCGCAATTAGCATCTCCAATGTCAACACTGATCTCGTCCAATTGGATGGGCCTCAGCGTGGGTGGGGTAGCTTCAGCATATAAGGCGTCCTTTCAGATGCGCCTAATCTGAGGTCTTCATCTTTGACATATGAAGTGTCCGTTGATGTAGATCAGCGCGTGTAATTGCTGAACCAAATTAAGTGCCAACAGCACTGAAGTACAACAGGGATCAGTCTGGATTCTTTCTTTTTTTTATTTTATTTTTTATTTTAATCTTTATTTTACCAGGCAAAGCATTAAGAACAGTTTCTTATTTACAATGACACCCTGGCAAGTGCCAGAAAGCCCTTGTAAAACAAAACGAAAAGAAAGAAAAAATATAAATAAAAATAAATTAACAAAAAAATACATAAAATCCATAACAGAATGATTAAACAGAATTTTGTACTGATTCTGTACTTAGTCACCTGCTACCGTACGTCTGAAAGAATAAATTGAAGTGTCAGATTCCTCTCCTAAGGTTATGTGTGTCTGCCTAGGAGAGGAGCTGAGAATTCTGGGCCAAAATGTCACCTTGCCCCCCCCATCACCTCCTTGTAGAGCTTCACCTTATACATATTGAAGGGCTCCAGTAAAGTGCTGGACCCCCTGAATATGCCAGGGTATCCATGCCCCTGCTCTGCCCCATAACAAAGCAGCCGTTACCCCATTCACACTCACAAAAATGCATAAAGTTTAACATTAACTTTAAAGTAAATAGGCATCATATTGTGAAGTGGTACTCTAAGCGGAAGCTGGTTTTCATTCTGCCTGTGTGGCCCTGTCTTCTCATTACACGTCCGAGGCTCCCTGTCCATTTGCTCGGCATTCCAAGTCAGTAATTAACCCAGGTAAATATGAGAATCGGCGTGATGAAACTGCAGTGATTTCTGCATCACAAATCCACTAGTGTCCTGCCTTAGATCGTTAATGAGGACCTCATGCAGGCAGATCAGTTTTTAAATCAGGCCCTTTCAAATATGCTTAGTGGCACAGTACATTTACTTCTGTTGTGTTGTTATGGTAAATGTAATTTCATTTATATGTGCATTCTCTGCTGTACATGATTGTGGACATGACCGTGAAATACATCTTGTAATTCTATCTCCATCACTCACAAAGCAGAGCGCATTTTCTGTAATATAGTCAGCATCATAAATTATAATTCACAGCACAAGCTGTTTTCTCACCCAATGGTTATGCTTAGTTAAGACACTGCAGGACTTGCAGAAACTCACAGCTTTGGTGGCTTCCGCATTAATGTAAATGTCGGCCGATTTTCTAATTTGTTTTGGCGGTGCTGAGATGACTATTTCCAGTTTGAAAACAAACCATTCTCGTAGAACAAATGACTTGTTCGAGTTGACTGCCTCTTGATGCAACGTACAGCCATGTCAGAAATGACTTGCATGATAACATCTAAGTCGTGTGACCGTTGCTTGAAATTTTAACAGCGTTACCTCAAAGATGTGAGTGCTGGTGATCCGGGAAGCAATTAGGGGATTGCGAGGAAGACCATTCCAGCTGATGAAGGAAGGGTCAGCTCACAGCGTCCAGGGTGGTTCAGAATCAGCATTTTTCTGCCACAGTTAAAGTAATTTAATTTTCCCATCTATTTCGATCTCACTCTTCTGCCAATTAAATTTAATCCTTAGGGGAAAAAAAAAACCTGATAGAATGAAATGGGAAATTCTCAGGTCACAAGGTCAATACTCAAAAGCCAGTTTTGATGTGAAAACATACTGACATACAGTTAAGTGTAGCATAGTAATGCATCTGAGGTTTTGGGACCCCTATACTTTCCAGCCTTTGTCCAACTGCAAAGTCTGCATGACCCCCTGTTGCATGTGGCCTTGCATTTGTGCATTCGTAACGCTGACTTGGGCTTCCTATGTTTAGCATTGTTACTTATGAGCATGAAGCAGGTGGGTCTCATTGCTCTTTAGTGCTAGGAAAACGCTGAGTCCCTTTAGAACTTTGTCTTTTACCTAATATTCCTACTGGGGCACAGGGCACTGACAAGCTCTCCAGCCATCTCGATCCAGGCCAGTCTGTCCAACCTCTCCAACTGTTCCTTCTGCTTCGACGTATCAGTCATCCAAGCTTTACCGTGGTATTTGAAGGCTAGTTTACAGGGCAGGTTTGATCATTAGCATAATACCAGTGTAATTAGCTGCGATGGCTTCCTGGGGTTTCACAACTACAGGCGAGCTTCTGCACAGATTGCGAGCGTTAAACTTACCTCGAGTCCAGCTCCTGCTGCACCAAGGCAATTTGTAAACCATGGACCTGGTGGCTTTCCAGAAGACACAGCTCAGCTGTATTGGCACAGAAGGCATGTGGGCACGGAAGACTTTAACCCGCAATGACACCCTACTTATAAATTAAAGGTCAACTTCAGTGAGATTGTTGGAAAAACAACATTTTCTGTCACTCTGACCTTTGAATGTGGCTCACATTATTCGCATTTAAGCCTCTCTGAGCGTTCCTTTACATGACCGGAGCGCAGTGGCAGGAAGAGAATTATGGGAAATGTGAATGTTCAATACTAGAGTCTTGAACCCATATGTCTTACCCTGAGATAAATGGCACATGGGATGTAGCTGGGGGCAGAATCAGACCCCCAAAAAGTATTGGTCAAGTCTCACAATCGCTTTCGGTATGATAAAATTTGCTGAGCGGGGGTGGGGCCTCCCACGATAAATTTCACCCAGCAGTCCCCCATGAAGACTGACCGCTTGCTAACTGTAAGATAACTGTGACTTTAACTGTAAAGTAAAGTTATGTATTTATTTATTTATTTTTTAAGCATGTTCAGAAAGTCATCTCGCGACCACTCCCAGTTGTTTGGACCCCACTAGTGTAGTGTCTGGTTCAGTCCATTCGATTTGTCTCACGTGGGCCACGAAGGGAACGTTGGGCTTCCACAGGAAATAGCATCCGCTCAGGGACAGGAAGTACTGTTCATCTGAGCCCTCTTTGTAGATGGGGGGGGGGGAGTTAGGAAAGCGAGAGATGCCTGGTCCTTCATAATCTCTAAACTGTCAACTCTATATGATCAGCGTATGGGTCGTGTCCAAGGAGCATGATTAGTACTTGGCTGAGTCTCAGCTGCTGCGACTGTGACCTATGAGGTTGCGGCACGCGCTCCGTCAGTGCGATGTGTGATGTGGTGGCACAGGAGCAATACCAATGTCATTTTTAAAAATGTATTGTCAAATAAATTCCATTCAGAGTGTCTTTTTCCTAGGATAGACTTTAGGCTCCCCGCAACCCTGTGCTAGAAAAGCAATTAATAAGGATGGATGGATTTTTTTTACACATCTTAAGAGTTATGGGAATGCATTCTACAATCGTGCAATATACTTAATGTCTTTACAAATAATGTCAGAGTGTAGGGTTGGGGTGCTGTACCTGTGATTGGAAAGTTGCTAGTTCAATTCTCTTGGCCAGCACACTGATGCTGCTGTTGGGCTCCCGAGCAGGGCCCTTAGCCCCCAGCTCCAGGGTGCCACACGCTAGCTGACTCTGCACTGTGACCCCTGAACTCTCACCTGGAGAGCAAGATGTGATAGACGAGAAATGAATTTCCCCACAGGGATGAATTATCACTATTTTATTCGTATATAGAATGTAAACTAATTATTTTTGCATTTAGCTACTTAGTTGAGCATCGACAAATAGATATTACAGCCAAAAAACAGTGAGAAGTGAATAAAAACAGGGAGTGGTAAACGGCACTAGTGTGTTAGCGGGGTGTTAGGGAAAGGTGACGTGAAAGAGGACTGTAATTAAAACACGCCGCTAGAGAAAGCCGAGCCTGGAAGGCGAACGCCGCCGCTTTTATAAACTGATTATCACACAGCCTCCACAAAGGAACAAAAAGCACAGCGCGGCTGTATGAGGAGCATTTAACCACTAGCCAGCATTATGAGAACATTATTAATCTGGAAATTTCTGCCAAAGGCACAGATCTGTGCTGTATGCCCGTTTCACGCAGTCAAGGACATCGTCAGTGTCGAGGAGGAGGAAGATCTGTGGCGTTTATGCTGGTCGCAGTGGCTTCTCCAGCAAGATGGTGTGTGGTATTACCTGCAGGGCTGTGTCTCTTTTATTCAGTCATAATCGCTTCTTAATCAAATGGTGGTGTTGCGTGTAGTGGTGATTTTGTAGTGGTAGTGGAGGTGGAGGTGGAGGTGGTAGTAATTTACCAGTACTAATAATACAAATAGGGGTCTCTGTCCTGGCTCTATATGTGTGACTTTTGCAAGGTTTCCTCTGGTTTCCCTCCACAGTTCAAAAATGGTTAATTAAAGTTGGCAAATTGGGAATGTTGTGTGCATATGCCCTGTGATGGGTTGGCGTCCCATCCTGGGTTGCTCCCTGCCTTTTGCCCATTGCTTCTGGGATAGGCTCCGGACCCCCCGCGACCCATATGGAATAAGCGGTTATGGAAAATGGATGGATGGATGGATAAAGTTGGCAAATTGGGAATGTTGTGTGCATATGCCCTTTGATGGGTTGGCGTTGTTCCCTGCCTTTTGCCCATCGCTTCTGGGATAGGCTCCGGACCCTGCATAGGACAAGCAGATATGTAAATAGGATTGATGGAGAATAATAATACAAATAGACTATACCATGACTGGATGAAGGGATGGACGGATGGATGGACAAGCGGAACGGTATGATGGCAAATAGCACAGTTGCCTCTCTAGCTGCTACATCCAAATCTGACCCTGTTGACATGAAGCCTTCATGTAATGTGAGTTGTAACAGGTCAGTGTGAAATGTGAATTTGCAGAAAGTCATTAATTTCTTATGCATGTGCTCGGGCGGTAAATGTGTCGCAATTCCATGTGACCCAGGGAACCTCCGTGTTTCCGCTTCGGGGCACCGTGCAGGCAGACGGTATCATCTTCCTCCTCACCTAGGGAGTGTAAGGCTACGGGCTGCTCGTTCCATAGCGTGCATGTAGCTGCCTACCGCTGTCAGTCACACCTGACAAAGTGCTGAATTGTCTTCCAATTTAAGTTTTATATACCCAAGTATGTGGGAGATAACAGCAAATAAATAATGCAACAAATGAGATTCACGGCGACAAGTCTGGGTCCATTCTGACAAGATGGCGGTCATTTGCATTTAAAAAGAATTGCGATGTTAATCGTATCAGTTCGGCTAAAATCGAAGAAGACATCACTCTCATCAACCTCTCTAGCTTCACCGGGCCTTATTTTTATTTCCCATTAGCTGAAGAGGGCGCCGTGAGGGTTAGGAGTGTGCCATCTCCATAAAATCCCATTGCCGGTAATACCCTAAATCTGCTCGGAAATCCCCATGAAATCCCTGTCTTGGGAAGGAGGATAATCTACGCGAGTTTCCAGTGAAGGGAACGATTTGTGTGCCAATTGGTCGTCTGGCCGGGACTCGAGCGTGACACTTCGTCGAAGCTGGAAGACGCTAGGGTGATCATGCAGGGGACGAGGGGGCAGCAGGGAGAGGAATCATAGGTGATACCGCTTTGAGAACAAGGAGGCGCCTGTGAGTTCACTTGAATGCTTTAGGCAAACGTGCTAAACCTATGTAACGTTTTTAGGTTTTCGAATCGTAGGAATGCGATGCAATAAGAATTAATTTAGTTAAATCTGATTTATATGCACTCGACCAACTGTATGGCAGCTCTACGATTTCTTATGGTTCATGGTGACTGATCTTTTTCAGGCTCCATCAGGATTTTAAAAAGTGTATTTGTATTGAGGTAAAACAAATTTTGATTAAAGTCTCATTAATTTAAATGTCAAAATAGCAATAAACATCATTTCATTTCTTTCAAACTATTACTACCACCTGGTCTAAGTTACTTCAGGGGTTCTTTTCTGAGTCCTCATTAGTTTTTTGTTTTTATTTGAATGTAATTTAAATAATTTCTCAGTGTATTAATCATAGTATCATTTCAAACACGGCTGCATTTTATGCATTAATGTACAACAGTCTCAAACACATCTCTGACCCACAGTCTGTGTTTATCTAAATTATTAACGATTTCAACTTTCTTCCATCATTAAGCAAAACAACATTAAAAAAAAAAACTGCTTCGTCCGCTGAATGGCAAATGGTCTTTGGACACACCCTGCCTCATTAGTGCCGCTCCCTAATTTAATGTGCCGGGGTGAATTTGGAATTTGCATTGCTGAAAAAAACAATTAATTATACATTCATCCCAGGATCTTATTTCTTATGCAGCAAAGCCTAAACATGGAACATGCGCAAGCAGGAGTGATTAATACATCCGCTAATCTCTGAAACGTTGCTTTTGCTTGAAGCAGCCGAGAGGCAGAAACTCAAACATTCCGGAATCAGAATCGAGTTCAAAATAAATCTTGCAGATACTTTTAAAAAGAAAGGAAAAAATCAACAAAAAAAAACCGCATTGTGAAACTTATCGGCCAGGCTGACAAAAGATTAGCTTCGGTCAACAAGATCAGGTCGACATTTTGCCAGTTTTCTAAAAATACTTCAAGTAAACTCCCAGGACAGTACTGTAGAAAAGAAGAAAAATGTGTTTCGTATAATTAATATAACATAACATTTATTTCCAAGCTTTCTTGTTCTGTAGTAATCAAAGTGCTTGATGGTTTCTCCACGACACCGATCAGCAGTTACATCTTCAGGAGTCTTGCCCTATGGTGGAGTCACATTAAAAATGAAGTCAGGATGGATTTACTTTTATTGGAACACCTACACAGAATCCCTAAACGTCCAGAGAGCAAAGTTTATTGAACATGTTTGCAGGTTATATTTTACATCATTAAACCTTTAGAGTCATTTTACAGTGGGACTTGATTATCATACAGATCAGCACAATGATTATAATATTGCTTTGCCATCAGCAAACTGTAGATGCACCTCATGAAACTTAAGATTTATGCCCAAAAATGATTGTAAAACTGGTACTTCCAATTGGCAATTGACTAGGAAAGACAGCGCTCTAAGATAATTGTCACCCTTTAGTCTGGGAAGAGGATGGTGTGAAGGGAGAAACACAAAGAGTCGTCAGCAGTAATTATGGAATGCAAAACAGCAACGACTGCCGAGGGGGGCTCAGATCTGCACCCCCCCCCCCATCCTAATTAAGACAACGTCTACGAGCGGATCTCCGCTTTCAAAATTCGTAGAAGCCTTGCCTTCCCACTAGTTCTGCAAAAAAAGAAACGATGCAGTCTGTTTGCCAATGCAGTAATTGTTAGTTAATGTTGATAAACCAAGAGGCATAGAATTATCAAGTTCATTAGAGGGAGGAAAACACTCTATTCTGGGTACAAATGGAATTTAAAAAAAATCTTGTGCTCTGATTATAAATTGAAGAAAATATAAATTTATGAAACTTCACTCAGTATTTAATAATGTAATAAATATATAATAATAAATATATTGCATTATAAATATAAATACATATATTTATTAAGTATGTCAGAGAGTATCATATGTTTATGTCCTGTGATGGGTTGGCGCCCCATCCTGAGTTATTCCCTGCCTTGCACATGTCGCTTCCAGGACAGGCTCTGGACCCTGTGAACCTGCATAGGACAAATGAGTATGGAAAGTGGATGGATGGATGGTTGGATGTTCATGTCATTCTGGTTGAGTAGTTGGAAGATTGATGTAGCGACTGATACGTTTTTTCTTTTGGGGGTATGCTAATGGGTTTTATAAAACTGGAGTAGAGGATTGGAAATGGCACAAGGCAGACACAGGGAAACAGCAGGACGTGGGGTCTTGGAAAGGCCAAGACCCAGGAGCGTTGTTAGGATCTCAAGACATCCGGGGCTTATCCCCAGATCTCAAACTGAGACCCTGGTTGTAAAAACATCTGAGATAAACAAATCATTCAGGGCTCATTCAGATTCATTAAGGGCTTCAGCCTAGAAGACCAAGACCTAAGATCAGGCTTGGTTGGCAAAAAAGACAAAGCAGGCTATTTCTGTTATTTGCACTTTTGTCTCATCTAAAATGTTTATTTGTCTGCACTTTATGAACTTTGTTGCAGTATGCACCAGAACTTTCCCTGGGGATCAATAAAGTTCATCTTACCTCATCTTATCTTATTGCTGATTGGGCAAATGTAACAGGGCTGCTGAATGTCTCCCCCCCCCACACACATCCACAGCCCCCGTGCCCATTTTACAGGGACCTAATCATCAGTCCTCAGGGCACCAACAATGATAGACTTGACATCTGTTTCACATTTTATTTTATAGCCCTGAATGCGATAATTTCAAAGGAGCATTTAGTTCGTCAAATCGATCCCTGCCCACGCCGAAAGGTCTCCGCTTAATCATGAGACGTTAATTTTAGGGTCATGCTTCACAAAGGCTGCCTGCTGCCGGCTTTCTTAGCGCTGATTAACAGCGTGGCTGCTCGATGTTTGCAAGGCGAATACCTTATGGGTTGGGTGATCGCTTGTCCTGAGCACCCGGCACTTTCTGTTCACAAAAATAACTACCCGAGCTGCCGTGAGGCACATGGCACGAGTGATGCTGAGCCAAGTGGTAAGAGCTGCAGGCCCGACGGACACTGATATGTTGATTAACGACCTTATTGATAAACACTCTTTTCATCATTCCGCGGAGCCGGAGGAAAGTCAAACACAATTAGTCTTTCCACAACCGTCCTGTCAGCTGAAGAGTGGCATGAAATGAATCTGTGTGCAATTCAGCTGGAAGCCCTTAATTACTCACACTTCCTTGAATCGGTCACGGACCTTCCCGTTTTAGCTCGGCATGCGTGACGCACTCGATGTTAAATATATCGAACGTCACAGTGTCTCCTTAATTGAACAAATTGGTGCAGAGATCTCTGTGGCAAATTATGCATATGTCCTTTTTGGACTAATTTCGCATCGTAATCGCCTTTGTAGCTGAATATGACTCGGAAAAGATCTCCATGGATGTTCAGTGACACATTCAACAGCTTTGTGGAATGGTACTGTGAGAGATATCCATGGAAAAATAACATGTTTACCTTTACATATGACAACAAACAAGATGATAATTATTACAGAACCGCTGAGACATTTATGCTCCCTCATTCTGAAGAAATCAGAAGGCAGCTTTTCTTAAAATTATGAAAATGACCAGGCTGTAAATCAATGTAATCATTTGCATGGAGATGAATGGAAAACCTTTTACCAGAAAAATTTAATTAACTTCCATTTAATATAGGTACAAAACAGCAAAACAAACTCTCCACATCAGTAAGTATCTGCAGATCCAGAGCTGGCAAAGGTACATTCTTTCATGTTGAGATAAAAGTAGTCTTGCATTAAAACAAACCGTTAGCCACGTCTTAATCATCCTGCAAAGCACCTTATAGCCACCTCACCTCCCTCACGCTGAGCCGGCAAATGCCAGTGGCATCCCAAACAGACGTTCATAGACGAAGTGCTGGCATGGAATCTTCTGGATTATAAGATGAGGCGATTTGGATGCAGGGTTGCCGTGGGTGGCTGATGAAAGCACGTTCTTGTCTGTGTTTTCTAAATCCTTCTGTCTGCCACCAGACTAGTGCCACGTCTGAGGGGGCCAAACAGTGACATTCCTGAAGCAGACAAGCCGAGTGTCATAAAAGCCTTTTGTCTGCTTCTCAAGCCACAACGTGCCAGTGCCCAGAAACTCTTTTGCTTATCAAAAAAGGGAAAACGGAAGAACACCATGTCTGGAAATACTGCACAAAGGACATTGTTCTATAATTACTGCGGAGGGTAAAACATCCAGGGCATACACTGTATCGGAGCTGCCCAGGGGCTGCCAACAGAGGTTTTGCTCTACTCAGCAGAACGATACATTAGCAATCAAAAGGCCTTCTGTTCCTCAGGACACGTACGGGCCTAGGAGAGCAAAACAATAAAAATGAATCAACTTGTGCGACAAAACAAATACAATCTTTTCTGTGGTTTAGCGCCTTTGCCGTGCTTAAATATTTGTGTGTCGTGCCGTGTAAGAGTTACGGCTTGACGTACCAAAGTCCAGCAACCATAGAGGTGAAATAATGACGTTTTTAATTTTATTGGACTTATAAAAATCAAACGCATTACATTATACATTTCAGTGTCCTTTTCTGGGATTTGCGTAGCCTGATGAAGACATTATTGTCTCGCAAATAGGGTGAATTTAAGGTGAGAAGCTCATTCTTGTTTACTGTGCGGGGATGCAAAGTGGAGGTCAGAATCACATTAGCATAGCTCTAATGCACGATGTTTTTTCCGAACAGTGTTACTCTTTTGTGGTTGACGAAAGCCAGCTGCTGTTGTTCACAGCTATGACTAGCACTAAGGGTTGCATTTCTCTCTGGTTTATATAACACGAAAACACTACTATGCATGATTAAAAAAAGGCCCGTATGGTTTTTGAGTGAGGTATTGATGCCCCTTTTCGACATCTATAATAGAAACCTCCATGCGAACATCGCACCAATGGGTGGAACATTTCCATTCAGACCCAAATGTTCTACGAACATTATGGGATGTGTTACCATGCCACCAGTTAAAGGATTTACTGCGTGCCCGCCTGTCTGTGCGCCCTTTCTCTAATGCTAATGCTTTGCTTATTGGTGCTTTATGCTTTCCTACAGATGTACCAAAATGTATTATTCACTTACAAGATGTCATACTTTAAGGAATGCTCTTTGATATGTGTTATGAGCTGGGCTCAAAAAAAACACATGATAACCAGATAGCAAGATAATCACACGTCAATTATCTTTCCTCTTCTGGAGCTGCCTGGTCATGAGTCACACCTATGATCTGCTGGGTGGAATTAAGGGCATTTTTCCACCTCACCAAGTACCATACCTTTGGTACTTTGAGAAATTACCGAAAGTGCAGTACTTCAGGGCACTGGCATAAAAACTGGTACCGGCGCTGAATGACATCACGACGCGTGGCAGGTATTTTGTACGAATTCAAAAAATGGCTGTAATATATTATAGGGCTCTACAATGTGTGATATTAATACCATCATCGCATGTCATGTAAATGCAGTTCTCACATCGCAAGGACTGCGATAGTCAGCTGGTTTGAGATCAGGCTATTTCATACCTTTATACTGTTCGAACTTTATAGCTTGGGGGGGGTTAATCCATCCATCCATCCATCCATCACCTCCCGCTTATCCGAGGTCGGGTCGCGGGGGCAGCTGTCTCAGCAGGGAAACCCAGGCTTCCCTCTCCCCAGCCACTTCGTCCAGCTCCTCTGGGGGAATCCCTAGGCGTTCCCAGGCCAGCCGAGAGACATAGTCCCTCCAGCGTGTCCTGGGTCTTCCCCGGGGCCTCCTCCCAGTGTGAGCTGGGGGGGGTTAAGTTTCACAAAAACATTTTACTATGTCGTAGGAGACGAAACTTAGCAAGCATAGCAATTGATATAGTTGTTACTTTTCAAGATTATCTAGTATATGCTTAAAAAATCTGTTTGAAGTTTACCTCTGCTGCTAATGCATGAGCTCTGCATGTGCTCTCTGAGCCAGTCAAATCATTTTCATCCATGCTGTTTAAATCACACTTAGATGGGATTGTGACAAATTTATTTTAAACTCCTTTTTTTGTTTTATAAATATCCCAATATCACAACAAAATCACATCGCACTATTTGATATTTTTCCAATATTGTGCAGCCCTGGTATATTATAGCAAATACTATTCTGCTTCTTGTCATGCTATCCAGATCTTCTGATTCTTCCAATCAGATTGCAATGAACGCTTGGATCTCCTTATTTGTCCATGTATACATTATTATTTTTTTTTTTACTTCGTCTATCATTGTTTTCTGAGTTCGTAACTTTTTTCAAGATGGCGGTTCTATTGTTCAGAGGCAGGCTAAAACAACCAATCGACCACGAACACGTTTGCAAATCCCACCCCAAAGTACCGAAGTACCAGAAAAGTACCCCAGCACTTGGTACTTTGGGCACTGGAACTTTTGGTACTGGTACTCGACTGGAAGTCAATGCAAAAGGGAAAGTACCGTACCACAAGTACTGTACCTGATGCAGTGTAAAAGTACCCTGAGAATCATGGTGGGAGATTTTTAAAGACCGAGATTATGGATGCTGGTTCTGTGCGTGGCTCCTGGCCATTTTGTTAGGCCCCTTTATATCATTTTTTGGCTGCTTGTCACATTTCGGGTAGGTGGGACTCAGAAGATTACTTTTTGTACTCATTTTTCCTTTAGTAATTTTAGTTATTTAGGGTTTTGCTGTTTTCCGTAAGCAGTCAACACCTTAAGCCAGATTTCTGTTTGCTTCCACTCTGAATTTCCCCAGCTGCCCCCTGACCAGCTTCCCCACAGCACGTATTTGTGTGAAAATAAGTGGTTTGTATTTTTTGTGGCCAACCTTTGTTTTCCTGCAATCAGCTTATCGGTTGCCACCACAGGGCCTCTGTTCTGGCTGTTTCACAGCTCAAAATGTACACCGCGATTGTAACAGTCAAGTCAGCAAAGAGAGCTAAAGTGGGGTTACAACATACACTACCAGTCAAAAGTTTGAACGCACCTACCCATAAAAGGCTCATTTGTACTTTCCTACATTTTAGAATAAGTATAAAAACATCAGAACTATAAAATAATATATATGGAATTATGCACTGACCAAAAAGGTATTATACTAAAAATATAAATCTGTTAGCGGGAGCAGTTCTTTGGGTTAGAACTCAGAAGGTTGCTGGTTCAAATCCTGTGATCGGCAGAGTGATTCCACCATTGGGCCCTTGAGCAAAGCCAAAGGGACTTGCTGTCCTTACTTTCTCCTCTATGCAAGTTTGATGTGGCCGTCTGGGATGCTTTCCCAGCTGTCCTGAAGGAGGTCCCACACATATGCTGAGCTCTCATTGGCCACTTTTCCTTCACTCCCTGGTCAAACTCCTCCAAAACCATTTCTACTGTGTTTAGGTCAGGAGACCAGGTCATGTGATGCAACACTATCGCGCTCCATTTTAGGTGGCTTGGTGTGTCCAAACTTTTGACTGGCACTGTACAACCATGAGGACTGCAGTAATAAGAACACATATCAAGGATGATCGTCCAACACTGCAGCATCTGATGCCAACAAGCATCTCAGCAGGTCAGAATAGATCATCTGTCTGTAGCCATAGCCGTCTTGATGCCATCTTTGTAGTCGTTTGTATCCTTCTGCTCGACCTGCCCTGCTTAAGCCTTGGGCTCTCTCTCCTCGGTTCGGGAAGCTGATGAATATCTCGCAAAGGCCAGCAGTAGTTGATCTTGTAAAATCTCCTAAATAGTAAAATGAATCCAAGTGGCCATATATTCCATCCATCTTCCAACCACTTATTCTGGTCAGGGTCACCTGGAAGCCATCCAAGAGACTATAGGACACAACCCACACACACTATAGGTAATTTAGATGTACCAATTAGCCTAACAGCATAACTTTGAAACCACAGTGACAAAGGAAGAACAAACAATCTCCACACGCCCACCCACAGACCCGTGCTCATATCTTTGTGGGGACCGTTCATTGATTTCTCTGGACAAAACCCTAATCCCAGCAATGACGACCTTAACCCCTACCCAGCCCTAACCTTAACCATAAGTAACCAAACAAAATACAAGACTTTTGGCATTTTTAGTTTT
>JAAGVU020000039.1:4499249-4511275 GCA_011763525.2 Mormyrus iriodes
ATATGTGTGTGTGTGTGTGTGTGTGTGTGTGTGTGTGTATAGCTAGCATATAAACTATATAGCTAGTTTATACACTGTCACTACACTACTGTTGATTGGTTAAAATGGTGAGCAATTTTTCTTGTGGGAGCTTCCAAATTATTACTTAATGGCATATGGACACATATTGGATCCTAAGGCCAAGTATTTCACAGTTCCTAGTTTGCATATAGGTGTTTACTGCTAAATTACATGCATTACAATACATAGGCTGTATTTTTGGCCTCTGACTAGATAATAGCACATATTTGCATGGTGGGTATTTAGCACAAAACACATATACCAACAGGCAAAGAGTTTGCCAGCCCTTCTCAGTTTTCCAGTGATGATCACTGGTGGGTTTGTGCTTGCGGCCGCCTGCTGCTTCTTCGTCTTCATCTTGTTTGGTTACTTGTGGTTAAAGTTAGGGCTGGGTAGGGGTTAAGGTTGTCATACTTAGGATTAGGGTTAGGGTCATGCCGATAGAAATGAATGGAGAGTCCCTTTAAAGATATGAATACGTGGACTGTGTATATGTGTGTGTGTGTGTGTGTGTGTGTGTGTCTATCTGAGAATCGCAATCCCTGCCCTTGCAAAGATAAAACCTTTTTCAGGAACTTCTGTCACATTCCCGTGCGGGAACTCTGCCTGATTGTAGGTCCTAGTAGGTAGTTTTGAACCAATTTTTAGTTGGAACTTTATATCTGACCAAGAACTACTGGGTGGAGCTTATAGTGATAAATTTTGCTGATTGGTTGACCACAAGCACCGGCGCTAACTTGTAAGTTACATGGAAGTATGAGGAAAAGAGGTAGAAGGAGTGGACCAAAAACTGGGCAGATGGATTTTTGTATCTGTTACATTAAATTGAATACTTTTTTTTCTGGTGTCTCCATATTTATGCATCGAAAAATTCGATCGATAAACAACATACTTCTGTTTAATATCGCCAGTGGTGATACTTGCCAGCGTTTACTAGCAGAATAATGTTACATCTTTTTTTATTCAGCGGAAAATCGAAGGTCGATCTGCTGGCCAGATTTAATAATGAATTATAGACATGTCACGGACCGTATAAATAAAATAGAAATAAAATGCAATTTGTGCTGGTGTAGTTTTGTATGAAATGATGTGTGAAGTTTAACCTGTGAGCTTTTTGCACCTCCCAAACCTAGTAGACATAAAAGATCACAGTTTCGGTTCTGCAGGGAGAAACTGGCCCACAAAAGTGGCCAGGAGCTAAAGAAGTTCCCAGTCGATACGACCTATGGTGGGAAGGTGTTTCAAAAGTATGTTTCTGATACTAGTGCAATAACAAAAAATAAAGGAAACACGTGAAATTAAACAGTTAATTGCAAACACAGGTTAAGTAAGTAATTAGCACTCAATCGTGCCTAGGGTCAGATATAAAAATACTTCGGTATGCCTAGTTATACTTTATTTTGAAAGCGAAATCTCTGTAACTCTGGCAGATGGCTGTTTGTCTAGGCGGGAGTGATGAACTGATTAAGTGATGAAGAGCACTCGACATGCGCTGTCTCGCGAGGAATAGGGGATATGGTGATGGAGAACGTCAATCTAAGTGCATTATCCGGAGATCTTATGCAGAGATACTCGGTGGTCAGGCTACACTGTATCAGCCCCTTATTATACTTAAAAATTCACTCACAGGCACAGAGAACAAGACGGTTATGGTCTATGAAGCAGTGGGGCTAAGGATTGTGGTGCTGAATGAAGATGGGCCACCCAACAGAATGGTTACAAACCTTCCAGAATCCTTGCCTAGGACCACGGAAGCTGCCCCAGTGACTCAAGGTGGTCTCATTAAGATGTCATGTTCATATTTCAGGTGGCATGTTGTCTCAGTGGGCTGCATTGCCACCTTATACCTCCAGAGCAGGGGGGGTCGAACTGGTGCCCCTAAATGGCACATAGTGTGTGAGTTTCAGCCCCTGGTTTCACAGGACAAGCTCCAGGGTTGATGTAGCTGTGTACTGCATAAACAGTACTGCACATGGACATTCGCATTTCCCTTATTTGGTCAATTATCAAAATATAATCTACATACAGCATTGAAAATAAACTGGGCACTTCCAGCATTATGGATGTGACATTTAAACTCATACTGGTAAACAAAGTGCCTCAAAGCATGGGCAGATTTAGTATTAATGAGTCAATTTGCATATCTCTTCATGTAACCTCTTGGGCTGAAAGTAGACAAATTCTTAAAATTTATATATTAATTTACATGTTAGAAATACATGGAATTTATTCAGCGTTATAGATGCGACATCATACGAATCTTTGCGTGGTATTGCCCAGCTAATGAACAACTGAATTCTATTTCCATTTTAATGGTCAAAGAACACCTGTACAACAAAAAACACTTTTACATAACTTAAGCGCGAAAAAAAGGTGTGAATATGTGTTGCAATATGCAGAAAGGCAGATCACGCAATGGGCACAGAGACATATCGTTCCACTTAGTATGTCATGAAAAGATTCCTTATTTTACACTGCAGTGCAACCAATCAATGTCACAACAATACCAGCAGGAGGGTGACACCTTCCTTTCTAATGACACCTATAATATAATTTGGATATCATGCCCCCCTACGCAGGCACACTTTCCACTCCGTCACCCCTCCTTACCTGACTTTTCAGAGAAATAAACCAGAAAAAAAACTGTCACTCTCGGTGTAATCAGATCCCTCATATTCGCTATAAACAGTTTGCGTATCAGTGTGCAGGAGCCAGAAGCCATCTGTCAAACGGGCTGAGAAAGTGATGAACTGTTCATGCTAAGTTGCTCAGACCTCGTGTGAGGCATTTGCAAATGAAGAAAATAATGAATTCCATTAGGATTTCCTAAATGGCTTTTTCGGAGCCGGAGACTGTGCTCGCTCATCCGCGCTCCTGGCCTTTAATTAAAGTCTTGCGATTAGGCTGAGGAAACCGGGAAGAACGCCGAACCGTTTAGACGACGCCCGGTATCAGAGCGCTTCTAAGCAGCCCCAAGAGCGAGGCTGCCGTGTGATGCCATTTGCGCTTAAACCATCCCGGACGGTTCGGTTTGGTCCTGTCGTTACGATCGGCTCCCGCTGTCCACTTTAGGAGCTTTTGGCCCCTAAGCTGGCCGGCATCCACATACTTCATTCTACGGATGGATTATACCACTGATTTTATTCTTGGTCCAATTTCGATTCGATCCAAGGTTGGTTTTGTTGAAACCGATCTCAATACCAACATTCAGTGCGGGCCCACCTCCAACAATTACATCATAATAACATTTTTCACCCAGGCGGGGGGGACCGGCAGATCGATCCTAATATCTCCGGAGTGTCTGGGACCTTTTCCCCCCCCCCCCCCCCAAAAAAATGGACGGTCCTGCCCACTAACAGTTCATGTCCTGCTCCCTATAATAATGTGGATGTTTAAATTACCAGGTGGAAAATCAATACATTTACGTTAGAATCGATTTTCAGAATGGAACCATTCAGAATGAAAGAATCGATATTTCAGTATAAATCTGCACATTCCTACTTGATTCTCAGGTTCATTATGCTTGGCTCGTGTCTATTTATACTAAGATTAATTATTTTCTATGATTGAAAACGGGCATGTGAAATACGGTCCCCGGGGTCTGTTGATTACGTTTATGTTTGGAAGGAAGATGGTTCGAGATATCGGTGTCCCTTCATAAATAGACACTCTAAGGGTTTTAATTTTATATTCTGATCCAAAAAGATTGAGTCAGTAAATGATATATCTAACAACAATGATATATTTATAACAACAAATGATATATCCCCAACTATGACACCTAATCACATTAAACAGAAATAGAAAATAACCCTCGATGTCTATCCAACCCTAACTTCAGAAATGGTGAAACTTTATCTCAGATCACAAAAAGTAAACTTCTACATAAAACTAAATTAATTTGAAAAATTGCGCCGTACAATTCAGTGATAATTTAGATTTTATAATTACAGAACTTCTGTTTGAATTATCAACTAACTTTACTCTGCGGCAAATGAAAAACTTACATAACTTAAGGGATTTGCTTTCTCACAAGATCTTGCTTTCATCTTTTCAGTATTACATATTGTATGGTCTTGCAGGGGAAAAATTATCTTCGGTAATTTAATGTTAGACGTCGTAAATGCATTTCGCTATAAGCGCACATTATTACGGGGGCGAGGCACGCTTCAATGGACAAACAAGCAAGTTATCAGGCCAAGCGATGAAAACTGTCCGCTGCTATCGTTACAAAACTAGGCTGGGTTTAGTACGAAGTTAGACAGGTAAAGCATACAACCAGCTGAATATGAGCAATATCCAATTTCCATCATCATTATCATCATCATTGCAATAATAATAATTATTGTTGTTGTTATGATGCGAAAGCACTGCACTCGACTACGGCAGACTTGCAGTCATAAAGCGATGTGACTAAGTACACCGCTATTACACGGGGTTTGTGTACACACGGGCTTTTCTGCATTTTTAATTCCACATAACGGCAGAAGAAGAGCATGTTCATGCCTACCAGAGGTTTTACGCGTTGCTTAAGTGTATCATCGGATATTTGTTACGATGCGCCGAACAATGCAACCTGTTATAGTCTCAATGCCGTGAGAGTAATACAGCCGATAAGCATCTACATCTGCCGTTTTCAGAAATAGGATTCGGTTTTGGGCTTAAACATGTATGAAAATCTAAGATTCAGTAGAATCCGATTAAGCGCCATTTCAGCACTAGAGGTTATTCTGAATGTTACAGGCCGATTGGATGTGCTCTGAGATTTTAGCTGTAAAACAACCCAGCATAGAAAAATGTATTTATTAATAACTACCATTTACCAGTTTTGTATAGCGTTTAACCCACCCATGGGTATAAATTATGGTGGGTAATCAAAATCAGCCAATACAATGCCCCGGACGCCCTTAAATGGGTGGACACCTCAACCCCCCCAATTCTGAATTCAAAGTTATGCCAGTGCTCCTCCTGCGAATTTCCCATGGTCTTTTATCCATTCTGGGTTGCAGAAATGTGAAGCCTATCCCAGTAAGCACCGGCCATAGGGTAGGGTAGTCTTTGGACAGTGTATTTCAGGAGACACACTCACACACACATACGTAACTAGGGACATGATCTACAGTTGTACTATTCTGTGAAAATATGCAAATTACATACATTCAAAGCTACACCCCATGAGTTGGGGTAGGTGTTAAGCCCTCATTCTTTCACAGAAGTCTTCAGTAGTACAGGATATACCCAAACCACCAACAATCCGCTGCTTTTAAGAACACAAAAGGTACAATCATACATATTAACAATCTGTCCTTAAGTCCCACACTTTTTTTTTCCTGCATTGGGTAATACCCATAATTCTTAATTCTACCTGTATGATTTTACCTATAAAATTGTCATTATTTAGTTATATTCTTAGTCTATATATCATAAGCCTTGCAAGTTCATAGAACATATCATTATTCTTCATTTTACCCTGTAATTTTGTAATGAGCCATTTTTTAAAACCATGCATTTAAATGGGTAGAAATATGTTGCATATATTTTGTATCTGAGATATGTTGTATACTTTAGATAAATCTGATGAAAAGTTTTATACATACTAGACTACATAATACTGTAATATTATGGGTATAGGGTGCCAGGGTGATGCGTTGCTCAGTAGATCTTGGGCTACAGGTCTGGGTCGAGCCCCTGCTCTGTCTCTGTGGGTGTCGCATGGTCTTCCAGTCGTTCTGGTTTCATCAAACGTCGTAAGGTGAATTGGTGTCTAAAGCACCCTCAGATTATGTCTGTTTGTATATGTGTGTCTGCGTCTGTGAGTGTGCTGATCTGGACTGGCTCTATACCCTGGCTTTGCTTACTCCTCTGTCTACGTGGACTGCAGCCCCACTGAGGTTACTGATATTTCATACTGGAGGGATGGATGGAATTCTCTGTGCATTTAACCTACCCTAAGCTTGTAAGAAAGGGCACAGGTTCAAGTCTTCACTAGTCAAACAGCAAACATGTTATGTAATTGTTATGGTGGCTCAGTGATGGATGTGGTGTACCCTCACTCCTCCAGGGCTGGGGGTTTAAATCACATCCCTGCTCTTTGTGCGTATCTGGGGGGGTGGGGTCATGTATATATTACATCTTGGAAACCAAATGTCCCCACAGCGTGATAAACACCTGTTATTTTGACCTTGTGGGGACATTATTTCAGTCCCCACAAGGGGAAACTCAAATATATAAAAATCAGTGAATACTATCAAAAAACTAAAAACACCAAATGTCTTGGATTTTGTTTGGTTACTTGTGGTTAAGGTTAGGGCTGGGTAGGTTGTCATAATAATTAGAATTAGGGTTATGCCCATAGAAACAAATAGCGAGTCCCCACAAAGAAATGGATACCTAATCTGTGTGTGTGTGTTTGTATGTGTGTGTGTGTGTGTGTGTGTGTGTGTCTGTCTGTCTGTCTGTCTGTCTGTCTGTGTGAATGTGTGTGTGTGTCTTTCTGTCTTTGTGTCTGTCTGTCTGTCTGTTTGTGTGAATGTGTCTGTCTGCGTGTCTGTGTGTTACTGCTATCTTTTGCTTACCAGTTGCCATAACCTCCAGAGACCACCACAGTTTATTGTGCAATGATTTCCCTGTACATCATTTGTTTCTCTCATTAGCAGCTTTGTCCACACACCTCCACACTGAAAGGAAGACAGACTTCAGTTAACACACACCCCTGCAACTATGACTTTGATTTTGGTTCATTTTTTGTATTTCTCAGGTACTTATCCCACACTTTCAATATTTGAAGCATGACCAACCATATTGTCAACCAATGATGTGGGCTTAGATCGCTCTGCCTATTTAATTTAATCTGGTTCTCTACGAGCGATGAGGGCTGTCCGATTATCGTTCACATCGGCATCGTGAGTCTGCTCTGGAATTGTGATGAACGTGCCGACAGACACAGTCACACCTGTCCTTCACCAAGCCTGGCGTTCACCCGCTCAGCCTGGCAGCGGATAAACACAGTTTGCTTCCGGCTGAAAGAGCCCTACAGTTTGTTCCTGCACTCTTGCTGGAGGCACTGCTCCTATAGGGCAACTAAGCCAGCCCCCTTATACCGAGCCAGAAAGATTAATGCCGGAAAGATATGTATATATAATATAATAGTAATTTCACATATGAAAGGTAACTCCAGGACCACCACACATGCATGATGTATCAGGATGTAATGTGTGTCTGCCTGTATGGGAGTGTATTTGCTACACTGTGCCCAATAAATATCCTCACATTGTGGTAAATCCTGTTAGTTTTTAGCTTGTGGGAACATTTTTCAGGTCCCCACAGTATAAACCTCAATTTTATAAAAAATTTAAAAAATATGTAACTGCAATCAAAAATGTCAAATTAAAAGTATTGTATTTTGTTTGGTTACTTATGGTTAAGGTTAAGGCTGGGTAGGGGTTAAAGTTGTCATTGCTGGAATTAGGGTTCTTCCCCTAGAAATGAAGGGACAGTCCCCACAAAGATAAGATTACAAATGTGTGTGTCAGCGTGTGTGTGTCTGTCTGTCTGTCTGTCTGTCTGTCTGAGTGTGTGTGTCAGCGTGTGTGTGTGTGTGTGTGTGTGTGTCTGTCTGTCTGTCTGTGTGTGTGTCAGAGTGTGTGTCAGCATGTGTGTGTCTGAGTGTGTGTGTCAGCGTGTGTGTGTCTGTCTGTGTGTGTGTGTGTGTCTGAGTGTGTGTGTCTGCGTGTGTGAGTGTGTGTGTGTGTGTGTACTTCTTTCATTTGAAATAGCATTTTATACCATAGCAGTATTGTACTTCCTGTGTACTGCCTCAGTTAAAGTCCGTGTTCGAAGAAATCAAAAGCATTTTTGCAAATAACCTCTAAAAGTATAATAACTTATAATCATTTTAAATGAAGTATGCCTACGATTGCATTGCATACGTGTCTAGAAGAGAGTTGCAAAGGAGAGCAGTTAAAATACATTTTAATTCGCTTTAAAAAGATGTGGATTTATTCATGTGACAGCGGGAAACAATAGGGCTCTTCCCACCCGGGAGCGGTGCTTAGATACACTAGGAAATGAGTTCCTTTTTATTGAATTTAGAGGTACAGACGGGGCAGAAATTTGGTATTCAGAAGCCTTAAAAACCTTCGTTTTGGCCACAGCCAAATTGTTTCATTTGTGACAATTTCCAGTGAAGCGCTTCATTCTTGCCTATTTACGTATTCCTCTCACGGTTACGGGGCACCTTCCGTTCTCAGTGAGGAAGCCGTCCAAGGGATTTAATCATAGGAAAAGCCTCTTCTATTATCTGCAGACCGAGATAGGATGGGTTCTACTGTACTCCATTTCAGTGTATAAAAAATAAAGAAATCTGCATCTGTATGCTTCATATTTGTTATTTATAATGCTGTAATATTTCGCCGTCTGCTGTATTGCATGTTTGATTGTCACCCCCGGCACCTGCCAAACATCTGCAAGATCAGCTAACATCTATCCATCTTTCAACCCTTACAGCATGGGGGGGGGGGGGTGAGTGAGTGTCAAGAGCCTATTCGAGGCAGCATAGGACGCAGGACAGGGGTACGACCTTCGCAGATTAAATAAAAGCATGCTGTACAAAATAAATAAAAAATACAGCATAGATATATAAAAGAGTGTTTGTGTGTGTGTGTGTGTGTGTGTGTGTGTGTACTTCTTTAATTTGAAATTGCATATTTTCTATATCCATTCCTACATGCAGTTCCAAAACGAGATAGGGAGAGCTTACACCTACCAGGGCTGAAATTAGTCAAACACGACAGCCGTGTGAATAACTGGCATAGGTACCCAGGACGAATCGGCATCCTGCGGAATAATAATTTAACACAAGCAAAAGCACTGCATGCTTTTGTAATAGTTAATAACCACCCTGTGGATCAGGTGACAGCTCTGTAATTATATCTGTCATTAGTGTTTTCTGCGGGGACCGCTGTGCCAGAATCCTGGAACATGGAGCTGAAATATCGTATAATCGATGCTGTGGGACGGGGAGCTGAAAACCGTCAGGATGCAGACATCGCAGGCACAATCTCCGACATTACATCAGCACTTCTTGCATAGTAGTTCCGTTGTCGAAAATCGCAGATTAGATCACCATCCCGAATGGAATAAAAGGCATCGGGAGACACAATAAGGCACGAGTAAATTCTTTTATTATGTTCTACATAACTCGTTCCAGCGTTGTCATCTGTGTGCTAATTCATTAAAATGTCAGATAAATGTCTTGTACTTTTTGACTTGCGAGAACGTTTTAAATACTCAGAACTGGAGATTTTTGTCTAGCTAGGCCAAAACACAGGCTGTATCTTAAATTCTGATGTAAGCTAACATGTAATGCACCAATGAGACTGGACTCATTAACTGGTTTACTTGAGTTATGGTCACATAATTACATATCATCATCAGACTTGTAAACTGTGAAAACCTGCATTAGGTTTCTAACTACTGCATTCAAATTGCAATATTATAATTTTTATTTTGCATTTGTACAGAAAGGCACATTGATATATGGTTACAAATCAGCATTAAAGGATGTACATGGTATACCTACACATGATCTTGCTGTAATATTTAGAACCACATGTTTGTTCCCATTACAGGATGATAGACAACTCCCAGGATGAATGTCACCGAAGGCTGCTGCTTGTCATTTCACAGGGGGCGCTGAACCACATGGCGGTGCGGGGGGCTTTATGGAGGCAAACGTCAGACATATTCAGGCAAGATTAGCTCAGGTGCTCCAGGGTGTGCACTCGTATTTTAGAGAGCTGGGAGGCAGCCTCATCTGGAAAACAGCACACATCCCCAGGGGGAATCCCTGCTGGGGGGTGGGGGGGCCGGCGATTTGGTTGTGCTGGGGTTCTCTGAGTTATGGTGTAGAGCAGTTTTTCCCAACCCGGTCCTTGGAGACCTACAGACAGTCCATGTTTTTGCTCCCACCCAGTTGCCCATCTGGAGGTCCCCAAGGGCCAGGTCGGGAAATGCTGGTGCTGAGCCATCACCCTGACAAATGGATGCCATCTTGAAGGTAGTGCCGCATGCAGAACATTTCAGTTAGGGTGGCCATCAGGGACCTGTTATATTTATGGGGGTGGTCATCAGGTTTTTGAGTGAGGGGTTCAACCTTGTAATTTTCCTACCTGGCTACATGCCTAATAAGTAACTAACAAACCTGTTGTTTTAGTATATGGCCACGTGTTTGGTAGCCACACTGCACCTTGTCCCATATACGGTCTCGCTTAGAAAATAAAATATTTGGTTTTTATTATTTTATGTGGGATGGCAACACGGGTGGCCACATATTTACTAGGGGGAACCATGGCCACCACTGGCCACCCTGTCACCCAAAACATGGACAGAATGCTTGTGAACCAAAGGGATTTTGTGTGTGTGTGTGTATAAAGTCATGTCCATGGGTCTGTTTACTTTTGAAAAACTTGGATCTAACCTTCTGCCTCTTTTGTTTTTTTTTTTTTTTAAATCATCTTAGCTTCTCACCTCACGATGCCTGTAGAGATTTGGATGGTGCTGCCGGCATAACAATAAATATACAGTCTAAAATAATACTTGATTGGTAGATTTCAAATCACAACTATCAGTGAATAACCAATGTCATTTACCTCTCCTAAAAATGACAAGCAATGTGGGACCCCCGTATCTGCGATTTTCTCGGTTTACCTTGTTCCAAAAAAAAAATTGTAAAATTCCAGAAATAAACAGTTCATAAGTTTCAAACTGCATGCCAAGCAAGCACAGGCTGTAACCTGGTGAAATCCATTAGTCCAATTGTATCCAGTACCCCATACCCATGCTTCCCCAGAACTATCATCCAGTCTCGGCGATCATATTCCTTGTGGCATTATCTCCGTGCCTGTGTTATAAAAATGTATAAAAGGCATGATTTTCATTTCTTCGTCATCTCTTGATATATGATATTTTTCCATTTCTCAACTGTCTCTTGAAAATTGGGCTAAAATGTCAGAATCTCTTTCATTCGAGAGAGTACAGTACTGTATTATAATGTAAAATATGCGTCATTATTACTGCATATAATGCTGAAAATGTCTTACTGTGTGTAATTTATCAGTTAAACTTTACCCTTTTCATTAACACAGTAAAGTTTCTGGGCCCTCCTTTACAGGGCTGGGATTGCCAGGGATTTGCTTCACAGGTAGGAAGCCTCTGTCGAAGCGACGTCTTTCATGAAAACAAACCATTCGCTTGCTCTCACATGCAAACATCACTTATGAGTGTCACAGCACTTTAATAATCTACTGTTTTGCAGTCTGAGTGAAGATTTGGTTTTGCCGAATGTAATTTATAAAGTTCTTTGTAATGGATTCATCTTTCAATTTGATGTTGTTAATCCCTTTGAAGACAGAGCACACTAATTTAAAAAGTTTACAAAGTTTGATAGATTTAAGCAGCATTTCACAATTCAGTCCTTAGGGAACCCCAGACGGTCCACATTTTTGCTCCCTCCCAGTTCCTTACTCTGAATGCTGAGATGAAGGGGAAGTGAGTGACTGATGGCCTTAAGGTTTAAGGCTGATATCCGAGGAGGAAACAGTCAATATACCTTAGAGTTAATTACTTAATTTCTTTCAGCTTTATAAAACGAATTAATGTAAAGCTATATGCCACGTAAACCTAAGAGGATAACAAGGTCTGCGAAGAAGCTGAATAATGTAATATATGGAAATGATTGTTTAGAAATATGAATATGCATGTACATTGGCAACGTTAGCACAGGGAGTATTTAAACATTCAGCCCGCCAGATGTCTTCCGTCTGCATTTGCCATATTGACAAAACAAAAGAGAACCCCCCCCCCCCCCCCCCCCCCTCCCCGCACCACTGCCCCGCACCCGGCCCGTTGCCCTTTGCGCTGTGTTTCTGTGGCTCCGCCGTTGGTCTGCCTTTGATTTTTTCTCGGTG
>JAAGVU020000039.1:4511375-4541154 GCA_011763525.2 Mormyrus iriodes
AATAGGAATATGGATGAACAATGGCAACGTTAACACAGGGAGTATTTAAAAATTCAGCCCCCCAGCTGGCTCCCGCTGCCATTTCCCTTATTCAAAAAACAAAAGAGACCCCCCCCCCCCCCCCCCCCCGAAAATTTGGCATCTGTTGTAGTATGTCTCTTCCCTAGAGTGCTGAGACTACCAAGCAGCCTGCCCGTCTGCTTCTGCGTCCACCGGAATGTAAATACCTTCTGCTACCGAGGCCTGCTCCCGTTCCCCGAATCTGCCGGGCCCGGCGTGTCCGCTCTAGCCAGTGGGAGCCGGGGGCCCTTGTCAGATGGGGAAGTTCGATTCTCGGCATCCAAACACCATCGTCCCTGGTCAAAAATAGGTGAGGTTTTGCTGTATCACATGGTCGAAATGCCCAAATTCGGTTCAGGTAGACATCGTCACCGGAGTGTGGGAGCTTCCCTTCTCTGCCATGTCCCGCATCTATCTAGCATTGCCTGCTCCCTTCCTCATATGGCTGAACAGTGAACGGCAGCAGAAACACAACTTTGTCTAGAGTGTTGTAGCGCTCATTTTCGGGGGGAGGACAGTGGTACTCAACAGGGGCGATTCTGGGTCTTTCTAAGGTGGGGTGCATAAGAGGGGCCATAATTCATACAGAGGAGCTGACCTTATCATTAGCCAATGATATGTTTTGAATTGGTGAGTGAAGGGGAGGGAGCACTCCAGGGGCCAATCAGCTTTTAGGTGGGACAAGTGTCCCATTGGCCCTGCCCCTGAATACACCCCTGACACTCAAGAATATCTGTACCTCCAATAACATTTCATTCAATAAAATTAGAAAGGGCGTTTTATTAGATGCAAAAAAATCTCGTTTTCAAGACAAGCTTGACACAGAGAGTGGTACTGAGCATTAAATCACGATGTACTTGACCCTTGTGATCCATCTGTGGGGGTGGCGTGTGGGTCAGTGGTTAGGATGCTATGTCTGTGACCAGAAGGTAATCGATTCAAATCTCAGGGTTGGCAGAGTGATGTCACTGTCGGGCCCTGGAGCGAGGCGCTTAACCCCCAATTACTCCCGGGACTGTCTGACCCTGCTGTCTCAAAAAAATATATATTACTTTGGATTAAAATGTCTGCTATAGTCATAAAATGTGATGTCTATGGGCACTGTAGTGGGGGCATCGCTTAAAAAGGGCACCCCCAATGTATGACACGCACCATACATCATACATAAGCGTGTGGTGGCATATATTTGTGTGTTTTTTTTTGCTCTGCATATGGCCAGATGGCTCTGGCCGGTTGGTGCCTATGCCTGGATGGTGGGCAGCTGTTCACGTACGTGATTTATACTAACGAAATGCCTTGTTGAAGTGATAATGAGAGGATTTACACAAAGCTGTGAACTGTCAGGCAGCAGTCTGTAAATAAAGACCTGAGCAATCAAAGCTGGACTGGTCAGACCTCCTACAGCAGCGATGGGGAGCAGAGCAACAGCTGACGTAGATCCTGGCCCCGCCAGCAGGAGGCGACCTGTTCATATCCCACATGTGGCTGATATCCCCTTGAGAAAGGTGCCTTGAATTGATTTATTCAGTATATCCTTCAGTCCCTCTTTCAGACACTTATCCAGCACTGGATCGCAGTGAGCCTGGAGCCTATCACAGCAGGCACAGGGGGTGGGATTTCCTTCACAGGATGCCAGGCCATTGGGTACAAGGGTACACACACAATTTGGCAAATCTAGAGGCCCTACCTAATTCACCTCACCATATGCTTTTGGACTTAAGGGGGTAACCAGAGAACAAAAATGTCTTCAAAGTCCCAAACCCTGAGGTTCCCACTCTTCTCTATAAAATGTTAAATCGTAAATGACTTTGGTCAACTTCTAGTTACGTTATGAGATGTTAATACTAATGAGTAAATGAATGGATAAACTCACACCAGGCTTTTGAATTACAGGAGTGTGCTGGACACATGCGTTAAAAGGTATTTAAACTGCTGCAAATATGTACCTTTGGTTCTACTTGCTTCTGCGTCACCTCCTTGTTGGCGGCATTTCGGCGTTCAGGCACACCCTGAGCATCTCCGAACCCACCCACCACCACCCCCAACCCCAAATTACAGGAGACATTTTTACTCACTGTAGCACTGAATCATCAGCCTTGCTTGTGTCTGGTAAATTTTATTTCTTAATTTAAGAAGCCGGTTCTTTTTCATTCGGTTATCAGAAAGCTTCCTGCTCCTCTACTTTTTCAGGGCACGTGGCGGAGCCTTTTCAGGAGGGTACCCGCTGCTTTCAGGAGGGAGCAAAATCAGCAGTCGCATCCTCCCGGGTGAGGTTAGGGGCGGGGACTCGGGCTATTGCGACACTTAGAACCAGCTGCAAAGCAACAGAGGCACTCAGAGCGCCCTCACCCCCACCCACCCACCCAACCGAAATCATGACCTTTTTTTCGAGAGTAATGTCTAGCTGGATAGAAAAACGACACATTCTCGAGCACTTCACATGTGGAAGGTGAGACTGAAGTGTTTAACACACACAGGGCGTCAGTTACTGTCAGTGACGAGCACGGTGGCCTGTGTTCAGGAAGTGATGTCAGAGAGGTAGTCCTCGCCCACCACCACATGGGCGGCCCTGTCCTCTGTGGAAGACGTGTACGCCGAGGGCCTAGTCCTCACTCCCGGATGGTGGCATCGACTGTGACAGGGCCCCGTCGCTCCCAAAGTCATTAGGAACAGGGTCACCCCAGGGGAGTGCCTCTGCATTCACAGTGCCAGCTGGTACCTCGTATCGGCACTCAAGCATGGCCATCGTGGGCCGAGGCTCTCCTGGGGGCACGTAATTGATTCTGCACCACTTATCAAACATTAACGACGCCTTGGAACATTCTCTGTGGCATGCCAAAGCCACGGCTAACAGAGGCAGACATTTTACTAGCTCTATATGGAGGGCCTGTACATTTCCTGCCTTATGGTGGGTTTGTGCCTGTTTACCTCTCTTCTGGTAAAAGAAATGATATGGTAAATGCTGTGTCGGGGGATTCTGGGAAAGACAGCTTTTAAAAAAAAACTGCATAAAAGTCACAGCGGGTAGTCAAGACTGTTTTAATTCACCAGGCTATCAATTTGGATTTTCTTCAGTCTGAATAATATTTATTCTTAATACTGCAAAATATGGAGTTATAAGTTCAATATATGTTAGAAGAGAAAACCATGGGAAAAAAATCTCTGTATGACTGACCAAGGCCAAGTCAGCTGAAGCAGTGCCCTGTATTTTGTGATGTGTGCTATAGTTTTTATGATCTGTTTCGTTTCAGCTGAATTTACAAGGCGTGCTGGATTGAAAAAGTTAAAGGTTTACTCAGTTGTAAGATGACAACCTGACGTGCGTTGGCCCTGTGAGCTCTTCTAGGTATGAGTATTGATGCTATTCCAGGGTCTAAACCATCTCCTATGAGTCCTTGACTTCACCGCCGTGCAAGTGAATAAGGGCAGCGGTAACCTTCACCACAGGTGTTGCTTGGTCTCGAAAACCATTCATTGCTAGTGAGACACAATAATGAATGCGCTTACAGATCAAAGTGCAATGGTAGTGGGTTAAATGAATTGTAATCTGGGCTAACAGGCACGAATTGCAAGAATCATAGGTCAAGATCAGGGTTGCCAACCATTTGTAAATTTATGGGCAGACCGTATTAAACTCACACTGTCCATAAATCTGTGAATAAAAATTGACTGTCCATAAAACCTAAACATAGGTTAAACATAGGGTGTCAGTTAAATAATATGGCATGTTGGTAAAAACAGACAATGCTGTCAGTAAAAATCACAATTTAAAGGTTACAAACCCTGGTCAAGATACAGGCAATGATCACAGACAAAGCATAACATGACATATCCATGCATTTTACTGGTCAGGGCCACAGTGGTCAGGAGTGGGGGTGCAGCTTACCCCAGGCAACACTGGGCACAAGACTGGGGTAGGGTGTACCCAAGATGGCATGCCAGTCCATCAATTCTACGTTTCTAAAGATTCTAAAGATTCTAGAACTTGCCAGACACAAGGGCAAAGAACCAAGTGGTTTCATGACAATCAAGCTCAATATGTGAGAAATGTTCTACTTCAAGGTAGTCCTTTAATTACTTTTAATGTAATCATGGGAAACACTGCATGGTCTGCCTGGGCGTGACGGCACAGGCTGCTCAATGGTGTCAGAAAATAATCCTTCCCCGGACCCCCCCACGGCCCCACTGAAGACTTATTACAAAGAAAAAAACACATTGTTCCACTGCTTAAAAAAAAAGATATTACTAGCTTTCAGCACTGGCACACACACCCTGACCTCAGCTTTGCACAGCTGAAACGTGGCTTACATATCGTCCTGAAATAAGGAAAAAGGCACAAAGCACTTAGAAGATTCTGGAAAGTCAAGCACAGAAAAACAGAGGAGATGGAACAGGTAGCTCCTTGTATAGGGCACATAAATCCGTATTCCTCAAGCAGCTGTTGTCGTTGGATACTGAGGAACACCCCAGCCATGTAACTGTCAGATACGAGCCCTAAAAAGGCACCATGCCCCAGATTTCTAGTTTTTAAGTTTCAGTCCTTTAGCCGAGTTATCCTAGCCATTCAGAATAAGGGTAAGAATATTTATAGGAAGGTCTTTCTTAATGGTTTATTGTTAATCAATTGACAATCACTACAACACAAATGACACTTTTGAAAACAGCATCGTTGGATCTAAAAGATGCAGGGGCTGTTAAGAAGACTCATTTTATGTTTACTGATATCTTAAGGTACCATGAAATGTCTCCACAGTGTAACGTTTAAATGATCCTCATGTCACTGTATAACGTAATGTCCCTAAATCCCCTTTTACGTCATTTGCTGCTCCAAATGATTCAGACAAGTGATCCTTTATGGGATTTAAAAATTAGGTATCCAGCCTCTGTCCAGGGGACATTTTCTAAGGCACATTTCTGCCTTGTCGTGACCGGTTATTTCATTTGAAAGAGATTCAGCACAGACTGAGCATTAATGCTTCAGCCCAAACAGCTCCTTATCTAGAAATTCCAACTTAGTTAATTAGCTGATTACCCCTGGAAAACCAAATTACCCCCAGGATAGATAATGCCATGCAGACTCAAGTAAGGAAGTTGCTGAGTACCAAGAAGTCATTGTTCATTTTGTTGGCACGCAGTCGGGGATGAGTAAAAATCGTTTTATCTTGCTTTTTATGTCTATCATTCCTTTTGTTTTCCTATATAATTTTCAGTGTTCAAATATATTTATTCTTTATTTACATTTTGCTTTGGTACGCTGAAAACATCAGGGGAAACAAGACGTGAGGAAATATTCAAGTTCCTCAAGGTCAGTCGCATCCTGTTTCTGTCTTGCGCAAATACTGTGGTCGCAGTGATTAAAGTTAATTCCCTGACTGCACCGTGAGGGCATCTCCAGCGGCTTTCCTGAGTGGCTGGCCATGAGGTTACCTCTGTGTTGCCACCGTTGATGTCTCGCAAGGATGGATATGTATGTGTACCTCCACGTAGCCGGGCTTCAGGTCCGGGGACACCGAGCAAATTTACGCCACTGTGAAGAAGGCACGGTAATATGTAGGGGCACCTGTGCTGTCTCTCAAAATGATGAACACACACACAAGCATCTGAAACAACAAACAGCAGGGGCTGGACGAAGAACATCTCTTTGATCTCATGACGACGTGGTCCAGCACACTGTTCACATGACTGGAGAACCAGCAGGCTTCAGGAAACTGTGTCATTACCAGCCACCCACAAACCACAATCATTTAGGTCAGTCATAAATCATATATCTGAGCCTCTGGAGTGAAGGGATGCATTTTTTTTGCACTGGGGGGGGTGGATTCTTACATCTCTGTTGGAGATAAGGTGCCCAGGAGAAGCAGAATGTGCAGCCTGTTGTTTTGTCTACAATTATTATTTGTAAGTTGTCATTTGAAGTGAAGCATGCAAGCTGCACAGATGAACTCTGCGGACCTCTGTTTCATACACATTTTCAGGAAAACGAAAACAGACTCCGTCCCGCTCAGGGGCCTGGGTTAGTAGGGCAACAGTGTCCTGCCCTCCCTTTGTGCGTTGCTATGCAGATGGGGGTGTTACGTTTCTCGGCTGGGTTTTATTTCCGTCTCCTTTGTGACCGTCGGACTCGGGTTTATTGCAGCCTTTCTGTCGGCTTTGATCGCGCGTGCATACGCAGTGTCGCAGCTGCTTCCGCAGTTTTATAGGGCTGGTTCTGTTGGATTTACATGCACAAGGAGAGACGGCAAGAATGGAAAGGAGGACAGGCCGTGTCCTGTAAAAATGTGTGTGTGAGTGTGTGTGTGTGTGTGTGCTGTCACGGTACTTTTTGTGAATAAAGTGCACATAAGCCTTTTATCCTTCAACCCCACGTAAACGTACTGAATCAGCGCATGGAAGTGAAATGGCACATGTAAAATTCATTCAGTGCATTCCATGATCCCCCAGGAAATACTGAGAATAAATTGCTTTTAGGCTGAGAACTGGCTTTACTGATGCCCAGTTGGATATAGTAAGGCAGGCAGACAGTTGGACAGACACAGACATAGATATTCAAGACGGATAGAAGTGCACGCACATGCAAGCACAAAAAGCAGAAATGAGTGTCAAAAATCAACTAAAACAATGCAGAGTTTTTGCACTTCTGCATTAAAAGTCAAACATGCAGCATTACTGAAAATTTCCCCAGATCAACAGTAGGCCTTATTCTTTTCTTGTCTTATATCTACAAAGTGCAGAGGTACCGTTGCAGTCTGTGCAAAGTGTGCACATGAATCTGACTCCCTTTAAGTACCGTGACCTTTCATTAAAGCATTTCTCTATTTCAACATTATAACATCCGCATGCCTCGAGTTCACCTCGGACCGATGTGTGAGACACACATTTTTAGTACTTTTTAAAATTAACCTTGATTTCTAGCGTACATTCTCCTTTTTTAACTCTCCAGTACGATCAGTCCGAAACGCATACAGTTTCATCTCCACGCTTTTTTGTTAACCCTTGTATTGCGATTAATCTTGTTCTATTTCATCATGATGGTTGTGGTCAACAGATGGTGAAAAAGGAAGACATTCAACCTTCTTTGTTTGCCAGTAATGATTTCTTCAGATAACAGACGTTTTTCTTTTTTATCATGCCGGGATTTTTAATTATACTTGACTTAAATTTGACATTCACACATTTATTCCCATAGTGTTCACTATAATTTTCATTTCTTTGTCTAATTGTATGTGGAGCTTTTATGAACAGGTACTCTGCACATGAATATGCAGATAATTAATTATTCCTTTCTTCTTTTTAAATATTTGCATGTAGCATTCACAGCGTGTGGCGAATACCTCATCCGATAAACAAGCCTCACTCGCTTATCAGCTACATCTTGATCATGAGCCGAATTCTTTCTGAATTCACTTTTTCTGCATAGAATCTCAAAGGATTAATAAATCCGGATTCCGAACATTCGCGTTGCTTTAATCGTAACACAGAAATGATCTAGTAGGACTACATCTTCAAAAGGCAGTCAGTAGTTTCTTTTTTTTTTTCTTCCTGGGAGCTGCTTAAAAATTGGGAAAGTTCCCAGGCAGTCTGAAATTCATAATTAGACGTGGCATTTTCAATGGTTCTGGCTGTTTGACAGTTTAATATTAATTTTTAAGGTGAAGGTTCAGCAGCTGTGTGTGGCCAGTTGATATAATGTCTTGCTAATAGTAGGGGTTAAATTCTTCTCAATGCTTCTTTTGTTCAGATTCATTTCCATCCACATAGAGTTTATCGAGCTTAGCTTCATTCTCTGTATCCTGTTTGTTCCGGCTCCATAACACGCCCATTTACAGTATACCGTTTAATAACGTCTTGCATGAATTTAATCGTCCAGATGACACCTCTGTGCAAAGTGAAATGCAGTTTATTTTGCTGGACATCTTTCTGCAGCAGAACTCCTGCTGGGGGCCCAGGTTTCAGATTCCAGGAGGCTTTCAGATTACAAGGCTGCCCTTGAACACTACGCCACCTACTGCCCAACTGTGTGGACCCTGGAATATTTTTGAGAGGTTTTTTTCTTGATATTTCATATTAAACAACAAACTCATAATGTACCCCTGTTCTTTAGCCATGCAACAAAATGTACCATAAAATATTGCAATCAGAAACGTCTTCTGGAGTCACCGGACTATCCATTCAAATTTCTCAGGAATATTTTTGAATGGAACATTTCCTGCTGACTTCAGAGGCAGCCAACTAAATGTACCCTAGTAACATTTTATGGGAATCAGTTTTCTCAGTACACTTGATGTTGCTGCAGGCAGCAATGCCTCTGAACGCAATCGAATGGCATCACCATATTATAAAGGAGTCGCTGAAATCGCACCTTTCCGTTAATGAAATTTTTGAGAGATGGGTGGGGTTAGGGCTTGATAGGATTCAGTCAAGCGGGCTGGTGAAATCATTCAGCATGAATTTTTCAGAGGTGTTCATCATGTAGGTGATGAGCGACCAAATGAAGATTTCAGCTGAGGCGGCTATCCTCGGTGTGTCATGGAAAGGTTGGTCATCGAACATGTTGTAAACGGAAAACATTCATTCCCTGTCTCCATGGTGCTGTCGTGTTTGGTCAGCTAAGTTCCTTATTACCTTCAAACCAAGCACTTGACTTTAGTTCGCACACTGTCTCATGCCAAATACAATCCTTTCGCAGGCTGTGTAAGTTTAGACAATGTCAATCTTCTCCCCTCAGAAGATGCCGCCCTGGGAATTTGCCCTGAAGGTCTGTGTTTTAGCTGTATAAATCAGCTCTGTGTATCTCGACATGCATTGAAAGTGCATCACAAGACTCATAGGCCGTTTGCCCAGCATCCTGACAGATTGTGTGCGGTCAGTGTTTCTGTAAGCTGTTGTGTAAGCTTTTGGTCAAACAGAATAAACTCCTGTTCTGTAGATGGGACTGCATTAACCTGTGGCTCGCTGCGGGGACAATCACTCACCGTACTCCCAGCATGCATTAAAAGCCCCTGTCTGTCCCAATTGACTTCTTGCATCGTCTCCTGTTAGCAAATTCCCTTCCATCGACCCTACCTCCTCCTATAAACACCTACCGTCTTTTTCAGTTAGATACCATCCTATACCTCCTCACTGAAATTACCTAAAATAATTAACTTATTTTGGATATTTTTTTTTTGTGTTATTTGAAATTAACTCAAGCTGTATTTTGCCTAATGTGCTGGCTTATCAGATTAATGTTCATTCTGACACATTTGAACTGCGTGTTGCTTGTATTAAAAAGGGCTCAAGGCGGATTGCAGGCTCTTCATTCTGATTAATAATAAAGACTGACGTGTCTTCAGCTGATTATAAAAAAAAGCCTCAATTAAAATAGAGAAACTACAATGACAAGAAACGAAGTGTGTTTGTGGCACATTTTTCGGTTCTAGTCATTTTGTATAATAATGATTTTAATGAGCGTGTTAACGCACATTCAGGCATTTCAATAATGGCCATTATGAGAAACATCCGTCACTTTACACTTTGGGGAAATGCATTAACTATTGATTAAAGACACCATTAAACAAACCAAAGCATAGTCATTCTGTTAGGCGGCTCTCAGTTCCATTGTGTCTCCTCATCATTCCATTAATAAGTGTGTGTTGTTGCCATCTGGGACTGATCCACGGTCTGGATATAGATTTCATGCTTGCACTGCCTGGGTTCCAAGGCAGACAATGTGCCTTATTATTTATTCATTTATTTCCATTAATTTACGCATCCATTTTAGCATGTCTGTACAAGCTTTTGTCTAAAGTGTGCACACTGCTATTTAGTTCTGTACCCATGCTTTAAACTTTATACGGGTGAATATTTAAATATAAGAAACTCAGGCTGTTGTAGATTAACAGTAATTTTATGTATGTATTATGTATGTCTCCTTGCTGCATAAGCAGTATTTAAGCAGTATGTATCATATCAACAGCATAATAATAATAATAATAATAATAATAATAATAATAATAATAATCTTTATGTGCCCCATGCTCTTTTGAAATAGGCTGCAGCCTGCCACCCCCCACCGCCACCCCCACTACCCTGAGCAAGATAAGCAGTTGAAAGATGGATGGATGGATGGGTGGATGGATGATAACTATAATAATGACAGTCTTTCCTTGACACATCCATGGTGCCTCACCATAGCCGTGCGCCAAGCATGGAGGGGGTAGAAGTGACAGGACTATTGTTTCAGCCGCCTCATTTGTCACGGGCTGCAGACACATGCAGATCGACATGGCAAACATCCCACCGTGTGGATTCGGCCCTTCGGGGGTTGACATTTTGTTTCAGGTCTAGTACAAAGATGTGACCCTCCAGTTAAGCTGCCTTCCAGCCCAAGCCACAGTCCGTGCGCAATTTGGATGCCATGTTTGGGCTTAAGTGCAGCTCATGTTGTTGTTATTATTATTATTATTGTTTTGTTGTTATTGTTCTTGTTGTTGGTGTTCTTCTTCTTGTTCTTGTTTTTGTTGTTGTTATTAATTATTATTATTATTATTGTTGTTGTTGTCACTACTTGTTATTATGTCATTATCGTTACTAATGTGCCGTGTCTCCTCAGTGAACCACCTCACCCTGTGGCCTGTGTTTACACATTCGTCACTTTATACTGTACAGTCCCTGGTCATGTACGGGTGACCCAAGGATGAGTCAGTGGGAAGCCCTGTAGCCTCACACCTCCAGGATTGGGGTCCAAATCCTTCTGACCCACGTGTGTGTTGTGTTTTCATGTTTCTGCCAAATTTTCAGATGTTTTAGTCCTACAGTACAAAAGGCATGCAGGTCATCCCGTCTAGGGTGTCCTGTGATAGGCTTCACGCTCGGCGTGAGCCCTTACACCCTGGCTACGCCTAGCGGGAGGTGTGAGAGCCTTTGCCAGGCACAATCCCACTGTCTCCCGGTACCTGCTTGTCATTCCTGTTGCTCCTTCCTCAACATTCTTCACACAGGTCCGGGAGGGAGGGGCCATAAAAAGATGGAAAAAGAGCCGCTCCATGCATTGGTACAGGCAGTGCACCGGGCGTGAGGGGCACAGATGCCGCTGCGCTGCTAATTGCCTGTACTGCCTCTTGGGGTGTGCGTGCGTGTTTGTGAGGATCCTTTAAGGTTAAAGACACAAGCACCACCCACCATGTGGTCTCAAGTGGAGGCAAACTCTGCATTTCAATAAGGCTAATGAGCCCAGTAATTCTTTAATGGATTGCAATGCCGGGCTGCTTCCTCTTAGGAAAAAAAAAACCTACCTAGAGTAGGCTGAGAAATGAGATGGGGGTGTGTCCCGGTGGCTGGCAAAAGTCCTGAAACACGTTTGCCTTACATCAGGGGCACCTATATTAGAGAAGCTTAGAATCTACCCTGATAATTAGCAACAAGATTCCCTGGGGTCCAATTAAAGGCATTGCCGGCTTTGGACGCCAGGTTCCGTTCTGTGTGGGTACAGCAAAACCAGGTGTCCTCGGCACACATCCCACGCTCCAACGGAACGCGAGCCATTGATGTGCCACTACGCCCCAAGCGTTTAAAAAACCCTCCTGACTAAAGATTCCCTTTTCATGCTCCTCATATGCAATTTTACTATATTAATGGCAAAGAAATGGTAATTTTACCGTGCTCCACTTTCTTTGAAAAAAAAATGACACCAAGGTTAATTTCAGTCTCTTGGACTTTTTAGCGAAACTTGTCAAAGCCTTATTTGTTTTCCTTTGCTTAGTTAACACTTTTACAGGCGACTTTTAATAGAGCCTTTTGAATTAAAATGCCTTTCTGAAAGGGTATGCTAGCATCAAGAAATTTCCAGCTTGCAGGTGTTTATCCTTACCCGCTGTGCCACATGGAGATTTATTTCAGAACAAAATAAAATAACAAAACAAGTACAAAATAGGCAACATCTCATGCACTCAAGTTTCCTTTAAAACTGGATATTTAGAAATAAAAGTCCCCAGTACTTTTTGCTCCTGGTTTTTAATCCATGCACGGACATTTGTCCCACTCAGCCAGCTTGGTACCCATGATCCCCTAGTGGGGCCCAAACATGTAAATCTGCTTGTTGGTGACATTTAGAGTTCAGTAGGGGCCAAAGGTTTCCAGCTGAATGTTACAGAGAGCCCGTCTAGGTCCTAAAGCCCCAAAGATCAGTCAAACGCTGGCAGACAGAGTGGCAGCGTTAATGGAAAGATCACATTTACCCTAGAGGGTATTGGCGCAAGTCCGTGGACCCATTCCAGGTCCTTGGAGATATAAGCAGGGATGAGTCACAATCGCCAGAAAACAGCTAATACAGCAGGGCAGGGGAGCGTGGACCAGCTCATGGAAGGAGGAGGCCGGACAAGAGGAGTGTGCCTGCCAGTGGGCGTGTTTTACGACCTGCCACTCCGTTTAAGTGCACATAAAATTTATAGGTGAGAATAATTGATCTTTTTCACTCTCACAGTGTCAGATCTGTGCTTCCATATTGTGTGGCAGTAGGGTAGGTTTTGATTAGAGTTTTTCCAGCCGTCTGTATGAATCCCATTTGGGATGGTAAGGTGGCCTATTTTATGGATTTAAATTGAGGCCAGTCGGTGTTGTGGTAAGACAGTGCTCCTTTTTTTTCCCAAATTAGCATTTTAAATAGTAGCATGTCAAGGTTGTGTTTCTTATGTCTTGTAAGGGATGTTTATTTTAATGTAGGGTTTGTTGTGTACGTTAACCTCAGTGGGCATCTAATCCTCATTCTGCCATGTGACGAGGATTGGGTCAGGGGAAGGTTAACAATCCCCTCCTAAAATGCCTGCTTTACACCTCTTAAATATTCACCTTTATGACATGGATTCTTTTTGGCGTCTACTTTAATTCACTCAACAACTTTGTATTCATTCCATTTGTGGTCGTTCAATGCAGCCAATACAGGCTTAGAAAGTGGCACAAAACTGCAGGTGACCAGTTCCCAAATACAGCATTTTTTACAAAGTCATTAGAACCACACGTCTCCTCTAATGCTCAGCATCTGCACTGTTACAACACTTTAGACGAGTTTACAGGAAGGCACTGGGATCAGAGTTGAATTTCGAGAAGCATAGAGTTTGGCGAGTCACTTATCGGTCCTAAACAAGGTCAGCTAGCCTTGTGATAGTGCCATCTACTGAAACTCCAATGTATGAATGATAGTCATTGTGGTAGTTGTGAATAGAGCTGGAGGAGAAGATAATTGTGGCCCTGGAATGAGCCAATGTGGGAGAAAGAATGAGGTCTCCATCTTTCCTGACCTGGGGCATCAGAGGAGCATGGATACCCTGGCAGATTCTGGGGGTTCGGCACTCTATAGGGGCCACGTAAAAGTATAAATGATGCATTCCCCATCACTTAACAGATTCTCCCGTGCGGACCCTTGTTACAAATCCACCCCCCACACTGAACAAATTTTATTATCGGGAAGAGGGCACCCATATTGAAAGTGGCAACCCTATTGGGGGGCCCAAGGTGACATTTTACCAGGGGGCCCAGAATTTCTAACTACACCCCTGGTCCTGAGCAAACAGGTCCAACGATCAGGACGCAGTGAGGCACTGACAGCACGTGCCAGTGACGAGAAGGACAAGCACGGTCCTAACATCCAGTAGGTGACGTCTTACACCTGTCAGGGACGTAACAGAGCAAGATCCTCATTAATAAAACATCAGAGCCCCCCCCCCCCAACATTAATACAGTGTGACATTGTAGGATGTTCCTATTGATCTATGTTTAGGCTGCGTGAAAACCTTCCTGTGATCCGCCTCTGCGGGCCGTGCTTGTCACACGGCGGGGCCCACCCACTTCTGCGCCATCCGATCAGAGTGCCGTAATTAGCAGCTGCCGGAGGGGCGGGGGTGGGGGGGAGCGAGGAGTCGCAGCAGAAAATAGAGCCCCGTTTGAAGCCTCTGACTTTGCTAAGGTGCTGGGAGATGGTTCTGACAGACTTGGCATGACAGCTTTGAAGGGTAAGTCTGAGCTGGGTGCCTCTGCAATCTCACTCAGATCCATGCAGCATCTGCAGACATAGCTGTTAGTACTTCCGGGCACCCAGACTCGACAATAACCGATACGAAAATGTAGCTGAATCACCGAGAGGCCAGAGGCAGAAATACAGAGGTCGTTCCCAGCAGGTGACCTATAAGGCGCCCTCAGTGCCCTTCACACCAGGTACACTCTCTGTACTACTTCTCAACTGGTGGGTTGTGACCCAAAAGTGGGTTACAGGACCATTTTCACTGGGTCACGAAATGTGTGGTTAAATAAAATAATTTAGAATTTTTTTTCTAATGTCAAACTTCTTTTGTTCTTTATCTGTCAGTGCACTACGCCCTATTTACTGTTACTGCACTGTTTCTTGTGAAATAAATTTGGTTCAACATTTTAAGAATTTGGGTCGTGACTTAATGACCAAGGATAAATGTGGGTCCTGATGCTAAACCAGTTGAGACCTGCTGCTCTATACCACTCTGTCTTCCAGCTTGACCATGCTGGACTGTGTTATGCTTTACACTTACACCACAGTCAAACAATAAATACAGTTTCATAAAATTTCAGTGCCTTTTTACAAGCCATCTGTCTATTACTTTTTAATGACAGTATCACTGTGCAGCCTCATTACTGTGAGAGATAATACCGTGGCACTCCACAACACAAAGTAGTTCCATTGATGTCCATCACACTCAGTGCAAGAATACATGAACTTCACATATCCTCTATTCATATTCCAAATAACTCTTCTTTTTCTTTCTTTCTTTCTTTCTTTCTTTCTTTCTCTTTCCTTCCTTTCATGGCATGACAATTCTTAAGAGATTCAGCACAAATCCAGCCATCTTCTGTGAAATGACTGGTTGTGGCATCCAGAGACTAGTCTATAGAGGCAAGGTTTGAAACCCTGACAGATTTCAGGGCCATTGTCCACTTCTGGACCCCCAGATTTCTTCAGGGATGCCATCCCTTGTTTGGTGCTTCTTTCTACATGTCTGTGCCAGACCATGTTAGGCTACACTGTCACAACATTAGCCAGAGCACCTGTTTTGGGCACAATCTATTCAGGATGCCATTTCTGAGTTTTTTTTTTACATTAATCTGTAGCAGATACTGGGTGTCCACCTCCAAACATTGTCAACAGAGCTTACCTTCAGATCTGAGTACTCAGCGTCTGTAACAAATCTTGACAGAACTCAGGGCTGTAAGAGGTCCACACCTGACCTCAGTCGTCTTCCTATGAAAAGAACTCTGGGAGTGTGACCCTGGCAGGATAAACAATGTTGCAATAAGTAGGCAGGATGTCTCCAACTTTGTCTTGCAGTGAAATTTTGGCATTCAGCCTTGCTCTCGTGGATTCTCATGGAGGTCTGGACAAATGGTCCTGTTATAATGTACTGGGTATCAACTTTCTTGATAACAGGCTATAATTCCTCCCCTGTGAACTGAATTCTATCGTTATTAACCAGTCCTGTGTGAGAAAACAGACTATGAAGGATACTTATTCTTTTGGTTGAAGTGCAATCTCCACTATGAAGACTCTTGGCCATGCCAACATTCTGGAACCAAGCTTTGGAGGTGCAATGACCTGGTGCCCCACACAGTGCAGCCTCAACATGTAGATAGCTGCTCACTCCAAACTGAATACTGAAGTAAGTGCACAAAGCATGTTAAAAAATGCCTTTTGCTCCAATACTCTTGCCATGGTTGAATCTTGGCTGGTCTCCATTCTGATTTGACTACTAGTGACCAGCCAGGTGTTCATCAGAATCAAACCCAATCCAACAGCATCCCAGTGTTGCTTAGTTCCATTAAACTCAATGTTTGTAATAATGGGTGTAAGCTGGCAATGACCATGGCAGGGATGAACTTGTTGGGATTAAAGACTGCCAATAAAGGTTGATAATCACAGACCAAGATAAAATTTCATTTCTTCACCCAAAAGACCAGTGTTAAGCCCTCACAGTTTGGGTTTACTTTTCATCCACCTGAATTTGGTGCTAATTGACATCTTGTGGGAAAGCATTACACCAATACCTCGTGTAGTGTGTAACGTGTCGGCACTTTTTGTGTCAATGTGTCAAAGCTGTTTTGCAGTTTGAATCGTCTGTTCAGAGTCTTTCACCCAATTCCCTGAGCCCTATACTTGTACAGAAGGATGTAGAACTGCAGCTAATTTGTTATAATAATTAACAATACCCAAAAGTGACTGCAACTGGCCAACTTTATTGGGCTTTGGGGCCTTCAGGGCAGCATTAGTCATACTTTGAGATTCATGGAGGCCTTCCTTGTCAATCCTGTGTCTGCAGTAGTCTATAGGATCTTTAAAGAATTCATTCTTTTCATTAGTCCAAAGTCTGCCAGTCTAGTCAGAACTGTTTCATGATTGGCCAGATAGGACCATCATGTACCTATGACATCATGTACCTATGACATCAGTACCTATGATAATAATATCTTATAGATAACACTAAGTACCTGGGATGTGCTATAGGACCTGGTCTATTGATCTGTGACACACAGCAGTGGTGGAGACTACCCCAGAATCCTGCCCATTATATTGATAAGAGCCCTTGTGCGTATTGATCTTGAGATATTTTTTTGATGACTCTGTCGCAATCTAGATTTTGTTAGTAGGCTTCCGCCAGGTCAGTCAAAGGTCAAAGGTTAAAGGTCAAAGTCCCGCCAAGGAATGAAGCTAAAATATTTTCTATCCACAGCAGCAGGTACTGGTTTGCAAGAAGCTCTGGATTTGTTATGACTTTATAGTTACTGTCAAATATGTTGAACAGCACTCTTTTTGACCACCGCCACGTAAGGGAGGCCCAGTCCAACTCCGTAACCTTCGAGAGAATTCCATGGTCTCTAGGTGTTTAAGGTCCGCTTCAACCTTTGAGGTTGCTTTGAGAAAATCTGCCTGTGCTTGCTGTTCTATAGCTATTTTTGCCTCGATGTGTTTCAGACTCCCAAATCCATCTTGGAACACCGGAGCAAAAGATCCGATAAGTGTGTATCCTCCTCCTGTGTAGAATGTGCGCTGTAGCTCTCAGTGGGCTTCACCTCCACATCGCACAACATTTAAGTCCATTACATGCCTTTTGTTCTCATTTTCAGCTGTCACTTTAGGATCACTCACTGGAGTAATCTTCACCCGTGTGTATGTTCTCAGAAAGACTAAAGCATTTCTCAATTTGACGCCTGCAAACCTCTCTTTGCAGTCCTTGCAAGATATGATTGACATGACCCAATACCTCGCGCTCTTCAGCTCCCTCAGTTTCTGTCACCCAGATAATTTCACGATCACCTTCTTTCACGGCATGAAGTTCCAAAGACACCAAAGCTGCTCCGGATCCTTCTGAATCTCTTTTATCTCATTCACCTTTGGGTCTCTTTTCCTAGTTTACAGCTTCTTCTCATTTTGCTTGCTTTTCAAAATCTGCCCTTTTTTGTTTCACAGATTACATTCCTTGTCTCTAAAGCAGGAGTCTACCGGACCAGGAGACTTTGAAAGCACACTGCCACTTCCTCTGGCCGTTTTGCTAATACATTTGTCATTTGCAATCCAATTTCATCCTCTGTGGATTGTTTCCATAGATATGACTATTTCCAAAGCATGTGGCAGCTCGGGGTCTCTCTCTGTAAAGAGCCACTTCTCTTTGCTTTCATTTAGAAGCCTGCAGAACAGGTCCATCCCTCAATGCATCACACGAACCTTCACCAAACCAGCCGTGTCCTGCTACATATTCTAGGTTCAGTTTTACGCTGCTTGCGATGTTGACATTTAAATGGTTCACTGGTGCTTCTGTGGATGATCTTGCTCATCCACAGTGTCTTTATAATTTCTCTGAGATGCAGAGGCACATTAACATAGTCCCCTGCACTATTTCAGTTGTCGGAGGCCCCTATTATTTTTATTGATATTATAGATGTTGACCGAGGGGGCCCCTTTTTGAAGACCCGTATTAGCAGTGGCCCCAGGCTTCAGCCCAGCTAAGCCTGTGCCTTAAAGTTCCCTTGCTGAGACAGTTTTATTCTTGCAGTTAAATTGTGCAGTAGGTTATATGTCCTCTCACCCATTACACTCAGGAATCTCTACTCTACTTGCCTCTCATTTTCTATGCTGTTAGCAGGACACTTCAATCCATTGGATGTCCATGCCCCCGTCTCCAATAGTGCAATCAAATACACCCATCTATCCCACACATCAGGACATTTTCTACGCTCACTGGATTCCTGCTATGAAACTCTCACTGTTTATTCCCACTTCCTCTTCTTCTTCGACGTTCCTGTTACCGCCTCTGGGGCAGTCAGCTTGTCCTCCTGGCGATGGTTCACCAGACAGAAAAAAGGGGGAAACTGGAAAATTTACAGTGCAGGGTGCTCTTCAAATCCCTTATATATCAAAATTTGCTCTTGTCACCAGGTCTCTTCACCAGGTTCATATACATTCGCAACAGCCAATCAATAAATACAGTTTAATAAACCTTTACTGCGTCTTCACACGCCATGCATCACCATTATTTCTCATTGACAGTATCAATGTGCAGCCTCGTTATTTGGAGAGGTAATACAGAGGCACTCCACAACATAAAGTAATTCCAATGAACATAGCAGACATAACGTCAATTGATGAGGTGTTGCTGAGTATCGAAAGCAGAGTGTGATTACTCCATGCGAGCTGGTGAGTTCTGCATTCTGTATGAACACAAAAACCTGCTGTCGTCCCAGCAGTCCTTAATAAAAATGATATCCATCTCTCATTACTAAAGAATGACATGACTCTTACCAAGCAAACAGCGAGCACATTCAAATGAACATGAGTTTTGCTTATCAATTTGCATGAGTGTCCTATGTGACTTTCCTGTCTTACAGGACAGGTTGCTTTGTTTATCCAAATGGGACACTTACTAGCTAACAAGGTAGCTGGGGTTTATTAATAGCGATCAGCAATGTCCCCTTCCACGCATAATGCTGTAACACCCGCTGAAACACTTGTAGAAACCAGGGACAATCAGGAATGTCCTTGTCTCATGCAGTTAGATTTGCAGATATATAACAATAGGACACACTCACAACTAAATGGGTAACACCCCCTGCCTTCATTAATTGGATGAATCACTGGAAAGATGAAATCATTAGTTCTTAACTGTACATTTTCCTATGATCCATAATTAACGGGATTAATGTCAAATCATAATTAATTGAAGAGTTTCATTGCCTCTCCCGCCGGGTCCAGGTCGACGGGGTGTCAATCTTCCCGCAAACGTGTCGCACTGTGATTCCCTTCTGCAGCCTGCCAGTGGGGCTCTCCCTTGGCCAGCCTGTCAGCTGTTGATTGCCTGAAGTTCTCCTCCACGAGGCTACAGTCCCCTATGAAATCGTATCAGCTAGAGTGAAGTAGCACTCGTCTGATGGGTGAAAGAGACTTTGCGTTCCACTGGTGACCTTGAAAGTTGCTTCAAGGTCACCTGCACTCTTCCCATTTCTTATTTTTGCCTCATTTTTACCAGGAGGTACAGCACCAACTGTAGTGACTGAGGGATAGGCAATATATATTCTTCTCATGACTATCAGATGCCTTAATACATCCATGTATTTTTCATGCATTGTTAATGCCTGGAATCTCTCCCTGGCAGCACTTGACATGAGGCAGAGGAACACCCCAGACAGGATGCAGTCCATCACAGGGAAATACACTCATGCATGTGACGACCCCTCCCCCCCCGCTTCCCCTCTGGCCTTGTGATGGTAGTGCAAGGGCAGTGGGTGGCGCTGGTCACAAATATGGGGCACACCTGTATAGGTGCTTATACAGGCAACTCCTCAGTCCCTCCCCCTCTTTCTCGCATTCGACTGGCTCTCACACAGCACACAGGCTGATGATATGATAATGTTTTGAATGTGACCATTCTAACCTTCTTTTTCTCCTTTCCTGTCCATTGCAGTTTTTTTATAAAAGCCTTATTTCTAATAAATTAGAACTTTTTCAGTTAATACTGCAAACCGTCGTGCGTCACATCCTGCCCTCCTCCTGCGTCATAGCCCTAACAAGCCACACTCGTTTACCCGTTATCTCGCCTCTCATTCCTAACCCTCATGTGGAAATCACTCCCAGTTGCCTCTCATTAGCCCCTTGTTAGTCTTTATACTTAAGTACCTGTTTGTCTCGTCATCCCCAGTCCGGTCATTAATGTCTATCCTTCTGTTGCCTGTGCCCTTCCCCATGCTAAGCCTTCCTGTTTTGTTTCCCCATAAAAACTCCTGGGGGAAGGTTGGGGGCGAGGTGACAGAATCTTTACCGCTAAAAGACTGGCAGCTCCAGAAATGAAAGTCAAAGATCGTTCATCCACGTCTCAGGGTGTTAAATCTGGAGGTTGTGCATTTAGCGGGCAAATTGAAATTAGCATAATTAAATGATGGCTTTGATAAAGGCCTCGTCTCTGATTAGAGAGATACAGTTTGCAGAGATAATGGGCTTGTTTTGTTACACGCGAGTTTTTAAAATTCACAACAACACAGTTGGGGGGGATGTTAATGTTGGCTGGCAACCAGAAAGGGCCTCTGAGTCCAGATATGTCTCCCGGATAAAGATGTTCGATTTGAATAGAGTTAAATGAAAGGCACTGTAGTCAGGCACTCTATAGAGCAGTGCTTCTCAACCCAGCCCTCAGGAGTCCCCCACGTTTTGCTCCCTACCCGGGAGCTGGGCTGGAGCAAAAGCATGGACCGTCTGTGGGTCCCCCAGGACCGGGCCGAGAAATGCTGGTTTAGAGTCACCCACCAGTTCCTGATTGATGGCACATGGTAACTCAGCCTCTGCGAGCTCTAAAATCGCATCGTGCCCATTAAGGCTGCCACCCCTGTCCAAAGGAGTGCTGCAGTGGCTAGCCATTTTCCTGAATTGAAACCATTAGACCAGCTGTTATGGCCGAGTGTCAGGACTAGTCTCTGCTTGTGATGCCGTCTGTGAAATATACGCATACCACAGACCTGCCAACAGAAGCATCTCTCCCTTTGAGTCACCCCGCTTCCTTAATTACATCAATTCTTTTTCCATGGCACTTTTCAGCTTTCAGCCTAATTTTTACTGCTGTGATGTAACAGTGGGATCCCTTTGTACGTTTCTCATCAAAAGGATATGAGAGCCTCCAGTGATGTTGAACAGGATAAGCGATAAGAGCAGTGTTTCCCAATCCGGTCCTCAGGGACCCACAGAAAGTCCAGACTTTTGACTGTCTGGCAGGGAGCTGGGAGGGAGCGAAAACCTGGACCGACTCGGTGATAGTGAAACACTGGGTTAGAAGATTAATGGAGTAACAAGGCGATTGGAAGACATGTATTGTTGTTCCAAAATCTGGCAAGATCCAGACAGAAAGCATCCTGAACCAGATCATCCCACCCAACCTGTCAGGTCTTCTACCTGCTGAAGTATCAAACTAATGAATTATAACCAAGACTGCAGACATGGAAACAAGACCCCGACAGACCCCAAGATGGAAGAAACACAAGACTGAGTCTCGAGCAGAGAGAGCTGCTCAGCATATCGTCACTGTCCAATGAAGACCGCTTATGCCTGCTCTTTGATGATCATGACTTTTTACTGTGGATGGAATACGCCCACTCTCTGTGTGTTGATAGTGTTTGACATCTAATTGACCAATGAAAAGATGTTTATCGAAGCTTCTATTTAACTAGTATAGCTAGTAAACTTAATGTTTGTACTAGTTAACATTTGTATTCATGATGGTTGTTTGTGTGGATTACTTTGGTAATCGCTAATTTTAACATCGTAACGTTGATAGCTAGATACCTAGCTGACTGTCGTCATTGTTAATTGTGAATATAAATGGTGGTTAGTTTATATCTTGTTGACGCTGACATATTCGCCTCTCTGACAACAATCTGCAAAAGTCCATTTAAAACATTAAAGCATTCACTGATGGCTGTGTAAGGACAGGTTTCTGTCTGTGACGCTAAGGGTGTCTCATTGCATTCTCTTAGATTTATTTTGTAAAGTAGTTTCTGAGAAAATGCATTTTTTCATGCTCCTGAACATAATTCTTGATCAAATGATCCACTCATCTAAGACATGCATCATGTTCAGTCAGCCTTGGATCAGGCACGTTTGCTTTTCATGTGAGTGGAAATTTTATTTATATTCCAACTGAACACAGAGCAGCATCATCAGTCATTGTGCCATAAATTTCAAGCAGTGTTTAGTGTACTGTAAGATTTAGTTTTGTGAAATTATACTTTGAATAAATCAAATGACCATTTAGCCATCTCGTAACTCATCGCTTAGTATCATTTTAGATGGATGTATAGGATTTTTTTAAGGTGGGCGTGTACAAGGGGCCATAATTTATACAGTATTATTATTAACCAATGATACGTGTTGATTCGATGACTGACAGGCGAGGTGGCACTTCGGGGGCCAATCAGCTTTCAGCTATGGTCAGTGTTACTGTGGCCCTGCACCTGTATATGCCTCTAGAAACTACTGTTACATATTCATAAGCCATCTCCTTTTCTTTATCTTGCAATGGTGTGCCGTCCCATCCAGGGTGCCCCTTGCCCAATGCCATCTGGGATTGTACCAGATGAGAAGTTACATGAGTATCAATGGAGAGATAGGCACTTTTCTTCATTGTTTTCCCGTTTGAAGCCCCACATGGACTTTATTACAGACCTTATTGTATGCCGTGAAACATTACAGCAAAATGAACTGGAGCCATATTCAAATGGACAAGTGAAAGGAAACAGTCAAATGGACTCAGAGGCTGGCAGAGAGCCAGAAGCGAAGGTGGCAACAGAGTGGAAAATCCATTCGTCTTAGGAGCTGCAGTGCCAAGGCAAATTTGTATGCAGGCACCTTAAAAACAGCCCGGAAGGTTCTTATGTGGAAAGTCGAGCTATTTTTCAGATATCTGTCTACAAAATAATTTGAATCCTGTCTATAGACTAGATATAAAATAGATATGATTTGAAATGAGCAGCTGATACTAACATAATGCAAAAATGTAACACGCTGGCAGAAAACATTAAGTTTGGGTCCTGTGTAAATGTCAAAGTGCTTATTTCGTGGTAATATTTCAAAGGCCATTTGGGATATGTTGAAAGTACATTATTTCCTTAATTGATACCATGGGATAGCAAAGCAAATAGACATATAATTTATGTCTGGAAATCTGACATACAAAGTGCAATTTTCAGACGAATGCAGGAAGCAGAATGCAAATGGTGTTTTTGAAAAGGGCGAAGAAATACTGTTACTCTGTCTCAAATGTGCCGCTGAACTTGTTTTCGGGTCATAATTTTGGTTTAAATCCTCAAGTTGAATAGTAAAACCCATTAAAATAATGTTTACTTTATTATTCCAGTCCACAAATTGCATTAGAATTATATATCATCCATCGCCCAACATTTTCTCCTGAGAAGGTTCTGAGTGGGCTTGGCACCTATTCCAGGCAATGTAGGGCATAAAGCAGGGGTACCACAGGATGCCTGTTCCGTTTCAGGGAGATGACCTTTAGCCTAACTGCATGCCTTTGGCCCTTGGAGTATCCAGGATGAAAGCAGAACAAACTGCACACGCTCAATGGGATTCAAACCCTCAGGCTTCACACCCCAGAGGTGTGAGGCTACAGTGCTACCCAGTGAATCACCCTGCCACCCAGCATTAGAAGACATTTCACTCAGGAGCAGCATGGTGGCACTGTGGTTAGCACTGCTGCCTCACCTTCGGGACTAGGGTTCGAGTCTCTGCCATGGTTCTATGAGTATGGAGTTTGTATGTTTTCTCCGTGACATCATGGGGTTTCCTCCGGATACTCTGGTCCCCCTCCCCGTCCAGAAACATGCTAATGTGAATTGGAGTTACCAAAATGCATGTGTGAGTGAATGGTGTGTGAATGTGCCCTGCAATGGGTTGGTGCTCCATCCTGGGTTGTTCCCTGCCTTGCGCCTGTAGCCTCCTGGATGGGCTCCGGACCCCCTGCAGCTCCTATGAAGAATGGATTTTCCACTGTGTTGCCTGGAATAGTAGAAGCAATTACAGAAAATGGATGGATGGACATTATACTGATTTTCATCTCATGTTTGTTGTAGTACTTCCTGAAATCAGCATTTCTGCACATCATATTTTAATAATGTGGTTAGTAGCATTTAAGTACAATGCTTAGTCTGAATATAATGGACGGTTGGGAAGTTCCGCATCATGAAAAACATCCTCTACTGCTGTCCATGGTGCTGATAACATTAAATTTCCTTTGTGTTATTTTGCTACTATATCTTACTAAATAATAATGTTAACTATAAAATATAATGAATGAGTTTCCATTTACACCATCCATCTTTATAACCCTTTGTCCAGTACAGGTTAATGGTGAGCGTGGATCCAGGAAGCACAGGGAAGAAGGCAGGGTTGATATCGTGAATGGGGTGCCGGTCCCTCACAGTGCACACAGACTCATGCATTATGGGTAATTTTGAGGGAGTAGTTCATGTAGCCACATATGTTTGGACTGCGGCAGGAAAACGAAGTACCTGTAGGAAACCCGCAGAGTCCCATTATATACTGTATATATGGACTGGCTGTAACTGGCATGCTGGGTATGTGGGCTGGCATTATGTAATGTGAGAAACCCCCACACCACAGCTCGACAAAAGTCATCACGAGGGAAACCACTCGAGCCCACCCCTGTCGGCAAAATTTTTCATGGGGCACCCTCCCCCTGCTTGGCCCCACTCAGCAAAATTTACTGCGGGGCTGTGGCAGAGCCTACAGTCCAGAGTTGATATTTAATCCCAGGCCAGTGCTGCCCCAACCCAGATTATGAGGCCATGGGGCCAAACGTTGAGCTTCCATATCGCCCCATAAAATGCTACCGGGATCTTTCACCCAGAAGCCTGTGTCATCAGACAGTGCACCCCGTGGACAGGACATCCAGTCACGGTACATCTATCTTCATTAAGGGTAACTAGCACACCTGCAGGGCAAACTTAGGGTGCCCATGCAAACACAGAGGTGACTTCCATGCTGCCGGATACTAACTCATATTAGTACACATTTGTAATAATATATAAAACTGTTCAATGGATGCAACTGGCAATTTTTAAATCAGCGAGGTTTGGACACCAGCTGTTTAAAATTCTCTTTGACTCGGCACAGCTTCTTAACAACTAATATTTAATCAAATGAATCATTTTTCATGTTATGTATGTGCAGCATGAATTATTTTATGCACGAAAAGCTTGTGCTCTTTAGCCATAAATGTGACTGTATGGCAGCACGATAATGATAATAATGGGCAAGGCAGGCTGGACCTCATAACACACGACGGTTTCAGTGAGAGCTGAGTGTCTGTAGGCTTAGTGTGTTACGCATTTATTAAGCCACACAGCCGAGGTTTAACATCCACAAAAGGCATTTGAGTGACGTTTTCTAAAGATGGTGTCATGGCCCATAGGCTGTTCTTTAACTTTTAGATAAGGTGTCATATTCATATTCTGTTGACTATCATATAATTTAATCCATTATAAAAGCAAATTAAACAGCTTCAAGTGCCACATTCTTAACCTGCCAGACACTAAAGCAATTCAGGCTAAATCCTCAGAGCCTTTGTCTTTCCTGGGAATCAAACCTGCGACCCTCCGGTCTCAAGTTCAGTCCTTTCCTGCCCTACTAGACTCAGCCCCAACCACTCCACTTTTTCAGGGGGCCCAGAGGCCCATGCCTTTCACCTCAAAAGAACATCTGAAATTTCATTGGCTGTGCTATCTAAAAAGGATCTTGCAGAAGAGAAATTAAAATATCAATTTCTCAAATAAGAAGGTTGATGTAAACAAGGGCGGTGACTTGTATGTTGACAGTATCGGCCTTCTTTTGTTATTCAGAGAACTGGGGCCGTCTGCTTTGTTTGTAGTCTGCTACATTGGATACTTCATGCTTGATTGCAATGAAAAAAAATCACAGGGCAGTTTCTGATTAAAACACTTTCAGAAGCAGCAAAGTAAGCAGCTGCCTTAAACAGAGTACAAGAAAGCAAAACTTTGAGGAAAAATCTGGATGAAAGCATTTTCTCTCATATCCATTCAATCAAATTGATTTTTTTTTTCCTGCTGCATAATACAATATAGGATTTATTTTTTGAATGTGTGAGAGACACCGTGTTGTGATTATAAAAATCTTGACAGGAAGCTTTCATTATAACGTCCCGTAAGGGGAAATATTTTATCATGCCCATTTGGCACAGATGAGGTGGACTGAATTATTAACGGCTGCCGGTGACCCCTCGGCGGCAGACCGAACAGTGGCGTATCCCTCCGTGTTCCTTCCCATGTGTTCTTCCCGACTCATTAGGGAAATAACAAGCATCACGCTCTGCGCAATTAGCAGCCAGCACCTCTGCGTCTGTGTTAAACTCGGCCAGCAAAATTAAAGCAATTACTTCTGATGAAGTCGGGATAATTGTATCGTGTTTCTTTTTTACCCCCCACAGTGCAAAGACACGGCACTCCAGCAAATCGGTCACCCTAAATTGCCCTTGTTGAGTAAACGGGTGACGGATAACCATGATCCTAACTGGAGGCAGGATTATAGACAATGGATGGATGAATCAGTCATTACTGTTCATACTGTTGCATTGTTTACAGGCTGCCAATTAACCGGAGGCACATTAACATGGTCAGAGGCCTCTGAGCTATTTGCATTATCAGAGCCCCCCGCAATGTTTTCTGTGGTGTATCGGTCAACGGGGGGCAGCCAGTAAAAACTGCCAACCAGAAACGTGGGTTTAAAATTTTATTAGACAAGGTTAGTCAAGGCCCTTTAGTAGCATTGGCCCCTGGGCTTCAGCCCAGGTAAACCCGTGCCTGAAAGCTCCTATGCAAATAGGCTCTAATTCAGTCTAAAGTCTTACAAAGAAAGAGAGTCTGATGCAAAAAATGTCCCCCGATATACATTTAGCTGGCGTCCACTGCCAATTGCTGTGTCCCTTATGTCTTTATGCATAGCCACCTGCCAGCACATCAACGGTGAGCTGCGGTGGGGGGGGCGTGCTCCTTGGTACCTGTGCTAGCATGTTTCCGTGTCTTTCTAGATGGGGCCAATGAGAGCACTGGGAAGTTGGGAGCACAATCTCTTGGCTGTCACCATGGAGTAAACGGACTGCTGGGCTCTGGACCCTCTGACCCGCACCACGTGTCTCATTTGATCCCTGTAGACTCAGGAAGTCCTCCTGTAATGTTTCCACATGCAGTCCTCATCTTCACTGGTGATTCCACACACACAGTGAGCCGGTCCTGATAGGGCTCTGCTCCCACTGCCTGGAGTGTGACTGCGGGGCATTGCCTGTGCGGAATGTTCTGGGCCCCGTCCTCGCCTCACAGTTCAGAGACCCCGCCCCATTCCACTGCAGTGCACCAGCAGTTAAAGGTCACTGGCGCATAAATATGTGAGGGGAGCGGATGGGACGGCAGCCAGAGTCGTGGTTTGTTTTTGCCCAGATGTTGATTTAATATGATCTGTGCGGAAAGGGTGATGCTCACTTAACTTTGGAATTGTCCAGTTATTCTCTTTGCCTACATCTTTTATCATGGCGGGGGGGGGGTGTCTTCTGCTACGCCTTATAAGGCTCAGCATGGGGCTTCACTCAGGAATGGCCAGTGGGGGTAAACCCCCCCGATTAAATGAGCAGGTGCTCTTCTTCAAACTCTCCGCCTTGAGAGTTGAGGGATTTCATCGTTTATCAGTCTACACCTGGAGCAAATTAGCCCCTCTCCAGATAATGAATTCAATTAAGCGTCCCCTATTAAGCAGTTACGCCCTCGAGAATGGTGCTTAAAATGAATTTTCATCAGTATGTAGCAGTAAATAAATGTCAGTAAATATCCGGTGCGCAGCTGTGAACTCCACAAGCCTGTTAGCGTGTAAACTTGTGCTTAGCAAACAAACAGTAAATTGCAGGCACTGCACTTGCTAAAGCCTTAGCACCGATCTCAGCCAGCAGGCAGCACGATGCCGAGGTCAAGTGTCATGCATTTTTATTTTATTTTTGGGGCCTCGGGTGACACTTGGGCAGCACTGGTTAAAATTTAGTTCTGACTGTAGCTGTGTCCGTACAGCAGCTCTCTGGCCTGGGGTTTCTCTGTCAAGCTGAAGCCCTATTCTGGTGCTCCAGATAAACAACAAAGGCCCCGAGCTGCCCCTCATACTGCCCGCACAGAGGAGCCATCCTAGCACTGCATCAGAGCACATCACACTCCTGAAGGGGCCGGCCCCGGCGAGACCATTTGCCATTGTGTAAATTCGTATCAACACTGTGATTTCTGGCGAGCGCATGCTGAATTTCCTATTGATTGCATTATGCGATTTCCCAGGAGAGAGTGATTGCATTGTGCCTTCTGGATCAGTGGATCTCATTTTTTTTTACTTCCACCCCAACCCTGATATAAATGAACTATAAGCTCACAGTAATTCTTATCTAATATCAAGTCGTTCTGCTTTTCAGAAAGGGAAAGAGAGCGAGGGACTGATTATAAGTATATTTGGAGGAGAAAAAAAACACTGGTCACACAGTAGCTGCCAGTTCATTCCTAGAGCCAATTGTACATGATGCTGGCACTAAGCCTGGGGACATCTCTCTAGCATATTAGCTGCCGTCCCCCTTGTTTGGCGGTTCCGCAGAGCATAATCCCATACCCTTTAACAATGAGTCAAAAAACACGTTTTTAAATATGGAAGGTCATTAAATATGCAGTATAAGCTCACTGCAATCCCATTATTTGCCACTGCAAGGCTGAACCTGCATCCTCCAAGTCCTCTATGAAGTGTGTGCACAACGTGGCAGCTTTGAGCTTCTAGAACTGGTCCCATGCTAAAACGGGGAACATTTAAGTTTCAGGAGCGTGCATTTAAGACTAGTGGATGTACGTCGTCGAATCGCACGTGCAATTAGACGTTCGCCGTTTGAATTCTATATAGCCGGTTAAGTTCCACTGGCACACTCAGGAGAGACAGCCTTCCCAGTTACCGCGGAGACAGACAGCAGGCTGTGAGAACACCGTGTGCGGGCAGGCTGTGAGTGCAGCTCTCCGTCTGCTTCCCAGATGCGTCACAGGCATGGGGAGCCTGTCCGACAGGGAACTTGGGCCAAATTGGGGCCACCACCGACTTTAGCGGTAAATGATTTCAATTCCATTGTCCTGACCTGGGCAAATTCATCAGTAATTGATGGGCACATTAACTGCCCTTTCCTGATGTGACACTCCACGCAATAGTGGCTCCTGTTATCCTACCAAAGTCAATGTCTCACCCAGAATGCACCAATCAAAGAGGGAACACAGATGTTCAGCGGTACTCCTGATCATTCATTTTAAATGACCCGCATTTGTGTAAAACAGTGTTTGCCAAACCAGTCCTCGAGGAGCCCCAGACAGTCCACATTTTTGCTCCCTCTTAGCTCCCAACACATCTGCACCAGGTATTCAATTGATTGGTTGGGACCTGAGAGGGAGCCAAAATGTGGACCGTCCCGGGATCCCAAGGACTGGGTCAGGAAATACTGGTGTAGCATCTCGGCTCAGTAATAAAGAATATGTTCATATGTGCGTCGTTAGGCCTATTTAGGGTGGGCTTCAGCCCCTCCAAAATGATCCCAAGCCCCCCCCCCCTAAAAATATAGTAATTATCATATTATTTTTAAATTATATATCC
>JAAGVU020000039.1:4567195-4583862 GCA_011763525.2 Mormyrus iriodes
GCCCGCAGTGTGCCCCCAGGCCTGGGGCATGATGCACCCGGCTTCCTCACTGTATCTGTCCCCTGTTCTTAACGCCTGCCTGGCCCCTTAGTCAATCCCAATGGCAGATTAAAACTGATAAGAGGCTCAGCACCTTGGCTGCCTGCACAGCGGGAGGTGGGAGTCTGCCTGGTCTTCATGAGTGTAGTTGGACCCCCCACGTGCCTAGGGGGCGTTTTTGCCTGGAATCCACCCTTGCCCTTGGCACCCCCATCTATGGCGTTTCCCTAATTAGCAGTAATCAGATGAGTTTTGCTGCCAGGTGACATTCTATGGCTAAAATCGGAGAAAGCTTTTAGACATGGGCCTGTGGCAGATGCTAACCCGGATTGCTTTGGGCACATTTACCCACCTGCAGTAACGTCCCCGTTGGCCCTGCAGTCTGCTGGCTTAGAGAGCTGCTCCCGGGCTGCCCGCCCGCTTCGCTTTTTCGCTTCTTGCCCCTCAGCTGACACTGCTGGCTCCCGTGAGCTTCCTCATTTATCACAGCTCTTCCTGTGAATTCTCTCCGTTCTTCCATGTCCTCATCTCCTCAATGTTAATCTCGCCAAGCTCCAGTAATTTCTCCTTGAGGAAGTGGCTTCTATACGAGCTCTTCCTGTAATATGTCATCCGGGTAAAACAGCGAGGGAAAGTTTGTTTTGCGGGAGCCAATCATGGGACACGAGGTCAGATTAGTTCCCAGCACAGTAGCTAAAGCGACATCGGACCTTTTGGATGTGGAATTTGGATGTGAACATTCGCCTGTTTAAGCAGGGCTGTGAAGATATGTAAAATCATCTGCCTTCTAAGCAGCTGTCAGTAATGGAGTCTGTGGGGGAGATTGGTCTTAGCACTATGCAATCAGGCAGTTTGTTTAACGCTTAATATGAGTAGCATTAACGTTGTAATTAATGGTAATAAATGATTTGTGGTTGAATGCTCTGGCCTGGCTTATTCACAGGGCCGCGGAGTCCCACTGACTGCGGTCCTATGGCCCGCTACTAATTAATCCCTGGACTGTCTGTGTATGCTAGTGTTACATCATCTGAGGCCAACCATCCGCTTGCGGTACGAAGGATATTAAGTCATTCCTGTGTTGCTTGCTGCTGTGTTTCGGCCTTTAGGTATTTTTCTTTTGGCGCTCGCTCGTCATTCTGTGTTTTTTCTGCTCCCCGACCTGGGAAGTATCCTGCCCTCCTTCATGTCAGGTTATTGTCGGCTCTGAGAGAGCCTCGCTTCTTTCCATGGCTGCCAGCAGGAGTGTGGAGCCGTAATGGATGCCCTCGGAGCCGTAATGGGCGCTGCGGCCGTGGGAAACGAACGACTCCTGTGTGGTGTAGAGTGGGGAACGAAAACATGGATCGAAAACATTTTGTTCTGTTTCTGTGCTTGTTTTGTGGAAACGGGAAGATGGAATGTAGCACTCGCTGCTGTGGAGACATTAAAGAAGCCGAGGGCTTTCAGATCAAACACTCCGGCCTTGTCAACAGAATACCAAATGGCTGGATCGCTCTTGTTTTCTGGCAAGCTCTATCTTCCATGATGAGGATCCTCACCCCAGAGTTTACAGATTAAAGCTTTAGCTGTTCACTTACTAGGGGGAATGTGGTCTGTGATGCTTACTTTTACTGAGGGAGTTGGGTCTCTCTTGCATGTGTAGGATCTTGGGGTGTCGTCATGGTTGATATGGCACAGCAGGTGGGTGGATGATGCACATTTGGGCTGGGTGGACCTTTTGCTTTCTGTGGTTTGTCCTTTGCTCCTTTGCTTTCCTCTGGAATAAATAATCCTGTTTCTAGAAGAGCAATGTGCGAAAGGAATCTATCACCTCCGCGTGACTTTTGAGGGGACACACCATCGGAGGTTGGTAGGGCATCGTTTTCCGGCACTCTGTTCTGGTTTCCCAGGCAACGTTGGCGCTGTTGCAGGTACTCTCTCTGGTTGGGGAAAAGGGCAGAAGCTGCCCTGCTGACGGCCCTCGAGTTGAGTGTTTCATGTGAATGGTTCCGGCAGGGGAGCCCGGGAGAAATTTCTGGTGTTCCAGCCACAGTCATGTTGCCGTTTTACTCAAGATTGACAAATCATTCCGTGCAATTCGATGGAATGGGGCTATGATCTCCTAGTTATAAGTGCTTTTTTTCCCCCCTCTTCCTGCTGCAGACTTTTGACATCGCTATTCCAGTGATCTATTTGTCTTGTGGCTGTAAAAATTCATTGCTACCGTCCACATCTAGTCCCTTGTACTTGCACAGAAAGCAAAACTGTTTTTGCACATTGTGACACATGCCGGAGTCAGCTGATGGCTCATTGTCACGCTTCTAAGATGGGGGGGGGGGCAGGGCACTACTAACTGCTGGCATTCAGCATCCCAATCACCCCCTGCCCCCCGCCAAGGGCCAAGTTCCTTCGTGCAACTCGTGGTGTCCACGTCCCGCTTCGGTGAGGCTGTAACTGGAGTTTTGACCTCGGGACACTCCATAGTTAAATTGAGCACTCTGCTACTCCCCACCCCTGTACCCACAGGAAGAATTTTAATTTTATCCTCAAGCAGTGTAGCCTGTGATGGGACTCTTAATGAGCTGACCTGCCTATATTTATGTTGGGCCTCAGGAATAGAATTATTGATTTACCTTTCATAATACCTTCATTAATAAGCCTTATGTCAGCAAGCAGGGTTAGACCTAATTGTTGCATTTAGCTGAAAGGTCAAGCCAGTAATGCTCCACTTTTAAGTTTAAATCTCAATGTGCCTTCAGAATTACTCCACAAGCGTTGCGCTCAAGGACGATGAAATGCCAGTGCTGTCAAGACCTTCAGGCCATTAGTGACCGCTGTATTCACACTAATCAGAGCCTGATGTGTGTGTGTGTGTGTGTGTGTGTGTGTGTGTGTGTGTGTGTGTGTGTGAGCCATTGTGATAAACTGACAGTTTTATTTGTTAATCAAGTGATCTTTCTCTCCTCCTATTGGTCTTCATATACTGGTCATTGACAGTTGGGGGGCCAACCCAATGCAGCATAATGCATGAGGCTGGGGGTTGACTCGAGGCACCCCCCAGGCCTGACCAGAATAAGCAGACAGATGGCTTGATTGCTAATTGTTAAGGTTTGGGTGTAGGGCTGGGTGATAAAACAATATCGATTAATTATCACGATATAAATTTTCCCTGATTTAAAAGTACGATATGATTTGCGACCCAACGTATTGCCAGTGACATGTTTTGCAACAAAATTACGCCACTTTTTCCTCTGTGGCTACTTGTCAGAACCGGCAGCAGAGCACAAGTGCAAACACAGCTGTGAAAAGGGGATTTATTGAACAAATAACAGAAAGCAATAGTGCAGGTAGGCAGACTACAGACAAAACTGTCAAAACTAAGCAACTCAGTGGGAGAGCAGGTAAGTCCAAAGCGACCCATCCAATAAGGGTGATCTAGAAAGATCCAAAAGGGAAATCCATAGTATAATTTAGCCAATAAGAAATTTACGACCGTATTCCACAGAGTATTAAGAACTGATTGGAAGAATTGCAGCAACAGCATTTTTCAGCGATTGACTGACTAAAATAACCAGTTCATCTTCTATCCCAGGCTCGTGAAATCCGAAATGCTGTCTGGTAGTGATGGCCAACACGGAGCTTCATGTACCATTTGTGGTATTTTTTTTGAGCCCACATGGCGCTTTTGGTTTCCTTTTGGTCCTGCTTTGAGCCCCCTTTTGAACAGAGAGCTCCATCCAGTGCTGTCAAAAAATGGAGCACAGGGTTCTGCAAGCGCCAAACAATAGCCATGGTAGAAATGACAAGTGTTTGTCTCGTTCTGACGGTAAAGCGCAGTTTTATAACTGCAACTAACAATCTCTTTTCCTCAGTTTTAACTCAGGAGTATAAATCACCCTTTAAACCGGAAAGTAACATTTATCGTGATAATTATCGATATCGGCTGATATGAAATTTTATCTCGCTGTTTTTGACCAGATCACACAGTTTTATTGGAGTGTTACTGTGGTCCTGTGCTTGATAAATGGGGATGCATTTATGAATACATGGATTGATTTGATATTTGTTATAAATTATAGGGAAACTGACTAAATGCATCATTTTAGGTTAGTCTTAATTAGGCAGGCTGGATATAATATGTACTGTATTGTACTATATAGTGTGTGTGTGTGTGTGTGTGTGTGTGTGTGTGTGAGATATAAAAAATTTCATACATACACATTAAAACATGCATGTGCAATGAATGCATTTATCCAGGATGGTGACATCTTGTAGTTTATTCGGGGGCACCATACAGCACAGCATGTCCTGGGTGGGATATTTAGTCATTCAAAAATAGCACTATGCCCATGGTGTGTGATCGCTTTTGCTTTACCCCATCTCACCGTCAGGACGGTCCAATATAAGAAGCAGAAGGAGGAAAAAAAACGCAGAATTTACTGAGAAGCCAACTGAAATTCCGTCAAGTGGTGTGACAGCATCCGCGGTGATGCACCTGGGCCGTGGTGCAATGGAGCATGTGCCATGGGCCGGCAGGTTCAGGGCATAGTTTGTTTCAGAATCGTTCAGACCCAGCTTGACCTTCTGCCGCCCCCAATCTGAAATTCAATTTATTCATCTCTCTGCTGCGCATTTTGTTGCATTGTTTAATCAGTCTGAGGTGTATTTACTCGTTTAAGTAAAACCGTGATTTGTATGTTTATGGAGAAAATACCTAGGAATAATGGTTTGGAAAGTAAAGTATTGTATAGTGGGCCGTATCATGTTCGTGTTGCATATAATGGAATTTTTTTTTTTGATTGAATAAATTCCATAGAAGCCAAAAATAAGTGTGCCCCATATTAGCAGCTCCTTAATCATTTATATCTCCATCCATAATCATAACACTAGAACAGTATGGAAAAAGAGCAGCTTCAATGCACAAGCAGTTTGCACTGAAAACTGCATCTCAGAACATTCCTGTACAGACGGCGAGTTATTTCATTTTTAATTGACGGAAGTTGCCCCGCCAGCCCCATGCTTGCTGATCGCGACGCCCCCTCCCCCCACACTCCAATTGTTAGACGGTCAAGCCCTCTGCCCCATGCCGCTGCACGCTCTGCTGCAATTTCAGCTATTGCCAGAGGTGGAAAATTCAGGACCTGAAAGTACAAATCCAGAGCAAGGTTTTGTTTCAACCAACCAGTTGAGCATAGTCACAGTAACAGTACTCAAGTGATTGGCTGAAACAAAACTTTAGTCTTGATTTGCACTTTCTGGTCCTGAACTATTTCTGAGGGATAAGCGAAAAGCTGGAGCTGGGGGGGGAGACATCTCATCCCTCCACAGGGGGGTACCCCAGGCTCTGTGTGCATGGGGGGGCTAGCGCTGCCCTGGTCTCATGCCTGGTGCTTTGGGGTTTGGATGTAAGATTAGGCCACAGCCTCCACATTCTGCCCCCACACAATGGGGACTTTGGGGTGGGGATTATGTGTGTGAATGATTTGCAGTCACTAATGAGAAGAGGCACCAACGCCTCTGGCAGCACCCCGCTGTATCCGAGCAAACAGATCACAACCTCTCAACGTGTCAACAGCCTACCCACAGTATCGCGCAACGCCATGCCCCCCTCTTGCAAAGCTGCATACCTGTTGCTCCTGGTCAACATTTAGGGGCTAAATGCCAGGGTGTAAATCTCCACCACCCCCCGGCTCAAATGCGATGCCCAAGCTGCCGCCTCGCTGTTTCCAGTCTGTATTTTCCGCATCTCATGCAGCGTGATTCCGTGTGGTGTGGAAAAAGCCCCTGAGCCTTAGCGGCCCTTCAGCTGGGCTTTTGGCATGCCACCTGCCTCTGCTTTGCTGGCGTTGCTGCTTTTGTCCCTCGATAATTAGTTTCTAAAAATAGAGGCAAGGAGGGGGAGGCATTTAACGGACGTGCTTGACGAGGGTCCTGGTGTGTCGGGCTTCAGCCAGCCAGGTCGTGTCTCTCGCTCTCAGCGCTTGTGAGAGTGGAGTGACACAGACCCACTATTGTTACCACTAGCGACGGTGATATTGACGCGTTCGCATTTCTCTGCCTTTTTTTCCACTTTATCTGAATCTGCATCTTTTGGGATATACATTTGCAAATGAGACCCATGCCATCACTGGTCGAACCACACGCCAAAAATTGCTCCCTTTCGGAGGATATTGGGCTACTGTTCTGTCAGGCTGTGGATGTTATAGGTATGTGGCTACAGCTATATCAGCCCTGTCTGTCACCTGGGCCGTCCTCTCGCTCGCTGGCTTAGACCAAAACTGAGAGGAGATTTTGGTTGGAATTGAATCTCATAGGGATGCAGTTGCTAGCATGAGACTTAACCAGAAATCGCGGCATCCAGCCAGCACCCCTGCTGTAAGTCCCCCCCCACCGCTTCCACCTCTCGGCAGAAACTGAAACGAAGCTCTCCAGAATTATTGTAACAATTTCCGTATCGATGTTTCCGGGTTTATGAATAAAGAGGCACAGTGTGCGTGGAGCTTGACGGCTCCTTCACACATCATTAATGCCTCAAGGGTTTTCCCTGGGAGATAAGTGACGCTTAAAGGGATGGGGTTTGGCTAAATGGGCTTAGACAAATGAATCGAACGGAGTGTGAAGACTGCGTAAAGAAAATGTGTTTTCGTGCTGACGTGCATCAGCTTGATATAGGAGGAATGTGTGGGACACCCAACTTGAAATCTGAATAAATTCCCAGAGAGGGTGGACACCTGTGACCATCCTAAAGGCAGCGATGTGGGTCTGTGAACCTCTACGGTGTGATTAGGTCCCTCAAGGTCATGCTGGTGTTGTACCGCTGAGCGTGGAATGCGTTTACCGCTCTGGCGTGCCCTGCACAATACAGCCCATATTAGAAGCTGCAACTGTGGGACGTCCTATTATGGTGCTGTAGTTTTTGTCTTCATTTCCTGTGCTTTAATTTTACAGAATTTCTGTGCATGAATTAAATTTTAATTCATGAAAGCTGCCCTTTTTTTTGAATACATATTACAGGCTTTTGTGCTGTTGAAACAACATGCATTTGTTTATTGCTGCTTATCCAACTTTTGATATGGAGTGATTTTGGATAATCTCTCCATCCGTTTCTTCCAACCATCCATCCGTCCATCTTCCGCCGCTCATCTGGGTCTAGGGTCACGAGGGGAGTAGTCAAAGCAGAGATGCCCAGACCTCCCTCTCCCCAGCAACCTCCTCCAGCTCCTTCAGAGGTATACTAAGGTGTTTCCAGGCCAGACCAGCTTAAGTGTAATCAGGTGATCAGACCTGTCAGAACCCGCTGGGCTGCATTACTTCAGCTATCTGTAGCATGAGGAAGCTGGAAATGACCTCTGTATGGCCCGGTGCCATTAGCCTGCCTCCTGCCAGAGCACTTGGCATGTACCCATGTTTAACACCCAGAGTGGGCGCGGTGGCCACTCAATGGGTTCTCGTCCTCCTCCAGCAGCCAGCCGCTGCTGAGATCAGTGGGACCAGTCAGCAAGGTCGGATGCAGCCTCATGCTCCACAACCCTTCGAGTCTTTCCATTCATCTGTCAAAGGGGGTGACAGCGCACAGGCTTCCCTGATACATTTTTGGAAGATGTTAGCTTCCCTGCTAACATGTGAATCAGTGACGCTTAGGTGACGTCAGCCTCCATTTCTCTGTGCTCAGATCTTTCTCCTCTCTAATTTTTGAACTGGGTTTGGTCCCTGGTATGGAAGGTGTCAAGCAGATGAATGGATGGGACCTTCACAGTCCACCAGGGGGTGTGCTTTGTCATCATCACTCTGATACTCGCACTTCAAACAGGACTCTTCAAATCCAGGGCGCCTTCTGGTGGTTCGCTTAATTTCTAGCGCGTGGTCTCGCTTCCCTATTAAAGGCAGCGTGTGACTGCTGTGTGAGGACTGAGGGTCACGGTTCCGTCTTATCACAGCCATTAATTGGATAAAGGTCATCTCACCCTGTGTAGGCGTAAATCGGGTGCTAATTAACAGACTCTGTAAAGCCTGCAGGGCTGTGGTTGATGGGAGGCTATTCCTTCATTGGTCTGCATGCCGTGAAGGTTTGTCTTGGCCGTGTTCTGCCATTGTACTGAAGCCTCGTTTTAGCAGAACTCACTCAGCCAGAGTTGCTGTTACAGGAAGGTGTGCTTTGGAAATATTTTTTGTTTTCTTGTCCAGGGCTCCTCTCTCACCCCAGGGGTGCTCCTCTTGGAGGAGGTGCAGGAGCAGTGGGGAGTTTGCATGGTGCAGTGAGAGGTTTGCCAAGCTGGAGGGTGCAGCAGAGGTCCCTGGGCGATCGGCCCTACATGTGCCAGTGTGTTCATTCTTGAGTCTGTGTGGCCAACCTGGACTTCATTACTTCTGTGTTATTCTGTTTGCTGTATCATTCAGCAGCAAGCAAGTGGCTCCCAGCTTAGAAAGCTGTTGCGTGAAGGCGGGCGGGGGTGTGTGAGCAGATCCTGTCTGAGCGCGTGCAGGTTCTGCGGTGGCAGTTGTTGTGTGAACGCACAGCGTCAGACGCAGTCAGCCGCAGGGGATTGGACGTTCTAAGCAGAAGCGCTAACGGAGTTCGGCCTGCAGGTGTGCGGCATGGCTTTATCGCGCCATTCTGGGCGCGAGTGGCAACGAACCTGTCTGTGTGTCCTCCAGAGGATATTGGGCCGTTTCTCCAGGCCCCAGCCAGGGCTAGGCTATGTTCAAGGAATGGAGCCCATAACAGCAGCAGCTGGCCCCTGTGTAAGCCCCGCCCAGACCAGTGCTCATGGCACATTACCAGCTGTGCTCTGAGCCTCCTTGACGTGGCTTTCTGTACCCCTGGAGGGGTCTTATGAATGAGAGGCACAGAGGCACACAGACAGGCACATTTACTTTATCGGTGTTTTACTGGCAATTCAAGCAGCACCTGTTTCTCGGGAACACCCTCCTGCCGGTCTGATGCACAGTGGTTGCCAATTTCACCAGTTGGTCTGAGCGAATCGTCGTTTGTAGCCAGTTGGCCCCCGGGGACCAAGCAGGACCCCAGACTTACTGACGTGATGTTCTCTTCCCCAAAACCGGCCCACCCCCCATTGTGAGGCCTTCTAGCTGTGGTGTACAGCAGGCCTTGCGAGAGATGCATCTCCTTCCCCAGCTGATATCACTTAGCTAGTAGTGTAACCCGTCTTCACAAGACTGCTGCTCATTTACATGCTTTCCTGTTCAACCAGTGCAACCAGCGCTTCACGTCAGGCATGTGACAATCCGCCCAGGGGAGCAGGCCTGCTCTCTGGGCTTGTATGTGGATGGTGTGGCCCCGTCTCAAGTGGACCACTGACTGGAAGTGTGAGATGAGTGATCTGAACCACAAATGAAAATGGAACCATCACTCTGCCGAATGTTTTTCTCTCTCTGCCCAGACCTTTCTCCCTGCAGGTGGAGCTGTGACACACCATTGTATCCCCCTTTATTACTGCCTAAGGCCCAGCCAGGTTGCTCTGTGAGAACCTTGCAGCATATCAAAAAGAGTGGGGGTGTGGGCTTTTTCCAGAATGGCACCACATCTGGACAGATGTTTCTGGAGCTCCCTGCTTGTGTTCTGTGTACAACTGGGTTTTAAAGGCAGCGCAGTTATGGAAAAACCTGGCCTACAGTGGGTGGGGCCTGCAGCTGCATCTGGTGGAAGGTCCCGTAAGGGGAGCTTCTCTGTAAGGTAAATGGGCCTCACCTGTAGTCTGCAGAGAAATGAGTGTTAGCGGGTCATCATCAGACCATTTCTATTAGTCTGGGAGCTAGTCATCTAGCATATGGATGGAGGGCTTCCTGCACCTCCCAGAAGAGGCTTGCTGGCCTGTTGAAACATTTCCTTTCCGTCATTTCAGGGGAGTTTAAAAGTCTCCCTTCAAGCGGGTTGTCCTCAGGTGTGGAGGGTAGAGAGAATGAGTTTGCCCTGGTTTTGGATAATGCTCCTGCCATCAGAGGCAAGAGGGATACAGCTGGTGCCGACGGTGCCGTTGGTGGCGCGTCCTGATTTCCATGAATGTTAACAGGACTCCACTGTTTGTTGCTGAGTTGTGATGATGTGTTTTCTCAAAGGAACCCCCCCCCCTGAATAATTTCCACTGTTCAAAGTGCCTCTGTCTCTTTCCTGTGGTCCTCCACTGTCCCAGGGAGCTGTTTGCTTTGGCTCTGTAACAAGCAGGATGTCACCTTTCAGTGCAAGGAGCGTAACCAGAAGGTGGTGGTTTTGGGTCCTGTCCTTTTGGAAGGACAAGTAAAAATTATGTCCAGATCATGTGACAGGGTCACATTAGTACTTTAATGCAACAGTGATTTTATTTACACACTGTAGGGAAAAAAGTGTTTAGGGAAGTCTTTGGAACAAATATTTTTATAAATTATATTCATTACATTACGTTCACTTTTACAGCATTTGGCAAACGCCCTTAGCCAGAGCAACTTGCATATAAATTACGCAGACCTTATAATGGAGTATCCAAATGAAAACCGGGTCCTTAAATATTCACTTAAATTATTTTTTTTTTTCCCCTCACATCCAACATGTCTGTTATCTGTGAAAGTTTGATACAAATGTAAAACGCATAATTGTCACAATCATGATAATCATAAAAAAGCACCCTAAATTTTACAGCACAGAAAATCAAAAGTAAAATGACTTCTGCTAAGATGTCCCTAGCCATACCTGCTGACCTCTGAGCAGGCCCTATGCAGACAGCCCCAAGATGCACTGTGTGGGTCCATTACCTTCACCCCAACGACTGAAGACAGACAAATGGAAGACAGTAGAATGTAAACAGACCGTGACTCGAACAGATAAGTCAATAAAACATAAACCTGAGACTTGTTCTGTTTGGGTGTGTATGGAGGTGAAAGCGGAGATGGGAGTATCTGCAAATAAAGTTGACTGGGCAGGCAGGTGTGTGTGGGTAATGTGTATATATTACATTGTGGTGACCAAATGTGAGGAAACGACTTGTTTTTACCTTGTGGGGACTTTTTTTCACTCCCCACAAGCGGGAAACGCAATTTTATAAAACTGTGATTGCAATCAAAAAACTAAAAATGCCAAAAGTCTTGGATTTTGTTTGTTTACTTTTGGTTAAGGTCAGGGCTGGATAGGGGTTAAGGTTGTCATAGCTGGTATTACGGTTTTACCCGTAGAAATGAATGGACGGTCCCCACAAAGATGTGAGTACAAATGTGTGTCTGTGTGCATTTCTGCACCCACATCCCTAACAAAGACGTGTTAATAGTGTAACGCAGTCTTTAGCCTACCAGCCTCTGTCTGTGGTCAGTGGTTCTCCGTCGCAGTTCTCCAAGCGGCAATGAACAAAGGGACCTGATGTATCAACAAGCAGCAGCTTTTCTAAGTGCCAATTGGCAGGATGCGATTTCCGTCTCCCCCGTTGGCTCGCGACAGGGACAGAATCTGCTGCCCTGGCACTTCCATGCGATGGAAAGCTAGCTTCCATCAAGCTGTTGCGTCATCTGCTACAGTCTTGCGGTGTCTGTCAGGCTTGCCGTTAGCACGTTGTGTCGATTCTGCCCCATGTGAAACGTCCTTGAGTGGTGGTGGCCCTGCTGGGTGCCTGGATTTTCCTGGGGGGGGTGGGTGCTTCCCCTTCCTCTGCAGAGATAAACATCTGTTGAATTTTTCTACGCATCTGTTTTGTGGCTGAAACCTCATTTTATACCATATGACTTTGTGCATCACTGTTTGTTTTCGTTCTCTTTTGTCCGGCAGCCAGAGCGCAGAACTCCGCTTAATGCGATTTTTCTGCCGAGAGCTGGATTTTTCATTTCGGCTCTGGATATATCATTTTTAACTCTGAAGTGTCTCTACTGGCTTGAAATGCTTCTGCAGAAATTACTATCAGAGAATCTGTATAAAAAAAAAGGGAGATTTTAACATGAGATGTTCAGAGTCCCCGGGGGAAAAACTGAGAATTTAGACTTTTGAATTGATTAGAGGAGGTCAGAAGCTGCTGGGGTTTTACAGTCATTTCACTTCTTGATTAAGAGATGATATGAGACCTCCAGCACCCTGTAGATCTGTTTTTTAGATCCGCCTAAGCCTCGTATGAGACTTACAAGATTTCTCACACGAACGAAATGAGGAGTGAGTCAAAGCTGTAGGTCCTGTCTTCTGCGTGGTTGTTATCTTGTGTTTATCCAGGAGAGATGGAGCAGCAGCCCTAGAGATCATTACCATTCTTCCGGCTAAGCTGTGTGAGTCTGTGTGGGAGTTTTCCCAATCCCTTAACTTAGTGGCACCCTTCTTTTGTTTATTTTTTCAGTGTCCCCACCTATTTCTTATTATTTTTGGGCTCAGGTATTTTTGGCTTTGCGTCAGTCCCTCTAACAAGCCCCACAGCTGGCCGGCTGGCTTCCTCAATGACACTGCTCCGAGCTGGTTATTTTCTTTGCGCTCCCCGGGCACAGGGCATTCCCCTGAGCATACCTCCCACTGCAGGCAGGCGGGTGGCCCTCACGTACCTTTTCAGGTGTGTAGGAGGCCTCCACGCTAACAGAGGCGCACAGACCCCCCACCGACTGTAATTTGTGGCTATGATTAGATTTCTTGACAAGCCGCAGCGATGAGTCCCTCGCGATAATAGCTGTGATCCAAACCGCCGCGGCGTTCTGATAGTGCCCGTCCTCTGACGGTCCTCCCCCGTGCCGTTTGAAAGCTTCCCATAATTCTCGGTTTGTGCCACAGCAACCATGTTTACACCCCCTCTCTGTCTCCCTGACTCGAAACCCAGAGTTAGTTGCTATTGCGGAGAATAAGGCAGCCCACGGGATTGTGTGTGTGTGGTCCTGGCCGATCTGGAGGTCGCCGGACGTGCCGCATTCTTGCCTTCATCTTGAGGTGCTGCTGCCCACGAGGTGGGTCTGGTTCTGTTTGGCCTTTAGATGCATTTATTAGACTTTAATTGGTGTTCAGCAGGGTTTCCTTGCATACCCTGTCCAATTTTTCATACTGCCTTACCTTGCTGTACCAGATAGTCTTGCTGCCCCCCCGCAAGAATAGTGTTGCTTTCGAAAATATCTACCCTCCAGGATTGCTGCAGATATACCCTAAATACTGTGGTATCCTGTATTACATTAATAACCCCAGAGTCTGGGCCCTTTCTACTGGATGTGAGTGAGCAGATGATCATTCCTCAAACTCAGGATAGCCTTGTGATTTTGGGGGCCTCTGGGGCTCTTTAAGCAGCATCCCTCTGGAGGGCGCTGTCCTGTTTTAGAGTCTCTCTGATAGAGGAGTGGAGTGCATGTTAAACAGGCCTTAAAAGGGTTTGCCTGCGTCAGCACCTGTGGCCCCGCAGTGCACCCTCCATGGAGACAGCCCTGTGCTTCCATGCGACCCAGCTGGCATTCCCACGCATTGTCTGCTCCATATGACCTGCTAATCGGGCCCCTGGACCTAACCTCAGGCAGGCGGTGGGCTGTGGGCTCTAACAAGAAGCCTCTCTGTCTCTCTCTCTCTCTCTCTGTGCCCCGGTACCTGTCTGACTCTCTCCTCCTCCTTGTATTCCCTCTCTCTCTCCCCATGCCTCACAGTCGATACACTAATCTCATTTGGGGAAGATGGGCAGCTGATATTTGGAGTCCACGCTGAGCTGCAAATGGCTTCACGCTGCCTGCAGTCGACTGCAGGAACACTTTGGGCTCTGTTCTCTGCTTGCTGTGGTCCTGTGTTGGTTGTTCCAGCCCTACTGTCACCAAGCTTGTGCTTATTTCAGTACAGCAGCCGCTCCCCCCATTTGATACTGAGAGATACGTCATCACCTGCAGCCAGCTGTTCCATCCTATCACCTCTGTAATTGGCTAGCTTTTCTGTAGTAGTCCTTATTAGCTCATGTCATTTACAGCAGCTTAATGTTTCCATCTGGCCTCTTACATCACTGCATAGCAGCCTCTATGTGGATTATTAGCATCTTAACTTGCATCCTCCTATAGGGGGCACCCCCATCTTTCTGCCATACTCCAGAGTCCTGTGAAGGACATGAATCACTAAATCACTAACAAACACTTTGGACTATCACCCTTTTTTCAGCTTGATGTAACTTTTCTGGTTAAAGGTTCCAATTCAAATAATAGCTAAGAAGGGGAATTAAATTCTGGGGGGGGGGGGATTGTAACGTCACTGAAATCAGTTTTGTTTTTCACCATTTGCTTGATTTGATGCAGTGCGAGTCTCCTTTAAAGCTTACTAACACGGAGCCCCTTAGACCATCGGTCTGCTGTATTTTCATTATATGTGTCTGTTTATATGCTGCTTTTTCTATCAGCTTATGGGTTTCTGTTTTATGCATTTCTGTCTGTGTGTGGGTCCCTCTGGCAAAGCCGGTAACCCAGTAGCTTCACACCCCTTGGTCTGTAGGTTCGGTTCCTGCGCCCAGCTCTGTGTGTGTTGTTCCTGTGTTTCCATGGGTTTTTCCTCCCACAGTCCAAAGAATTAGCGTCTCTCTGCTCTTGCTGACTCTGTGTGTGTGTGTGTGTGTGTGTGTGTTTACCACATTTTGGGCAACATTACCAGTAAATTCTTAGTCTATTAAACACCTCAACTTTATACCATTTATAGAATAGAACAGCATAATAAAATAAACAGCAGCAATGTGATTAAAAACCTGTTATTTTGACCTTTGGGGAAAAGGGGAGAAATCTGTGACCGCAATCAAAAACTAAAAACGCCAGAAGTCTTCTATTTTGTTTGCTTACTTATAGTTAAGGGTAGGCCTGGGTAGGGGTTAAGGTTGTCATCACTGGGATTAAGGTTTTTCCACATAGAAATGAATGGATGGTCCCACAAAGTTATGAATACAAATGCATGTGTGTGGTGTCCCCCATCTTCTCCTCCACACTTGCTCCTATAGGCTCCAGGATCAGCGTGACCCTGTCCTGGGAGCCTGATGGCTATGTATGAATGCTGCATGATGCTGTGATTTTCGGTTCCTGTTGTGAAACCTCAATGAGAATTGATGCTTCTGCATCATGGATTTAAATATCTGCTTGTGGCTCTGTAGCTTAGGATGTTTTACCCGCAACTGGAAGGTCATGGGTTCTAATCCCATGGCAGACAGAGAAGTGTCACCATTGGCCTCATGATCAAGGTTCTTAATCTCAAATTGCTCCAGGGACATCAGTTGACCCTGCTCTCTGATCCTTACTTTTTGTACATTTTGGACAAAAGCCTCTGCTAATTAAATAAAATGAATGTCTCGTGAGGTAAAGTGGTTCAGTTCTGTTAAATGGAGAAATTAATGTGTTTTCTGTGCCCCCTCCCTGCAGATGATGACGTTCGCCTGGGAGAAGTACAAGCAGTTTGCCTGGGGCTCCAATGAGCTCCGGCCCGTGTCCAAACAGAGCCACTCCAGCAATCTGTTTGGTGAGTACCTCCCGTGTGCCGCCTCTGGGGGCGTCACTAGCCGTGTGCTGGTCACATCGGCTCAGTGGCTGCGATCCATGATACCTGGCTGCGTCCTGGTGGTGTTCTGGCATGTTCAGGCACAGAAGCAGCACTCCAAAACCGAGGAATGGCCGGCACATTGGTTTATCCTGCCGTCGATCCTGAGTTGGCACTTGGCAATCGTCTAGTAATGTCTCACTGAGCAGAGTTAGCCGCGTCCGGGTCCAGCTGCCGAAGGCAGTGTCTGTGAAGGAACCGGAAAAAAGTGTCACTCCTGGAACCTCAGTGCTGCAAGGCATGTCTTTAATCAGCTTTTTTTTGTTGTTTTTGCTTCCAGGCAAACAATACATCCTTTAGACTTCGTCAGCAGTGTGTAATTATGGTATTGCGTTATTTGCCTTATTAGCATAAATGACTCATTTTGTACCCTAATTGCCTTATGACTGAATACTGCGGTGATAATTGTCAAGCCGGACAGTCTGGCCAATGCTGATTCCTTCTAAAATGTCCCGCTTGTCATTAAGTCCTTTTTATTTACTCCTGATTGCAAGAGCATGAATGAGGAGAGGGGCAGCCCGGCTCCTGGGAGCATGGCTAATTGCATCCTGTTAAGAATAACACCTCACTCAGGTGTGTGTTAAAAATGGCTTATTGATTTTTAGGGAGGGTGGGCCGGCAGTTATCCTGGGCTTCATCCAGTCCCTGTCGGATGTGTGATCAGCTGTGATCAGTTGACTCTGCAACAGTTACTGCTAGCTGGAAGGCTTTGTTTCCCCCCCATAGTCCTGCCTTAGAGAAAGGTATACCTTCCTAGTGTTTGGTCCATATCTTGACCGCTCCGCCGACCCAATCTGTGCTCAGCATCTGAGCAGAACAGGGATTCATGAGGGATTGGGCAGCATTATGGCAATATAGTATGCTGCGGAATTTTGGGTGTACAGCTATATTTCAAAGTCTTGGCTGCTTATTGAATTTTATCGGCTGGATTTCAAAATACTGGAACTACGTTGGTGTTCAGAATACTGTCAAAATGTTATATATCGCAGTATAGTAGTCTGAACGCTATGAAAAATTAGATGCCGCCCAAACTTAAGTTCATGGCCCTGTTTTATCAGAGACCTTAATTTATCCCAGAAAGCCAGAACAGCACGTGCCAGCATGTACATCTGTCTTCATACCTCTTGATGAGTGACTAACAACTTGCCCCCCACCATGCAACGCTCAATATCAT
>JAAGVU020000039.1:4583962-4596667 GCA_011763525.2 Mormyrus iriodes
CAGCATGTACATCTGTCTTCATACCTCTTGATGAGTGACTAACAACTTGCCCCCCACCATGCAACGCTCAATATCATCCTCTAGAGGAGAGGTCGCTGACCCCAGGCTGCCTGATGGTTGCCAGTTATTGGTCCGGGCTCTGCATCGTGCACGCCGCTGCATCTGTTTACCAAATTTGATGTTTACCTCGCGAGATGTCTTGTATTTCATCCTTTGCATGCTTTTAAGTTTGTTTACTTTGTATTAATTGAATTACGGCTGTTTGGACAGATGCAAGCCCCTTTTCCACTCTCCCCGGAGGTGACACAGATGGGGATGTGCTCAATGGCGCCGCCCTGCAGGGCACCATCAAAGACACTTTGGTCTAAAACGGGGGGTGTGTAAAGGAAGATAGAGCCTTCCTGCTGGTGTTCTCCCTCCTTCCCTGCAGTAAACACCAAGATCCGGTTTGCACCCCAGCAGGAAGGCTCTATCTTCCTTTACACGCCTGTTTCAGTGTCCCTGAAAGGGCTGGGCATGCCCAGACAGGCCCAGCAGGGGTGTGATTCCCCTTTCGCTAAAGGCAGGCTTGAAAAGCATGTGGCCAGGAAGCACCCAGCCCCCTCACAAAAACAAGGAATGGCTGAGGGCCTGCACCTGCAGCACTTTTCGCCAAACGTTCTGCTTCTTGAGATCTGCCGGTCATGTGACACGAGTTAAACCTCTGCGATAGCCAGTGACTGGCTTGTGCTTTGCCTTTAATGGGTGATGGGGTGGAACAGAGCGACTTCCGGCAGCATTGGCTGCATTGTGGGAATTCTGCAGAAAGAAGTGTCTAGCAGGCATTCAGCACCAGGTCCTGAAATATTAGGAAGACACAGAATTGTCTGGAGAACTCCTGTAGTTTGGGACTTGTGTGTGTGTGTGTGTGTGTGTGTGTGTGTGTGTGTGTGTGTGTGCGCCATAAGTTATGAACAGGTGGACTGAAATGGGGTACACTCAGCCTTTGCTTTTTATGGGTAACATAAATATTACATCTGTGTGTCTTCTCTGAAATGGATTTTTGTTTTTTCTTTTTTTGCTGAGAAATGCCAGTGTACAGTGTTTTTACCTTCGCTGTGCAGTTTTTCTGTATTAAAAGCTTTTGGTATCTCAGTCAGTAGCTGGCGGTGTGCTGTGATTCCCCTGGAAATGGTTTCAGTAATACTTAGATGGAAAGGCTGAGGCTGCAGTCCTGACCAATAAGGCCCAACACAATTAATTGGCTGCATGAATATTTGTAGCTTGGGTTCCTTGTAAATATTTATGGTGTTTTATCATAAGTGGCTCATCCTGAATGTTGTGGGACCCCCTGACTGTCCCACAGAGCAGCCGGGGGTTGGATTGAGCCCCTGGCGACGGCAGAGGGGAATACGACCACCCCCTCCCCTCCACCGCAGTTGGAACCTGGCAAGCAGCCCTATCTCTGTAGTTTCAGCTGCCCTGGTGCCCCTCCATAACAGGGATGGTAATGTCTTTATCATCTGTTGCAGTGAGTCTTCCTCCTGGAGCTGGCCTGACCTCCTGTCTTTCACCTGTGCTGGGCCCTTTCTGAAGGTCGCCCATTCCCCCCAGGGGCGTGCCAGTGAGCTGCACATTGTTTATGGCTTTCCTTCCCCCACCCCACTGTGCAGTGACAGTGAGGGATGTCTCGGGAAGCGGATTTGACTAATGGGATCGCAGGGATAGCGCCTAAGTGACAGTGACAGACCAGCCCTCGTTACCAGCCTGATTTATTTGATTTGCGTTGTCACGGTGTACGCACAAATTTAAAATGTACCTTTAGTGCTTTTAGGCTGTGCCTCTGTCACCAAACAATATCTGCACTCATTTGGTCTCCTTTTTTGTAGTAGTTTTATATGTTTATGATTGACCCCCCTCCAGGTTTGATTGCTTCAGCAGGCTTGAATATTCCATCTTTGTCTGAGCTATTTTTATTGAAGGAAAAGGATTTGCAACATCCGGTGTGGCACTGTATTAATCTGTACGGGAAGTATATAATGAAATAATGCTTTGTCCAGATGGTGTTTGAGTCAGTTGTTTCCCCTCGTTCTCAGTGCTGTCAGCATGCAAAATCTCTAAGCCCCCCTAACCCCCACACCAGATAACGCGAGTGTGGATCCCTACGCCGATGGATCGTCCTGCTAATCGTTCCTGCAGACGGTGGGGGGCCCATCAACTCGGGGGCCAAGTCATGCTTGTCATCCAGCCGGACCAATTTCGCAGCCAATTACCGCTCAATACCTTTAACAACATCGGCGGGTCGAAATTCAGAGTGTGGGGGGGTAAGTACATGGTCACGTAAACCAATCATGAAGCTGTTTCCTAGTGACCTTTTCAACTGAATCTTTGGGTGTCTGTGCGCTGCTGAAATGCCCTGTTAGGGACCCGGCGGTGTGATGGACTTGTTACATGCCCTGTGCTCACACTGCTCTTATTAATTAGTCTAAGTGTGATCTATGGTGCTGAGCACTTCTCGGTGTCTGGAGGCCAGTTGAGAATCAAAGTTAGTGGTTCATTACCTTTCAGGGGGAATGGCCTTAAATTACAAGGCCCTCCTCCACCGCCCCAGCTAATGATCGGTGCACTCTGGATGTCCAGCCACAACGTCACGCTCTGATTTTAAACGCTCAATGTGCAGGTAACAAAGGTCAGATTCGGCCCGTGGGACCAGTGCATCACCTGTGTATCCAGGATGTTGGCGAAATCCTAGATGATCTGTGACCTTTGACCCCTGACGTGTGGTAAATGTGAGGAATGTTGCCGGTACTGGCGGCGTGAAGGAAACGACTCGTCGGGACCCCTCTCTGGCGATACGTGAAATGTGTCCAAAATGGCTGTTAATCCATTTCACACTTTAGTGGAGGTGGGTTGGATTTTTTTCTGCAGCTGTGCTGAAGGCTCTGCATCCATATCCATTAAGGACGCATTTCCCCTTGGACCTCGGATGCCACCCAAAGCCCGGCATCTGGGAATCGGACCGTTGGACCCCCTGAAAACTCGTCCCAGGCCAGGGGGGGTCCTGGCAGTTGGGGAAGGATAAAGTGGGGGGGGGCTCGTCACATGCACTGCAGGTATAGATAGGAGCTGTTAGCTCAGGAGCTCCAGATGCATGTTGCATGTACTCACTAAAGTGCAGGTGTTTCAATCAATACTTAATTATTAGACCTCCTTCTCCCCATTTTCCCAAGGTTTGCTGCCTGGGGGGTGGTTCTCCTGTTCGCTTTGAACGTGTACGGCGTGGCTGCCCTGATAAAAGCCAGACCACAGCATCCTGAATGGGGAGGGGGGGGGCAGAGAAAGAAGCAATGTCCCGTCTGTTTCATCCAGGCAGCTCAATCGTTAGGAGTGTGAACACCCCCTATGGGCCCCCACCAAGCTAATTTAGATGGCAGCTGCCCCCAGCCGATGCATGACGCTCAGGTAGGGGCAGGACTTGGAGGGGGTGTAGAGCCACTGCCGGGATTTGCACGGTTTAATGGCACGATGCTGCGAGCCGTATGCTGACAGCTTATGACAGGAGGCTGGGAGTTTGTGGAACGCCCTATAAATTATTCACCAAGCTGTTTTTAAAGCCAGTGCTGGCTGCACTGCTATCGGAATTCGGGGTGGAGGATGGGGGCATCCTGTACCTCTGTGGCTTTGGGGTGGCAGGAGTGTGTGTCTTTAATCTTCATGTTTTTGCATATTTAATTTGCCTGTCAAACGCCCTCATCCCGAAATGCAAATAGAAAACGCTCGCTGTCTTTATCAGCTGGGCGATGTTGCCAGAGCGTTGTGCCTGCTCGGGTGCGGGCTTATCCGGCCCGGCGGCAACCTCGGTGCCATCCTCCCCCTGAGCCCCTAGGCTGAGTTTCCACCCCGGTCTGTGTCAGAGGGCGCCCTCTAGGTTTCCGCCATCTGCTTGGCCTGCTTGGCAGCAATGAGCTCAGCTCCATGACTCAGCTGGCAGTGCTGCTTCGTCCGTGCTCCGTGTGTCAGGCTTTGATTGGGTGATCCCTCAGCGGGGAGAGAGGGTGCACCGCGTGTGTGTCTGTGCGCGCATTTCTGTGTGCGCCTTCGTGTGTGGTTAGTATTCTTCTTGCCCCGCACTCCTCTCTAAACTGGCTTTCCAGCTATCCAGCTTCCAGCCTGATATCTCGGTCTGGATCCCGGGGTTCTGCCCCAGGCAGCATAGGGCAGGAGGTAGTGTCTCACCCTGGCTGAAACATGTGTGCTGTGTTTGTGTCTGCAAAAGGGATGAGAGCTTCCTGGAAATCAGGTTGATGTTTTTAGTTTGATTTTGCTCGATTTGATGAGTGAAAGACACATCACACATGAGTGTGATGACTTGTGAGAATCTGCAACAGCAAAAAAAAAATATAATTAGCTGGGTGGGCGATGCAGTACGGCGATGCGGGGAAGGTGGCGAGGCGGCTTTTTTTTTATGTTTTTTTTTTTTTATATTAACACCTAGCTCCTCGGCGGCTTGTGGCTCTTGATTGATGGACCTTCGGCGCCCTCTCTTCACCCCTCCCCCCACCCCAATGTCAACAGCAATCCTCTAAATAATCCTCCCGCGTTCCACCTTTCATCTCACTCTCCCAGAATCCTTCACCCGTACCCGTGGCGCAGTGCGGTAGAGTTGCCAAGGACGACATGGCTCTGGACTGGATCCACAGCAACGCCCCCATCCCATCACGCTCGTGGTAGCAAGGGCTCTAATTTAGCACAGTGCACTGCTCCTGTCAATGGTTACAACTTTGGGCCTGTTGTCCTGCGTCATGCAGATGGGCCCCTGTGGGATCGATGGGGGGCCTGTTTTGCTTGCTGGCTGCCGTGAGGCGAACAAGGACATGTTCTGCTCATCAGGAAACAGTCCCTCGTCGCTCTTTCCTGCAGTTTAGGCTTTTGTGTTGCAGAGATTAGGAGGTTAGGGGGCACCTTTAAGCCTGAATGGTTGCCTAATGGCTCATGCAACACGTTTCTGCTCTAGCGGTCACTGGGGAGGGCCATTGGCTGCAAGCGAGGCCCTCTGCAGGTCGTCTAGGCTCGTGCGAAGTACCTGCCACGTGGAGCCCATTTACATCTACATACTTGGCAGAGGCTTTTGTCCAAAGCAACTTTCAAGTGAGGCAAATTCATGCTGTCAAGGAGTCAACTAGGCATAATTGCAGTTAGTCTCCTTGCCGTCGACCCTGCTCCTGCTCCGAGGGCCCCCCCGGGTCTTCGTTCTCATTGCCATGGGGGCTCCTTCCTGCAGGGGCGTGATGGATATGTATGGCGTATTCCTGGCGTGCTGCGGCCAGCCGTCACATGGTGTCAGGCTGCTGCCTCCTGCCGTATGCCAGCGGAGCTCAGACCCGGGTTGCCCCGGCACCATGTGGCACCATGTGGCTCCACTGCTGAATGGGCTTTACTCCATGAACGTTAGCACTGTGTTTCAGTGGCGTCACAGGTAATAGGGGATCCCTGCCCTGGAGGCAGCTGCATTCCATTTTTTTTTTTTTTAAACCGTTCAAACGGCGCTCTGTCACATAAGCCCATTGTCCCCCCTCATGCCCCCAATTGGCACAGTTTGTGATGCCCCGTCTGTCGATTCTGAATGGTGATGCGCTCCCCAAGCCTCTGAAGATTGTTTTAGTGGCCTGTGAGGCTGGCAGCACTGATAATTTGAGCATAATTTTAATCCCATGGCGATTTGCGAGCCTGTGAGAGAGAAAGCGAGAGCGAGAGGGAGAGGGAGGGGGTAAGCAGGTACTGTTGCTGGGTCCCTCTGTTTGTGAGGGTTGCCTCTAGGTTTGCAAGTCTCCATGCGCAATGCATTTGTCTCTGAGGGTCTTCTGCTCTTTGCTATCTGGATCACCGTGATCACTTAAAGCAGAACCTGCCGGAGGTCATTGTCTTTTGACTGTGTACTGCTGAGTCCTTAGAGGAGCCATCGAACCTTTTTGCTAGTCTGTGAGTAGCAAGTAAACACGTATATTTTTTATCATCCATACAAGTGGAGGACTGCTTGCCTTGAGCTACTGTCGGTCCAGCCCCAGCAGAAAGCCTGGGGGCCCGGCCTGTGGCCCTTGGGTGTCACCTAAGGCAGGGCTGAGAACACATGGCTTCACTGTCACACAGTGCGACTGTAAGCTCTTGTGTATCTCTGTATGCAATTTTTGACATCTTAATTTGCAGTTTATTTTCCCCAGGTTTCTCTCTTCCCAGTACAATAAGGGAAATCACTGAAACGTCAATTGCAGGAAATGTTGTGAAAATAAATTCTGAATAGAAATTCTGGTCTTTGGTAACTCGGAGGCAGAAAGCCAAAGGCCAGTAATCATGCCTTCGTGGGATTGAAATCGGCTGGATCTCACTTTCGTATTCATGAGTAGCCGCACCTGTTTTATTGCTTGAATATTTAAAGTCAGAAATGGTATAAACACACATTTTGGCCATCAGGACCTATACCACTCACACATACCTTGAGCTGAGCTCGCCTGGGTTTGCAGTCTGACTGTATGACATTAAGCTTGTCCAGTTCCTTCCCAGCATGCCTTGTCCTGCTTTCCCATCCTTGCTTTTTGCAGCAGGTGCCACATGGTCCCATCCTGTTGGCCTGGTCTATTGATCCAAGAACAATGAAATAGATACAGGAGGAAGAAAAACGAGGTCAGAATGAGTGACAGCCTGAAGATGGGCTTGGATAGTTGTTCTCCGTAGACTTTGCCCTCTTCTTCTCATTCTGTTTCATACCACATTCTTGCTCATTTCCTGTAAGAGGATGCAAAAAAAAATGCGATGTTTTGCCAACCTTGTGATCAGAACTTCTTTGAACTGAGGAACGTCAGCTAAAAAGGAGGAAGCAGGGGCAGAGGCCATGCCTTTCGTATCTGCTTTATTTTGGGTATCATTACCACTAAAAGCTCTTTGGGTCCCTTGGCCTCTTTGGGGCTTTTGTAAGCCTCGTTTGAACATATGATATTAAGCATAAACTGCAGACCTATAAATGAGCAGGGTGAGTTGGCAAGCCCCGGCTCTCCACTAAGTGTCTGGCAGTCGCCTCAGTGCCATAATTAAAGTATAAACAGCAGTCGGGTCCTCCCGTTGGCTACAGTCATGCCGGATGAGAAGTCCTCGTGGCCTATCAATGCCATCTGCCCAATAAAGATGCTCCTATTTCCCATGTACCTCCAGGCTGCTCCAGTCCTGTCGGACGGGCTTGTTCTTGCATTTAAGTAACGGGTCCCAGGACGTCTTAATTAACCCGCCAGAGGCAATAGGGATTTGCAGCCCTGCCCTGGGTTCTGTGACAAACAAAGTGCTCCTCCCGTGTCACCAAGACAGCCCATGGTTCCACTCTCGATTCAGTACCTCTGCCAGTGTTATATAATATAGATTTCCCTACACTGAGTCGGAGCTGAGTGTGTTCAATGGTGTGATGGAAATTAGGCAACGGCACGGATACCCTAGACTTTAATTTTCCAAACTGGGGCGTTGCTTGTGTGCGCGCTGTCATAGCAAACGGTAACAAGATTATAAGAGTCTTCATGAATATTAAGAGGAAGGTGTCCCTATCCATTCTGCCTGTGCACTCTTTTATTTCCCCTCCTGAGGGATGAATAATCCATTCCGAAATCGGAAGCATATAATGTTACCATATCAGGATGATAAACAAGCTCAGCCAACGCCATTCATTCCAGTAAAACTGCCTCAAAAAGCCCAGAGCATACAGATGGCAACTGCCCTTTCCACTGTTTATATTGATTCATTCGTTTCCCCCCCATATCCCCCCCCCCTCGCAGTTTAATTTATCGGAAAGCTTTTAGCCTAATTAAAAAGGAGTGGCTGTCGTTGCTGGACCAGAGCTGCTCACGTCTGTTTGCCTCGGGATGGACGGAGCGTAATGTGATCTGGAACGATCGTGTCTAAACGCAACGGTTGCGCGCCGGGTCGTCTCTGTGCCCCCTGCTGGTTGGAAGGAGCTCGTACTTCGTTAGGAGAAGGTAGCCTCGGTGCTTCCTGTTTGACAAATGTTAGGACTAACATTAGAGGACTCGGAGCAGTCTGCGTCTGATTGCCAGGTGCCTTTATCTGAAGTGACGGCAGCCTGCCCAGATGCCATATGCTTGTTTATTTCTCCCCAGTTTCTTTCCTTCACAGATTCTGTTGAGTCGAAGTGCCTCGTTAGTTGTTTGTTGTGGTTGCTTGGTTGGTCGTTGGTGCAGTTGGTTGTTGTTGGTTGCTGTTGTTCCCCCCCCCCCCCCACCACCTCACACATCACTCACAATATGGCTTCCTCTCCCTCTCGCCCTTTCTTTTCAGGAAACATCCAGGGAGCAACCATCGTGGACGCCCTCGACACACTGTACATCATGGAGATGTACCGAGAGTTTGAGGAAGCCACAGATTGGGTAGAGAAGAACCTGGACTTCAATGTGGTGAGAGCGACCTCCCCTTTGGCACGCCCTCGCTTTCGGGGGGCGGGGGGGGGGATTTAGAGCCTGTGTGTCAGTCTCTGAGGCTCGTTACTGTGGGCTCCCTCTGCTTTGCTGAGTGACTTTGTCGTTTTGAGGTTCTTTTCCCCTCCTTTTTGCTGACTCAGAGTAATCATGTGATGGCAGACGGTCCTCTGTGGCAAGGCGTTTGGCTTGGATACACCGGGCAGCACGTCACCAGCTCGCGGTGTCCTTGGCTCCGTGCGGGAGGTCACTGGGGAATGTGGGAGATGCTGGCGCCCTGCGGCAGAGCACAGAGGGCCCTCTAATCAGCTGAAACGCCACCCCCCGCCCGGTATCAGACGGTGCTTTTTTAGAGCCCCCCCTCCCCCCACCCACGCAGCCACTATGACTGTCCCTGAGGTTCTCGCCCTGTCAGATCAAGGCCGAGTCTCTTCCTGAGGAGATGCATCTGCCCTATCTGATTACGGCCCACTTCTGTGCCGCGGTCACGATGTCAACGGGCATCACACTCGCGCCTCAGGGTGCGGTTTGCAGTCTGAGTGTGTATTTAAGAACAGTGCATGGGCTTAACAGACACCACCCCCCCAAAATTCAATTGCAATATGAGCTCCTTTTTGCTTTGTCCCGCTGTGTATTCCTCAGTTACTGAGATCTTATTTATATATTTATTGCCTCATTCCATCTGAGAGCTTCTTTTCTCATTTTATTCCTTTGATTTCGCTACATCGTTTGTTTTTCGCCGTCCGTCGGCAGAAGATCCAGTCGGCCGCACTCGCAGTCTCCGTACGCGAACCTGTGACTGTTATACATAGGAGGCGGGAGTTCATGGGCGCGCCCCCCCACCCCACCCCGATGGAAGCTCAGTATGTACAAATATGGGAGGAAAAATCTAAGGATCGTTGCGTCACCGTGCAAGGGATTGTTGACAGAGCGCCATGTTTGACACGTGCAATTTGCCACGGTGAAGGCTTTCAGAACAGCACAGGATTTCTACAAAGGACTGGAAATGGCTTCATACTTCATGATGGTAGCCAGCGAGCCAAAAGGAGACGCACATGACATCCTTTCATCTTCGTTTTTTTCCTTTCTTTAGCCTGCCTGCAATGGTGAGGGCTCCTTCATTATGAATTCTCTGTAGAGAGCACTCTCGTTAAGAAGCGTTAAGTTCTCGTCCGCCCTCACACTCCTCTGTGGGGGGGGGGGGAAATATTAATGATCAGATGCTTTAATGAACAGAATTAACAGACTTTTAATTGAAAGGCTTTCCCTCACTGCCCTCCAGCAATTTCAACAAGAAAGGAGCACGAAAAAAGCCCACATGAGCCCCGCATTAAAATTCAGTCGGTCTTCTTAATACGGAGTCTTTTAATCTGAAAGTAAATGTAACCTTCCTCTTTTCCCTCTCAGAACTGTGTTAACATGAAAGAGACAACCTCTGTTTTTTCCCTCCTTTGACCCCTTTGCCCCAGCTGAGGCTTCACAAGGCCTGGAAATGGCGGGCTCTTATCTAAGATGCTGTACTTTCTTGCCTGGATAGGAGGTGCACGCTGGGAATACGGAGAGAAGGTATTAATTACCACCACGTCAGTAACAATATGCCAATTACCAGCCCTAAAGCTGACTGAGATCTTTGTCCGGATGGCTGTCGGAGAGCTAACGCCGCCCGGATGGATGTTGGCGTTACTTTTAAATGGGACGGCTCATCGATCGGGGTGAATTGCCAGTGGGAGTGCTTTATCTATTAACCTGTGTTTCACTCGCCCCTGGGAGCCTCACTGGGGTGGCCCCGTTTTTTTATTTTATGTTTTTAGGTTAGCAAGGCCAGTGGATTGATTCTGCAGGAGCAACCTGGTGGGGGGGGGGGGCAGCCTTAGGGCCACGATATACTTCACGTGAGGCAATGCGATGCGTACGTAACGCAAGCAATGTACTTGCTATACTTGGGTGTGCAGTTTACGTATATCTGGAGGATTAAAGGTCATATCCACCAGGGGGCGGTGCGAGAGAACAATCTTGGTCGGCTCCTTCGTTTCTGGTCTCACTTGTTTGTATGAGGTTATGACATGAAATGATGTACAAACACTGCCTCCAAAGCAAGTTGCTAATTGCTGCAGTATTCTGTCTTCTACCAACTGCTCCACGTCACATTGGTATTTCGCTCTGCCACATAACACTTTACTACCCTAAGCTGAATGTTGCATTGTATGTTACATATCTTCTAGTAGTTAGTATTTTGTAATTTTGGCTGCACAATACTGGAAAAACATTTCTGCAATAAGTACTGCAGTATTCAGAACAAAGAACAAAATAGTTCAAAATAAATCAATTCCCCACAAACACGCCTATTCATGAGTGATTTAAACAGCAAGGATGAATATGATCAGGATCGGCTTGGAAAGCGCAAGCAGAGCTTATGCAAAAATAGCGCCGGTAAACTTTAAACTAATTGTTAAACATACTAGATAATCCTGAAAGGGAGCGATCATTAAAATTGCACAGCTTGATAAGTTTTGTTTCCTATAACGTTATAAATGTTCTAGCAAAACATGAACCGCACGCTCTCGGCGAATGTTATAACAAATATTTATAGATACTGGAATTGTATTGAAAAATAACATTTGCTTATGAAAGAAAGCAAGTCAGAATTTCAAGTTTGAGTTTCATTGTTCTCATGATCCTGCTTTGTTAGAAACTAAAACTAGAATAAAATTTTGAAGACTCTGTACACAGAGGGACACAATAGTGCTCGCAATGTTTTCTTTCTTGCCTCTGAAAACACGATTCTTACGGCCACTCATTCTTTAAAAAAATTAGATGCTACTTTAATACTAACTGTAGACACAGTGCCGTGACAAATGGTGACCGTACTGCCACCCAAATTTTTGGTGGTACTGTAACTCGTGTACGTGTCGCATTAACTCCTCGCGTAGGTGCACCTACGATGCATGAAATGAACGCAGGAAACACACGCCGGACATGATGCATATGCATAAGTGAGCGTCGAGTATAAATCAGCCCTTAGACAGTGTCCAGTCAATGCTAACCTAGTAATTAGCTCACTGGTGAAGCCAGGCGTTTTCCCTGAACATTTCTCCCTCTCTCCTGCCAAGAATGAAGGGAGGTGAAAGATGAACAAGAACCTTCTTTGTTTGCTTTGACCCTTAACTGAGCTTGGCAAAGAGTGACACTTCTGGAGAGGACCTGTCAGCCAGATATGTACTTGACGGAGATAAGTGCTGTTTGCTGGGGTCTGGCCTGGCCTGGCATGCTGACATCTGTCTGTTCAGCAGAAGGCATAAAAAAAGGGAGCACAGAGTCAGGCCTTTTCAGCTTGGCGATTTTGAGGCAGAGCTACTGTGGTACAAACCACAAACACTCACAAGTGTGTTCCCCCCCACCAGAAAGGAAAAGTGGAAATCCATCATCCTTCAGTATTATTGCTACAGGACAGCCTTCAGAAGTGACCTTTGACCTGAGGGGGTGCTGACTTGGCAAACCACTGGTGTCATCCCTTGCCTAGGGCACAACATCGGCTGGCCTTATCTTTGTCCTTGACAGTTCTCGTGTCCCATTGGTTCTGTTTGATGGTATTGATAACCTCTCTGATGATCATAAAATGCGTGCCCAGCAGGCAGGTAGGATTTCTGCAGGAACCCACTGAAAATAAAACACCAGACCCAACTGGTGATGAAGCCGCCTCAGATCAGATGGGTCACATGTTCTGGGGCACTGTGTGCTTGTGGGCACTCCTGGAATGGGGCCGGGTCACATCTCTATTTGATGGTTCTAATAGATGGACATCTTTGTATGTTTAGTGGAGGTTTTGGATTATTACCTGGAATTTCCCAGAAGGACTATAAGCTTGGGTGGTTAGATCATACCTAAAAAAGGTATTACCTCAGACTGACCAGTACCCCTTTCTTTAGGGGCTAATGGAATATCCACTCCACCATGGTGTTCCCCAAACGTGATGTCACCAACTCTCCGTCATGGTTTACTCTAGGTAGCTGGCCAATGAGAATAACTGACTTCAGATCCTGGATATTATACAAGACGAAAACGAACTGAACTCTTTGCTCAGTTGTCTTTCACGCCAGTCAAGGAAAACTCCAACCCCTACCAGAGGTTACCTAACCCGTTAGGCTGGCAGACGATACCCCACACATGCAAGGAGGTGTCTCTCAAACTGTAAACACTCCGGGTGACCGTAGCTCCTATGGAGAAACCAAAGCCACGAAGCACTTGCATCGTCTGAGTG